>JAQGEQ010000240.1:0-368272 GCA_034620365.1 Pegea sp. RAD2-039
GATTATATAAATTTGTTAGTAGTGTGTTTCTAGGTTTACTTAGGTGAAAACTTCTAAATACTAAAAGGGTTTTACATTTTATATGTTTCATTGAACTAGGAAAGGAGTTTTCAGATCTTTATTTTTAGATATTTCGTTTATATAACTTGTTGTTCTACTTATAAACTTTTAAGTATAATTGTTTTAAAACTAAATAGACAGTCAATATTTGTATAAATAATAACTTATTGTATTACGTTTAGATAAGTTTTTCTATTAAAAGTTAAAATCTCTGCAATAATCAGCTGTTTATTCTGAACAAATGTTTGAAAACTTTTAACTAATATATTACTACTTTCAGTAAATTTCTATCACTTACAACATTTTATAAATATTTGTGAAAATCTTAAAATGACCAAATTATCTGCTGTTGGAATCGATTTAGGAACAACATATTCATGTGTTGGTGTTTTTCAGCATGGAAAAGTAAATTTTTGAAATTAAACCCCTTTCTATGAATGAGTCATAAAAATCTAAAAAACTATAAAAAAATTTTTAGCGACTGAAACTTTTCATACAGACGCACGAAAACAAAATTTTATCCTTTTAATTAGTCTAAGATTACTGTCTGAACTTAAATATTTTAATATTTTCAAATTTCAGGTAGAAATCATTGCAAATGATCAAGGTAACCGAACTACACCAAGTTATGTTGGTTTTACTGACACAGAACGTTTAATTGGAGATGCAGCCAAGAATCAAGCTGCATTGAATCCAACAAATACTGTATTTGGTGGGTGATGGCTTTTTTTATATTGTTGAAATATTCCGTTTTGATTTTAATATATTTTTAGATGCTAAGCGGCTAATTGGGAGAAAGTTTGACGATAGCTCAGTAGGAAGTGACATGAAGCAATGGTCTTTCAAAGTTATTAATGATAGCAACAAACCAAAAATTCAAGTTGATTACAAGGTGTGAAAAGTTATAAATACATGAGAATTATTGTATTAGGAGTCATCTTTAAGCTGTTTCTGCAACATCTTAATATAAATCTGCAAATTTTTAGAATGAAACAAAAAGTTTTTACCCTGAAGAAATCAGTTCAATGGTTTTGCTGAAGATGAAAGAGACTGCTGAAGCATACCTGGGTGGAGCAGTTACAGATGCTGTGATAACTGTACCAGCTTATTTCAATGACTCTCAACGTCAAGCTACAAAAGATGCAGGAACTATTTGTGGCCTGAATGTACTTCGAATTATCAACGAGCCCACTGCTGCTGCAATTGCATATGGCTTAGATCAAAAGGTAAAAAATCGATTGCATATAAAAAAGATGGTGATAATGTTGAGTTACAGGTGGGTAAGGAAAAGAATATTCTGATCTTTGATCTGGGAGGAGGAACGTTTGATGTGAGTATTTTGACTATTGAAGATGGAATCTTCGAAGTAAAAGCGACTGCTGGTGATACTCATCTTGGAGGTAAGATTATTGCTTGTGATAATAAAAAGTTGTAAATTTTTAATACTTCAGGTGAAGACTTTGATAATCGATTGGTTGATCATTTCATGAAAGAGTTTAAGCGAAAACACAAGAAAGACATCTCGTCAAACAAAAGAGCTCTTCGACGTCTTAGGACTGCTTGTGAACGTGCCAAGAGGACCATATCTTCATCAGCTCAAGCTAGCATTGAAATTGACTCGCTTTATGAAGGAGTTGATTTCTACACAAACATCACTCGTGCCAGATTTGAAGAGCTTTGTGGTGATCTTTTCAGAGCTACACTTGAACCAGTTGAAAGCGCTTTAAAAGGAGCTAAAATGGATAAACAGCAGATTGACGAAATTGTGCTTGTTGGTGGATCAACTCGTATTCCTAAAGTTCAAAAACTGCTGAAAAGTTTTTTCAACGACAAACAGTTGAACAAATCAATAAATCCAGATGAAGCTGTTGCTTATGGAGCTGCAGTTCAAGCTGCTGTTTTAAGTGGTGACAAATCCGAAGCTGTCCAAGATCTCTTACTGCTTGATGTAGCACCACTCTCACTTGGTATCGAAACGGCTGGAGGTGTTATGACTACTCTGATAGAACGTAACAAGACTGTTCCAGCCAAACAAACTCGTGTCTTTTCAACATACTCAGATAATCAACCTGGTGTTCATATTCAGGTAACATGCTGCTGCTTTAAAAGTTGATGATCAGATTGACGATTATTTTGTCGCGTAGGTGTTTGAAGGGGAACGAGCCCTGACCAAAGATAACAATCATTTGGGCGACTTTGAACTATCAGGAATTCCACCAGCACCTCGAGGAGTCCCTCAAATCGAAGTAACTTTTGATGTTGATGCAAATGGAATTCTAAATGTAACAGCTTGTGACAAGAGTAGTGGAAAAGCAAACAAAATAACAATTAGTAACGATAAAGGTAAAAGTTTGTAACTAGCTCACTTGAAAATGTGCTGAATGAAATCTCTAAAGGTCGGCTAAGCAAAGAAGAAATTGATCGAGTGGTGAATGATGCAGAAAAATACAAAGCTGAAGATTTGGAGGAATGTGAAAGGATTGCTTTAAGAAACTCACTCGAGTCTTATGCTTTAAACATCAAACAAACTGTTGAAGATGAAAAGTTGAAAGATAAGATTTCAAATACAGATAAATCTGTGCTTGGCAGTAAAACAGAAGAAGTTTTAAATTGGCTTGATCACAACACACAAGCTGCAAAAGATGAGTATCAAGAAAAACAGAAAGAATTGGAGCAAGTTGCTATGCCTATTATGAGCAAGTTACATCAAAATTGTGACGGGATGCCAAATGAGATGTCATCAGCTGGTAGCTTTCCGCGTGGAAATGGACCTACTGTTGAGGAAGTTGATTAATATTTGTTAAATGTAATTTTCTCACTCAATTTGCACTTTTGTAATTTCAATAAAAGCTTTTTATACAATTTGTTGGTGTTTGATTTGTATTTGAATATTTGCTGCTTGTTTAAAGTGGTTCATTAGGTAAAATTGTAAACATTATAAAAACATTTATTCATTTTTTTGGTAATTAAAGTTGAGGAAATGCATCAATGTTATAAAATTAATCCATTGTTGATATATAAAGTTTTGTAGTTCTCTAACATAATTGTTGGCAATGATTATTATTGGTTAACCTGTAATTAACAAATTCTTCCATAAAATATTGTAGTCTAGAACATCATTCAAATTGGTTGAGTTCAAATATTTGTTCAAAGGTTTGTCTACTTGTTGGCTAATACAGAGAAAATTTAGAAGATGAGGAAAATATCCCAGATCAAATTGACTTTTTAAATAGGAGTTATTATTTATTAATTAGTTTTATATATTTATATCTCATAAGCTTTCTAGAGAATAAAAGCTTTATTGTTTCAGGTTAAATTTTTGAATTATTTGCATTTTCTTTTGTAAAGATAAAGCTTTGATAAACAAAATTCATTTTTATTATTTGAGTAGATCACAATATAAAATAAGATTATTCTCAAAATCAAGAGTAAATTAAAATAATCTTATGTGACGAATATTTAGTTTTTGTTGCTACTAGCAGCTAAAGTCTTAGATACTCATACTTTTGCTTCTTCATGGTTGCATTTAGCACCAGTTTTATTTTAAGTTTGGCTAAGTTTTTAATAAAGTAAAATCGGCAGTAAGGAACTCTCCTTATTTCACACAAGGAAAAAGTTTGGGAACCCTAAAAACCATGTATAAAGACAGAAAGTATATCAAGAAAGATTTTGATGTAATGCATCCTGAGTAAATATTAGTTTCAGCTGGATCGTATAAGGGATTTTTGTTTTCTATCTCTAAATTGTACATAAAGAGGCTTATGGACTCAGAATTTACGATGTTGTTAATAATCAAAGAAAAACTCTCAATTCTTTTTTGCCAATGAAGCTTTTACTTTTTTGAGACTACTGTTTATTAGTGTCAGTTTTCAAATTCAATATTAGTTTATTGAAACTAATTTTGAAAATATCCTTGATAAAGACTCGTAAATTATCTAAGTAAATTAGTCGATTTACAACTTCGAAAAAAGCTGCAATCGAAAAGTGTTTACAGGAACAAATTTTACTGTTGGGTTGTTACTGTGAATTATGCAAATTATAGTAGCCATTACTTATTGAATATTCTAAAGCGAGCCCAGTATACAACAATTTCACTATTCTTGTCATCTTTTACCTTTGTAAGGTGTCCACGTATCTCAAGATGTTGAAGTCAACTTCAAAAACTGTCACAAGCCTTTTAATCATACATACGTGCACATATTCCGCTGTGATGCCGTTTTCATTTTACTTTTCAAAGTTTTCCAGCTTCTTGGTATTCAAATAGTTCTCTAATTCACTTTATGGACCAACATTCTTATACCACATCTCTATATCTTTTCCTCGTCTAATTGGCCACTTGTGCTATACTTATTTACTTTGTCGGAATGTGCTAGCATCAGTTACCTACTTACTGCTATTATTGTCGGGTTATAGACTGCCACTTCTTCCTTTTTTGACCACAATATCAGGCCTCACAAGGCTTCGATAGGATGAGTTGGTCTCAAAACCTATCATTTAGCGAGTACAGGAAAAGTTACGTATAAAATATTTTTTGAGCAAAGTATTGCTATTTTTCAATTCATCAGTAGGACAGCAAGGAAAAAAAAGAGTTTGTACCATTTGGCAAATACAATTGAAAAATATGTGTTAGCTTAGCAGCTGATTGGAAAGACGGTCAGATACTAAACAAAGATGAAGTCAACAAAAATAAATAAAATAAATATTATTGTAAGGACGTACGGAAAGTACTTAACGTTTAGAGGAGATATATAAATACTTTGGAACAATAGATAAATATGATTAAATAAGTTAAAAAAAACAAAGAAGTACTTTTGTGATATGACAAAAGTTTTAATTTAATAATTTTCATTGTTTGAATTTATTTCCTATAAAAATATTTGTTTATATAAAAAAAATTCATTCAAAAGTTGAATTTTTTTAAAAGTTGTAACAGTACCTGAAAGTACAAGCGTTAAAACCACTAAATGTTTGAGATTAGAAAAAGTCTTTATATTTGATTAAATTATCTGAAAACCGTTCAGTTACTTTCAAGTATTGAATGTAGAAAGTTAAAAATAATTTTGCATAAATAATTTTACAAAATATTGTAGTTTTGACCAAAATTTTATTTTTTTTTTGTTTTTAAACAATAGTTTATGTAAATATTTTTATATATTTATAAATATTTTTTCAGGCTTTCTATTGTAAAAAAAGCTTAATAGTCGATGAGAGTTTGTTTTTTTTTAAATCAGATATTTAAATACTCCTTTAGCTTAAAAGTTTAGAAATGTTTTGCTGACAAAATGTCTTTTACGCCTAGTTTGCATGCTCTAATAAACCTTTGAATGACTGTAAAGGTATGCAAGTACACTTATTTCTCAATTCAGGCTGTATATAAAATTTTTTTAAATTTAGTTTACAGATATATAAGCAACTGAAAAATATATTTAAATAAAAGTATTGAGATTTTTTTTTATTTATATTGTTAGCTACTTGAATAGCAATTAGTTTATTATTTTTCCATCAACCAATTACTGTTTATAACTAGAATACTAAATCAATTATCTTAATTGCGTCAATTGAATCTTAGTGACCTTTCTTCCATGACATAATCATACGATTGTCCTCACAACATTTGTAGCTTCTGATTGGATGATTAGCTTAAACTCATCTAAAATTAGTGTTGATATATAAACTCACAATAAAGAAGAAACCCTTTTTCTAGTTTCCTCTTGGTCGACATTTTTTGTGGTGTAACAAATGTCTTACCTCAAAAAAAGAGATAAAACTTTTATATCGAAAGCTTATTTTGAATTTTTTTTTATTATTAGAAAAATATTATCCAAATCTTAAATATATGAAGTATGGAATGTTGTTGTGAGATGTCAGCCAAATAATTGAACAATTAAGTATTGTAGTAAATAATTATTTTTAGTATTTTTCAGCTTTTTTCCTTCAGGTGTTATTTACTTTAGATTTAAACAGAATTTTTGCTCTCTAATATGACTATTAAAATTTTTTGGATTATATTTTTATGCGTGTTTATTTCAGTGACTGGATCAGAAACACAATATGGTAAGCACTTTGACTGTCACTTGTTTTTATAGCTCTAAATATTGAACAATTTAGTAAAAAATAAAGCATTTAGTGAATTTTTTGTTTGAATCTATATATAATTCATATTTTCAAACAATAAGATAATCATTCAAACAATGAAAGTATATTTATTTATTTCTGATTATTGTTTTTTTCTAAACATTGTAACAATTTAGTTAATTTTCAAGTTCGAGTTTTTCAACTATATAGAAATTTATCAATCATGTAAATATCATTAAATTTAAAATATCTTATTGAGTTACAATATAATAGAAGCGATTATTAAAGATGAATAATATACGAATAATTTATCTTTTATTCTAATATATATTTTAACTTAGTTTTTTATTGCGGTCTTATATAGGTGTAACTTGCTTTGCTGATATTGGTTGCTTCGAAGATTTCTACGGTGTTCCACCATATTCTCCAAATGAAATAGATATTTCCTACTTGCTATACAGCAGGTTAGTTTAAGTTGAGAAAACTTCCGTTAAATACCAGCTTAAAAAAATTGTTTGCAATTATTACAAATAAGTTATTAATTTCAATCAAAATTTTATTGAAGAAAGAACCCTGAAACAGCCATTAAAATGTCCACTATTGTACCTTGTCAGTTTCCGTTGAAGTCCCAAACTACCTTTATTATTCACGGATATTTATCAAGTGGACAGTCTACGTGGATTAAGGTGACAAAATTTCACGTTTTTAGTAAATCTGATATTTCTAAAACCAATAAACAGTTTTTTTTCGTATGAAGGATATGACTGCAGCTTTGTTGAGTGAAAGTGATATGAATGTGGTTGTTGTTGATTGGAGTCCTGCTGCGAGTGGAGTTTACTCTCAAGCAGCTTCTAATGCACGTGTAGTAGGATCTTTGATTTCTTCACTGATTTACAAATTACGGGTAAAAGACTTTACAGAAAAACTTAGAAAGTATTTGTTATCTCAAGTTTTATATTTTCCTTATTTAAGTTATCTATTTGAATTAATATTTACAGAAAACATCGCGTTTAGACCCAAATAATGTCCATATAATTGGTCACAGTCTCGGAGCTCATATAGCCGGTAGCATCGGGAAGCGGGTGGAAGCTATTCAGCGAATTACAGGTAAACTGAAGTATTTTCAACAAATTATGAAATACTTTAAGAAAAATGTGAGTTTTGTTGAGAAGTTGAACGAGATAACAATTTTTATTTTAAGTGTAAACATGTAAAGTTGATTTTTCAAATCGTGGTGGTTAATTTCCGAAGTAAAAACAACAAAAGAAAAATTACTTTTTTTTAATTGTTAATTAGTCTTTAAACCTTTTTTGAATTTATTATCCGAATTTTTGATATCAGTTCAAATTTTAATGAGCAAAAGTACATAAAATATTTACAGAAATGTAAACAGATCAACAGTTTAATTGCTTTCTAGAACAGTGAAGCTGAAGGCTTCTGTTCTAGTTGTGTTTGTAATTATATTGTTGTTGTAATTGTGTTTGTTTTTGTATTTAATAAGTTTTAGTTGAAAAAATCATTTTATAAACATGAGGTTTGAATGTTTGATAAAAATTGTTATTTTTCTATTTTATAAATCTTTAATTCAAATTTTTTATGGAGTTTAAAATGTGAAAAGTAGGTGAGTGAATCTGTATTTGGTACTTGGAGAAAAATTCAATATTTTATTTCAACTATTTTAGCAGTTTTGACTATTATATGAAATAAAAAAGTATTTTCTTCAACTCTATTTTTTAATTTCTTACAGGATTAGACCCAGCCGGTGTACTGTTTGAAGGTGTAAGAACTTCTCAACGTCTGCATAGAACCGATGCTCAATTTGTTGATGTCATCCACACTAATGCAGGAGAGTCTTTCACTTCATTGGGACTTTCACAGAGTATTGGAAACATAGATTTCTATCCAAATGGTGGCAAAGTACAACCTGGTTGCGGACGTAATTACAAAACATCTACTTTCAACTCACTTTGAAATATTTGATCTGTTTTATAGAAGACTCAATTTGCTCCCATTCAATCTCTCACGACTTTATGACTGCAAGCATTAAAGCTGGAAAATTTTCAGATAAATTTTTAGCAACATCTTGTTTAAGTTACCAAAAGTTTGTAGCTGGATATTGTGACAAAAACAAGAAGATAAGAATGGGGTGAGATGAAATTGATGAATTAGTATTTTAAACTAACGGAGTTGAATGTTTTAGATATTTCGCGACCCACCCTCATTCTAAGCAGACAAAGTTTTATCTGAAAATTAAATTAGAGGTTCGTTTAAAAGTTGATTAACACAAATTTATTTACAATTACCATTAATCTGTTTTATGCATTTATATATTTAAAATACTAATAATCTTTTATTAAATAAAAACTTTATTATTCTGATAAATAATATTTTTAGTTCATGTTACATCGTATTTTTCATGATTAGTCTTTACTTCTACTTATGTCGTCTTTTGAGACTCTATCTACTTACGTGGTTTTCATCCTATAAAACTCGCCGTGAATTTATATAATTAGCTTAAAAAATTATTTTCAATTTAACAAATAAAGTATTTTGAATCCTGGTATTCAACTCAGTATTTAAAGTTTATAATTTAATTATATAGTTAATTTTTCTATTTTTCCTCTTGCAAATATATTATAGCTTTATATCTAACTATAGTGAGTCCCACTTCTGTTTTTGTTTTTAAATAGCTTAAAAACTATCGAATTAAATAGAAATAAAAAAAGCCTTTAGGATACAAATGGAATTTTTTAGTTAAGGTCTTCAGATAACATTTACGAAGAGATATCATCTGATAGTCGATCATATGAACACTTTTTTTAATTTAAATACATTTATGAAATCTAGATAAACCTGGAGTTTACATAAATTTCGGATCTTTTCAATCATATGAATATCACATTATAAACTTTATCATTTTAGAAACATCTTAATATTTATAAAGTAAATTTGTAGAATGCCTTATGCAATTTGATTTATTTGGAATTGATTAGTCTTCACAAGATTTTGTACAAAGATTTGTGAATTTATCATTAGATCGATAATTATTAATTTAGCAAAAATCAACAAATAGTTGAATAAAGTTTTTCTGATTTCGTTTTCAAGCATTTAATTTAAAATATTTCAGTAAAAATGTATAAATTTGATAAGCTGTCTTTGGGAACTTTTAAAGTTTTAAGTCAGTTTTTAAACTTTGCAATAAGAAATAGAAGTACCAATTAAGATCTTTGTTTTTCAGAAGACATACTTATCTATAAGTAAGATAGCTTCTTACCTTGATACGTTCATTTGTAGTTTCATTATTTGCAATTTACTATTTATTTATTCAAAAGTCGTCATCTTACTAAACAAAGGATTTAATTCCTTTATTAGATTGTATTTACTTTTCAAATATTTTCTACTGAATTATTTTGTTTAGATTTTAGATACTGAAAAAGAGGAAAAGGATGCAATAGCTGGGACTATTTACAACTTTTTTGGATATTTATTCAACAAAGTAGGAACTAAAATACATTTGAAAAACTATTGATAAAATATTTCAAGAAAATTATCAAAAAAGATCTCAAAAATTAATTTCATTTAATTAAACAGTCCAATTTTGAACAAATCTCTGAAAAAGCAAACAGTTTACTTATATGCAAATGTAATCATGATTTTTTATGAAGGTCTATCATTTTTGGGATGCTGAAGAAGTAAAACAGGAGAATAAAATGAAAAATTTCGATGCTGAAAATTGTGATAACTTTTTTAAGAATTAATTATTAGGTAATTCAAGTGGTTTCATCGATTTGATTGTATAAAGTTTTATAATTATTAATTTTATAAATAAAATCTAAGAAAATTATAACTTTAAATTTCACAAATACAAAATAAGTTTATGTAAAGATGCTGACCTTATAGATAATCATTTAGATTTTTAATCAGTTTAATTTTCTTATTATAATTCAAGTTTAATTCACAATATTATTTATTTTTAACTCCTGTCTTAATGGATTTTTTATCTAAAATGTAATTCTTTATTTTTAGAAAAGCATTAAAAGAACAAGATATTTTTTTTTCGGAGGTTCTAACACTTCAGTATATTTTCTAAACTAAATTTCTTATCTAGTTGGATTTATTTAAAAACAAACCATCTTGATAAGTATCATATAATCAGTTGAAATCGAACAATCCATCTACAATTCTTTTTGTGTTTTGGACATAAACTGAATAAGTTATCAAAAATTTTTAACTTTCCTATCTACGTTAGTAAATAACTTTTGTATTTGATTTTTTTAGGATATTTTCTTATAAATGTAATTTTTTTAAATTAGTTAATTTTGCTGACTGAATTTTTGCTACACTTGTAGTTAGGTGTCCAGTAATGTTGTATTTCCAGTATTTTTTTATGGTGGATTATAAACAGATATTAGTAAGCATTAAAAATCGATTTTATTTTTAACTGATCGTGATATGATTGAATAGTTTAAGGTTTTCTAAATATTTATGTTTGAACCTATTTCATTCAAATTATCTTTAGTATTTTAACATATAGATCTTAGACCTACTTATGAAGTCTTTTTGACTCTGTGAAACAAGGAATTAATGAATAAATTTGTAACTCATATGCAGCCACAATAAGTTAAATGTATAAATAAATGATATTGATGGTTTGTCACTTTATCTGGCTCCAATGTATTATTTAAGTACTCATAGTGCAGAAAAACAGCAAATTAAAGTGATTTATAATTGAGACTCCAATAAAACCATCAAATTTAAAGTATCAGATTTTTTTCATATCAACGACAGCACTAAAGATCTTTCTAGATGTGTTTTTGCAGCTAAATCTAAAATTTACTTTATATAATCAGATGTATCGTTCTAATTTTGATGAAAAGAAAAAAAAACCTCTTAAATATTTTATCCTGAGTATGAATCGCTTGATTTGTTCTAATAAAACTTCGAAACTGAATTGTATATATCATTAAAAGTATATCTGTTGCGACATATAAATCCTTAAATAAACTAAATTTTAAGTTAGCATTTGCATCATCAATTTAGACGTTACTTCTATAAACTCATCTAGCTTTATAAACCATAAAAATTATCTAATTGCTTGTTGAAAGTCGAATAAAGTCTTTTGCTTTCAAAACTTCCTTTACGTTGGTGAATTTAAGTATAATATTGTCTTGTACATCAGGTCTGGCAGCAACTTTACCAAAGACCCAAACGTTGATAGTGGGTGCTCTTAGAAGCTTGATTTCATAAACATCTCTTGAAGTAGTTTTTAGTCCAGTTTGTTAGTTAATAAGTCCAGCCATTTATACCTAAGAACCCTTCTCAAGTCCACTGGAACAACGAACAGTTTGATTTTCAGTTAGGAAGTGATCTTAGATTAATTTTTTGAAAATTGACTTTAGTCATATACTTGCCTACTTATGATCAAAACATTTGTATATTATGAACCTAAATATTTGAAATATAAATCGATATATTTGATTATATCTAAGAGATTGAATAAAAAGATTTTTTGAACATTTAGAAGATACTTTTCATATCTATTGAATAATTCACCATACTTTTAATTAAACATCAACTAAAGTGAACTATGCTGGTTCCTAGTTCATCTTACATCTTATTTTTCATGATTTATTTTCAATTATGCAGATATATTAATTAATTAATCCTACCTTCAAATCTTTCTTAGCAACTAAATCAACATTTTCTTCAAAAAAGTTTAAAATCTATTAAAATACAATATAGCCATTTATTTCAAAATGATTAGTTTAAAGACATAATTAACTAAACTGAAGATTAAAAACTTTATTTTATTTAACTTTTGTTTTATGAAAACTCAATCAAGAAATCATTTAAACAAACCAAGAAGCAAAAACGAACACGTGCTCAGTGAGTTAAAACTTGTTTGTACAAAGTAAAACAAACAAATGTAGTTGAAGCATAATTTTATTTCAATATTTGACCTAATGATATAAACTATAACTACAAAAGAATTTTGTAGTGGAAAAGCTGCAGCCGAGTTTTGGTACAAATATGATGAGATTGAAATGTTGCTTTACATGTTTAATTAAAAGTAAAAATTTTATACAATTAACAAAACAGCAAAAAAAATGAAAAATCATTTCCTATCTAACTACATCAATTCTCATCCGATTCAGCTTCACCAACTTGGATGGTTAGAGGATACTCCTGATCACATCCCATATACGAATCACTCATAAAATATAAAATATAAGAATGACTTCCAGCTGAAGGAGGAATGAAGTCGAGTTTAGCAAGAGCACGCTTTTGTAGTGTGATCCGTTTGATGGAAATCAAACTGTTTGTCTTCGAGTCACCAATTACTACCCACCAACCTTCTTGTCGTTGTTGTGGAAAGAAAGGGGCGATGACAGAAGTATCAGTAGTTGCTGATCCATCATCTTCTCGTTGAAGTTGGACTTTGACGATGACTGAGTTACCAGCTTGCAAGTTGTCTTCATCTTCGACTTGAAACGACAATTCGACGTTTGGATATCGATTACAGAACCTAGCAACATCCGCCATTTCACGGTCGCTCATGTTCAGTAAGCTACTCCGATCTTCATCTTCCATCTCGAGGATATCGAAGACACTTTCAATATTTTTGGCGCCACACTTTTTTATCAAATCGCTGGTGAAGTGAGGAAGTTGTTTAAGATAAGAGTCACGTGACCACATCGCTTGAGTAATCATTTGAGCAAGCTCCATAGCAGCAAGAGCGGGTGAGAGCCATCCATTAGATGACAACACATCAACACAAGCTTGAATCAAACGAATTGATTTGGACAAGACCATCTCGGTGTCGGCTTGAAGCTCAGCTGGCAGCTGTAAGCGAGATAGATGAGCTTGAAGCAGAAGATTACTCTTAAAATGAGGATCTGTGAACTTTCCATCTTGTGGCTTGTACAAGATCTTTGACAATAATTGTTTCAGTGTCTCGTCTTCGTGATGACGTATCGGCATAGTTTCATATTCAAACGAGTTACTGATAATCTCAATAAGACCGCGGATTTTTGTACGAGCAGTTAGCGACATACTGAAGAGCTCGATTGTTGTGTAGTTGATGTAGTAATAAGCTGCAATCATCGCTAAATTTTGAGGGAAGATATCAATATCATCTTCCACAAGAATACATTTAGATTGGCACAAATCATTCAAAGTATTTTCAACTAACTCTGACAAGCTGTCAGATAAATGTCGGTGACTGACACCTTGTAGGTTGTAGTAGTTCGGATTTTGCTTCATTCTTCGGTATAAGAACGACCATGTTAGGTAATCGACAGCATCTTGCTTATTTTCAATAATTTTGGTGACAATTTCAGCATTAAAATGATCATGTAGCGAATGATCAAGATGAGATTCGACTGGTAATGGTTCATAGACAAATTTCTTGAAATAATCTTTCTTGGAATTTTGACACATGATTACACACTTACCACTTTCATCTTGTAAAGGTCGATTTGCTCTCCCTATCATCTGCAGCACGTCTGTGATCGGATAATCCATATAAGCATGCATCTTGCCGTTATAAAACTGGGTATCCATGATAACCACTAAATGAGCAGCCATCTTTAAGCTCCAACATAAATCACGTGATGTGATGAGGACTTGAACCGCTCCACTATTAAACAATTGTTCAATTATAGAGCTTTCACCGGCGGTAGTGCCACTGTGCAGGTATGCGATGCCATGTTCTAATGTACGTTGCAAGGCAACATCTTTGATATGCTCCAAATAAGGTTTTAGTTGCTCCTCAGAACAGTGAAGAAATCGTTTATCTTTATCCTCTGCTGCTGCGTAGGTTAACAAATCACCAGCAGTCAGCTTACACTGCTTTCGTGAGGGGACAAAAACAATAGAAGCCAATTTAGGCGAGTGCTTGCTAATGGCATTGTAAACTGGTTTAGACATAGCCAACAGTCTTGAATATGTATGACTCACATTGAATCCCTGAATATGAAGTTCTAGAGGTACTGGACGATTATTAGGATGAAAATTGAAATTGTTTTTAGTGCAGCCCAACCAATTAGCAATGTCTCGTGAATTAGCGATAGAAGATCCCAAAGCAACAATTCGTATTTTTTTGGATAAATTGTGAGCGATATATCTCATTCGAGAGCAAACAACTTCAAGCTCTGGTCCAGATTCTCCGCCAATAAGATGTATATCATCGATGATAAACAAAGAAATAGTGTAAACATGTTTACGTTGCTTCCACCTACGTGATATGACATCCCATTTTTCAGTGGTTGCAATTACAATTGAAGCACGTGATATTAATCTTACATCAGTTCCTATCTCACCTGTTAACAGAACAATTTCTTTCTCCACGATACCCTGAAATTTGTTCTTCCATTCTTCATATATTAGTTTAGCTTGATCATTTACTGGAGTAACATACACACAACATGCGTTTGCGTCATTTGCAAATGCATGAAGTAAAGCCAACTCAGCACATACTGTTTTACCGCTACCTGTAGGAGCACCTACAAACACGTTCTCATCTCCTGTATAGATCGCGTTGAATACTTGAGTTTGAATCGGGTTGAAACATTGATAGTTGCTGTATATACTCTCTAAAGTTGGATTTCGAAGAGCAGTGATTGGTAAGGGTTGTAAATCGAGAAGTTCTGTTGGCGGTTGATACTTCTCTGGAAGTATCAGATGCCTGAACGAAACTGGCAACAACGTTTCAGAAGCTATCCATTTATCAGAAATAATTCTGATGAAATATTGAGGTGGCAATGGCTCGAATACTGGAACAAAAAAACTGATGATATGTTCATCTTTAGCATATTTGCTTTTAAGAAGGAAATATTCGTGATGAAGTACAACCTCTCCGTCTACATCTTCCACCATAATGTAGAAGGCTTCACTGTTGCCATGTACTTTGTTATCCCATTGAAAATCTGGCATGATAGTAAGCTCGACACGAAGCGTGGAACGAGTTATAGGTTGAATATGAACAGATAATTCAACTTTTGGAAACTGATGGATGTATCTGTGTAAAGTTTTACCCATCTTAGCAACTTTCACAAGCTCTCCAATCTCATGATGACCAAGGTCATACAAGCGTTCCCATG
This sequence comes from Pegea sp. RAD2-039, assembly GCA_034620365.1. Classification (NCBI taxonomy): domain Eukaryota; kingdom Metazoa; phylum Chordata; class Thaliacea; order Salpida; family Salpidae; genus Pegea; species Pegea sp. RAD2-039. The sequence continues at coordinate 15,237 of JAQGEQ010000240.1, forward strand.
GAATATTCTTTTTTTCAATCTTTTTGATAATTTCTGGAGGAATCTTTTTGAACTGACGCAAAGGAGACATCGATTGCCACATTCTACGATTAATCATCTTACATAATGAAAGAGTTTTATCAGCAATCTGTGCCCAGCCTCGGCACAAAACTATTTCGTAAATAGCCCTCATCAACCGACCAGCACTTTGAGTGACATAAACCATATCAGACATCAACGCAAATCCTTCCAACTTCAACTGAGAGATATAAGCTTGTAGTAAGACATTCACTTTTGCTGAACTTTCTTCTATGTTTTCTTTCACAGGGATTGGCACTTTTTCCAGCAATTTATTCAACTCCATTTTCTCTTCTTCACGAACAGTGATATGCTCAAACTCGGAAGAAAAGGAAAAAACTCGGAAGAGTTCGATTTCACTCAAAGTTGGTTTTAATTGAGAATTATAAGTGGCCATGCTCTCATGTGTACAGTAATAGTGACTGGCTATCCTACCTAAATCAGTGACTTGGAATTGACCAGTTCGACTGTCATACTTCATTAGATTATGTTTAGCAAGTTTAGTGGCTGCTGCATGAGCTATATCCACTCTCCACTGCTCTAAATTATCATCATCAGGGGTAGTTGCTTTATATAGAGAAGGTTCTTTTAGTGCTCTGATGTAGAGATAAGTATAGCTCAACCAATCAACCGCATCTTGCATGTTTTGAACATTTCCAAGAACTACTTCAGCATTCAGAGCATCAGGAAGTGATGAGATCATATGACTTTCAACAGGAAGCTGTTGATTTAATAAAGATAAGTAGTAGGAAAGTTGATCATGTGAAGTGATCAAGATTCCTCTTCCTTCAGTGTCATACTGAGGACGCCCTGCTCTACCCATCATTTGAAGGACATCTAATGCGCCCAATTCCACCCAACGACCTTTTTCTGGGCTGTACACTTGTGTACCTTTGATGATGACAGTCTGGGCGGGCAAGTTGACACCCCAGGCAAGTGTAGCGGTGGACACTAAGACTTGAATGTGTTTTTCAGCAAATAAATCTTCTACTAAACTACGATCGGTACGTTTCATACCCGCGTGATGAATCCCAAATCCGTAGGGTAGCAAATCTTTCAACTCTGCGCTTTTAGCGTCTTTTTCTGCCATATCTCTCAAGATCTCGGTTGACGCTGAACCTTCTCGCAGAAATTTTCCGAGAGTTTCATTTTCAAGTGACATATCTCGAAGAGTTCGAGCTGTTTTGCCGGTTTCTTTACGTGAATGCACGAAAATCAGGAACTGATTAACACCGGCTTTCTCAATTACTTTTTCGTAAACAATTTCATTCATCTTTTGAAACCGTTTCATGGGCTTCTTTTCAGTAATTCCAATATACTGCTGTAGAAGGGGAACAGGTCGAAAGCTGTTGTCGAATACAAATAAACCTTCTTTTTTGTCAACTCGCAAGAAGTTTGCAACATCCACGTAATTAGGAAGAGTGGCAGACAAACCAACAAATCTGACATCATCTTTACTAGTTTGAACCGATCGAATGGTTCTTGCTACAATTGATTCTAACACAGGACCTCTTGTATCATGTAACATGTGGATTTCATCTATGATAATCAAACGGACCAGTTTGGTATAAGTCCTGTCACCACCTTTACGGGTGATAATGTCCCATTTTTCTGGAGTACAAATAATGACCTGGGTAGCATAGATTTCTTCCTTACAAAGTTGATGATCTCCTGTTAACTCGGAAACGGTGATACCATAACTTGCCAACTTCTTTCCAAAACTTCCCACCATTTCTTGTACAAGTGACTTCATGGGAGCAATGTAGATGATTTTAAATGCATCCAACTTCACACTACCATCTGATGCCAAGTTTTTACCAATCTCTCTCAACATACACAGCAAAGCGACGTTGGTTTTACCGGCACCAGTTGGAGCACACAGAAGGACATTCAAGTCTTTTTCTAAGCAAGACTTCCACAAACGACTTTGAACTCTATTAAGACTTTTATAACCAGCAAAAGCAGCTTGTGCGAACTCCGGCAAGTCTGCAACTTTTTTCAATTTTTCTTTTTCTCCAAATGCTTTCGCTTTCAATGGAGGTATGTGAACCTCTTCATAACCTTTCCTCTGATTTCTGTAGAAACCTTCTGGAAGTTGAAACTTCTTATTTGACATTAATCGAGATCCTTCTTTAAACTGCAAGTCTTGAAGATCAAGAGCCACTTTATTTGGTTGCAAAGAGTTATCCGATTTAATAAAGTTGTTTTCAGTTTGAGACAACCCAGCATCAACTCGACTCCTACGAAGACGTTCTCTTCTTTCGCGCTCTTCTTTAATGATATCTTCTTTCTTTGTGTCATGCAATTGATCAAGGATGACACTGAGTTTACTTTTAGATCTCATCTTTTCTTCAATCTCTTTACGCTCTTCACTACTTTGAGTTCTGGCCAGTAATGTGCAATAGAGCACCATTTCACGGTTTTCACGAACAATCTGAAAAAAGAAAAAATTTGAACAAATGGTGGCAAGACGCGAGATTGTACCTTAATAAAATCGAACTGGTTCAATCCCAGCAACTTAACGAGTTGATCTTCACATTTCAATTCGTTCTCTTCAGTCGTCTTTAAAATTTCCAGAACCTCTTCAGCTTTCTTCTGTGACGTCATCGCATCTTCATAAGCTTTGCTGAGATTACGTTGCAACCAATAAGCGTCGATTTCACGCGGATGAAGACGCTTGTTCTTCGGCAAATTAATGCCTCCGGACTCGTTTGTGAGATTAGCGGACACGACCATGCTGGCATCAGCCTCATCTCCAAAATCATCATTATCTTCATCTGTGTCTTCATTGATCTCACCATGAGCATCATCTTCACCAACTTCATCATCAGATTCAAAGTTGACCTTCAAAACATTACTTCAAATAACAACTTGATGAAGCAATAAACTCACCTGAACACCATATGTGTCATCAATATTGTCATCAGCAGTTTGGTTGTCCTGATCCACACCATAATCTGTTATTTTTTGTCCCAAATTAACTAAAAGTTGATATCTAGCATCATCTTGTTTGTCTAATAAAGCCTCGACCTCTTTTCTACGTTCCTTGTCACGAAGCTTTTCATTTTTCAAGACAGCAATTACTTCATCAGCTGCACCACGAATGATGTCACGTGGTTGGTCTCCAAGTGCATCAGATATAGAGTTAAGCAACACTTCATAAGTCTGCCTGGTTTCTCTTGTACTTGGTTTATACACTATCTCTAACATTTCATCCAAACCATCAGTTAATATGGTCACACCACGTAGCTTCTCATGACCTTTTTGGCTTTCATCTCTTTTGGAGCGCTTTGCTTTTTTCTCCTCCATCTGAGGAGGTTTTGTTCTTTGAGCTCGATCCCCCATCTTGATATCAGTGAGCTTTTCTCTGAGAGAGTGTACCTCACCAGTTGGTTCATCTCTGGGTCTTCTGTCAATCAACGATCTATCAGCTTGTAATACAAGATTGGAATTTGCTTTATATTCATACTGCAGAGATCTAGCAGATGCATCTGCCATTTTACTTTATAAAGAAATTAACAACAAATCTAAAAATTTCAAAAAATATATTTAAATTTCTAATATCAATAGCACAAAAAAGCAGAAAAGTAAATAGTAATAATTTGTTATTAACTGATTAATGAAAATTTGTAAAAGATTATTTATATATATACAAATACATAGAGAACAAAGTTAAGATTTCTTTTACAATACATGCAATAATAAAACAATTTCAAAAGTTATTAAAAATAAAAATAATGTTTTCCATAATTTGAGAATTTTTAAGAGCTATATTGAACTAGAAAACATAAATAAACGTTTAATTTAATTATAATTGTTTATTAACATAAAATTCAGCTCATAGATAAAAAATAAGAATTTAAAAATTAAGATAACAAAGTATAATTGTACAGAATTTATAAAAAAGTAAATAAGATTCAAATACTTATAATCCAAATATATACATATAAAAAGTTTTAAGAATATTATTATAACCATATCATCATAATTAGTGAAAAACAAATAAAACCATATTTAAAAATCCTTTAAACAATATTCTAACATTATTGTCGGATACTTTTTATTTCATTCAAGAAATTAAAAACTAAATTATAATATATACAAAAAATTCTAGAAAGGTTTTAAATTTATCTTATAAGAAGTAGTTAAATTAATTGACATTTTTATATTGATAAATTAATTTATATACATTTTTTCATAAACTTATAAACTAATAAATAATATTCATATTATTTAATAATTTAAATCATTTTCAATCTCAAAAATATCCACAATCCCAATTTAAGCTAAAAAATTCATAAAAATAAACATTATAATAATAATTGGTTTGTCGTTATCTCAAGTTATAAAATAAAAAAAATAAATTTACAAGATTTAAAGTCAGTAAACATTATAATTTAAAATTTATTTTCTAAATAAACCTTGGTAGCCTAAAAATATTTAATAATATTATTTTTTATTAATTTCAACATTTTAGTTTTTAATTCTTTTTATACAAACAGAAACAAGTTCATAGCAAAAATTCACATACAAAATTTTACTAATAAAAACTAACTAATTTTAACTACAAATATAAAGAATTAAAGATGATTTAAACAAAAACTGTACATAATAAAATATTGCTAACAACTTAATAATTATTCTAAACTTACAAATAAATTTAGGCAAACTAAACTCTAAATTAAATTCAAAAGAAATGACGACATATGAAAAATTCACCAAATAAAAACTGAAGTTTAATAATGATTAATTTTAATATAATTGAAATAGTAAAATAAAACTGTCAATGTGAAAGAAAATTTTGTACGTACAGCACCGCGCAATTTGAGCTAAACGAAAATGATAAAAATGAATTTGTGCAATTTTTATAAAAAAGTTAATAGAATAGATGTAAATTTAAAAATCATTGAATTTCTTTGCTTTTTTTTATAAGATTTAACATTTTTGATATTATACAAAGTTATTCAAAACAATAAATAAGCAAAATATTTGTGAAATTGTGTGTTAGCGAGAGGTGCTCTCTTCAGGCACCCTCCTTCGCATTTATTGTAAGAAATAAATAATCAAAAATCTTGATGGCTTATTTTCAATAAACTTAAGAATTTTTGAGAAATGCAGTTAAGTGGTAAAATAGCCGGTTAAAAAATTTACTTATAAGCCTTAAGCATTCTAGCCGTAGCTTCCCATCACTTTCGTACACTTCGAAATCATATTTGGTAAGATTATATGCCTTTTCCTAGTTTAGTACACCCACAACAATTCGTTCAACTGTCCATTCCAAATCATGCAAAGTTGCCCTATTTCTCGCTCCTTCGTCAGTGGATTGACATATGATAATATTTTTTTCTTTTGGGTCTTCTAAAAATAACTCTCCCATTTTACCAAGTGTTCATGGCTTGTACTCTTGGGTCAACTTGGTGATGAGCTTCATAGAAGCGTTTCCAAGTTGCTTTTAGTTTTGAAAAATTTGAAGCATTTATACCTGAAGATTTTTTCAAGAAAGACAAACCCAGATAATCAGATGTCATACATGACTGCAATTCGGCGGAATTTTCCACTGAATTGGGTAGACATTTAAAAAAGTCACCAGAAATGATTGATCTTTATTGATATCATCAACTGCATCTGTCCTCATACGCCTTTGGTGACTTATTACTTTTTGCAGGAGTTGTATAATGCAAGGAATTAGTAACCCAAGATTGTTTAAATACGGCGTAAATAAATTGATTTTTTTTAATTCTGAAAATTATTTTTTAAATAAAAAATTATTGCTTAAACCTTAAAATGCTAACTTTTGTGATTAACTGTGGCATAATAACTTTGCCTTTATTGCTTTTCTGCATTTTTATATAATTATTTGACTTCAATCATTAACAGCTGGATAAAAATTAACGTTTTAGTTTATGTGTGATTACTAAAACTTTTTTACATTAGAACCACAAACCTTAAAAAGTTCTACTCTTTTGAAGTTACACAGTTTTTAAATCGAATATAAATGTTGCTCCTATGAATGACACTTCTGGAGTCGTTCTTCGTGTGCTTGTCCTTATTTCTTATTTGGGCGTATACAACATGAATATAACTCTGAATTTATTTATCAGTCACATAAGTTTGACTAATTTTTCTATTTATCTTACTATTAATTTTTGTTGTTTTATAATGTATAATATTTTTATTATTAATCTTTGTGTGACTTATATTCTTTCGATTTTGCAATTTTACTTATGTAATTCGTATTTACTAAATTCGATATTTTGAACTTTCTTATTTCTAATCCTATATAATCTGTATTTTTAAATGTTGTTTTTTGCATTTCAAATAATGGATCTATTTTCAATTATTAAGTGACCAGGCTGTATTTTCTAAATCAATGATTTAAGCTTTTAATATATTTTTCATCCACTATAAATATATGGACAAATATTCTTTTAGGATTTTCTGTTTAATACTACCTTGTTTGTCACTTAAAAAAATAATGACCGTTCGAATTATTACCTCTTGTAAATAACTAAAGTAAAAAAACTCTAATTTGTTTTTCTAGATTTTTTGATAATTTTTAACCATATTTTTTAAATGAATAATTTAAGCTATGAGAACCTATTTTTCTGTTGCTATACATCTATTGGTCGTTACTATTTTAGGATTTTAATTGTATTTAATACCAACTTATTTGTTAGTTTAAGAATATTAACTTTGTTCTTTAAACTTAGCTGCTGACGGTAACTCTAAGATCTCCTGTCTTAAAGGATAGATTTTTTCTAAGCTTTATTGTTATATAAATAATTGACGCTTGTTTCTAAATATGGCTGAGAGAAGTAGAACTTCGTTTCCGAACTATCAGACGGTATTTAGTAACGCCATCTACGAGTTACATGAATTCTGATGTGAAATGGGGCAGCCAGAACCTCAGGTATTTCTAATGTCTAGGCTGATACCTATAAATGATTCTATTTTTAAGATCGCTGGTCGCGATCAAGCTGTTCATGGAAAATATTTTTAAACTGATAAAACACTTCAGTAACTGAACGAGAAGAAATGGTAGTTAGTTTTTATCAGCATCTTTCAGTAACCCAGTTGCAACTGCAAAATACCGAGTTACTACTATTGTAAATTTGATTGAGTCGTTACTGACTTCAACAGAGTTGCTTTTAATGGTGTTTAAAAGGATATATTACATCTGTAAACAAATTATTTCACTTTCAACTTGTTAGTTTACTAGATGAGCAATCAATTGGAAAGCATGTAAACATTCATCTTGTTATCAATATAATGTTTATCTGACTTTATAATATTTGATACTTTGTGATTACCTTTAATTTTTGTAATTTTTTTAAGAGGCAACCTATAAAGATATTTTTTGTGAAAAACCAATAGATACATTTATTGAAAATGTTTATTTCTTGTATAAAGTCGAACTTACCAACGCTTTGAAAGTAGACAACACTTTTGTTTATTACAATTTTATAAAAATATTAAATTTCAAAATATGAACTTCATCTTATCTTTTGTTTGTAAAAGAAATCAAGATTAAAGTACACAGCTGGCTAGTAGCTTGTGATCATCTTCCAAGAAGCTCCTGCAATATATTTTCTTAACTCCTATTTTCTTTGAGGATTAGACTTGATGATAGGAGAAGATTGATTCTTATTTTTTCCCAATAATAATCACGATTGCTAGTTTTCATCGAACTTGTCGAGTTTGTTCTCTTATGTAAAGGAAAGCTGAGATAGTTTGGATCGTGTAATTATATGCTGAAGTCTCGTTCGGTGCTTTTATGAAAAATTCATAAGCTTCCGTGATACATACAATCTTTAGTATTGTATACAGCAGTATTGTCCTGGTTTGTAGTCATTTGCCATTTTCCAATAGAATAAAACTCTTTTATAAAATTATTTATTACTCCAGCCACCGATGATTAGAATTACTTGAAAAGGTATTTTGTAGAAAGCTCTCATAACTGAATCATTTATTTGTTATGTTCGGAATAGTAAAGTACTCAAGTATTTAAGTATGTTGAAGAAAAATTAAAAAATATATAGTGTCATATCCAAGACTTTTTTTTAATTACATAACTGGAAAGTATTCAGTTTATACTTATAAGAAAGTATATGTCTAATTCATAAAGACAATATGCTTCACTATAGTCATAATAAACTTTATTGGCTCATTAAGTTCATTAGCTTGATGTTAGTAACAACCAAGCTGCTATATTTAGCTTTTAAATGAGATAGACGATAGTAGAATTTGTTCCGATGGTTATATATCTTGAATTTACTGCTGTCAGAGCTGGAATGAATGATTATATTTGAATAAAAAATTTGTTTATTAGAAAATGTTTTAGTGTATGCAAAGTTTATCAAAATAAACTGGCTATAGTCGAACTCCCAGTTATTTTGCAATATTTTTATTGACTATTTTTACCTAACGAACAGTTTGGAAAGTAATTATTTATAATATCACACAAATGTATTTTTAAGTGATGTTTTTAATTTAAAACAATTTGATCATAAGTAAAAAAAAAACTAATAAAGCAATTTGAGAGGTTAAATAACTTTCCATACAAATAGAGAAGTTCTTTAAATGTGTTAAAATGTTACAATTTTTCAGCTACCAACTATTTTTGTTATAAAAAGCAGTTTCCATCAGCTTTTCAATCTAACTAAACATTTTGTCGAAAAAATTGTAGTCTAGAACTTTCATTTTATTGTTTTAAAATATAAATACTAGCCATATTTTAGATAAGACTTTATTGATATACAACCATCTTCAGATTTCAAAAAGTCTAAACATAATAATATATTTTGTTACTTTTTTTAAATTTAGACAATACTAACATTTTTCCATTAGATTTTAGAAATGCAATTAAGTTTTGCATTCAATATTCTAGATGTTAAAAGATCTGCTGCATATTGAACCACGACATATCTTAACCCCTGATTTTTCCAAAAATTTTGTGACGAAGAATAACTCAAATAAAATATTTTAAACTAGATTAGTTTTCACTGCACAATTATTTAAAATCAAATAAAGAAGAATATGAAAATTTGCTTTTCAGGAAGTTTTCAGAACCAATGTCTTGAAAATTATTTATTTCTAAAGTTTTCAAAATGCTTATTTAGGTAATGCCCTTTTGACAGTCATGACAAATTTAAACTTCAACTTATTTGAATTGTAAATATGTTTAAGTTCTATTAGCAACTCTGAAAACCAATAAAAATTCTTTGTTTAATGCTACAGAGATTAATCAATATCACATCTCTATCTATTCAGTGGAAAAACTATTTCATCAATTTTCCATCCTAATTATTTTGTAAATCAATCAATGTACAATATTTTACTACAATTCTTAAGAAATTAGAGCTTAATACTAACTTAGTGGCTTACAAAAAAATATACTTTTATTAATCTTGTTTTTAAGATCAAAATAACTTTTTAATCAAAGGTTTTACTGATGACAGATCATGATTTTTCATCTATTTTTATTAAAAACTATTGATATTTCTATTAAAAGATCAGCTATAACCATAAGTTGATATTTACAGAGTTTAAAATGATTACTAAAACTGATTGGATAACTTATACAGAAGTCATCAGATTATGTTTTTTGATTAACATCTCCGCTACGATGATAAATTGAGTAAAAATTTACTTCATCTAAAAGCGAACATGTTTATGAGGACATAAGTGATTATTTTCAAGCTTAACCGCAAATTCTTTGCGCCAAACAAAACTTAAATCTATAGGAACACTTATTTCGATTACAGCAATATATTTAAAGCTTTTTCTATTTTATTGAAAATATTTTAATTTAAAATAGTTGTTTGATTTTACAAGAAATTATGTTATATGTAAAAACACGTGAAAATATGTTTACTTAAAGTTTATCAATTAATTATAATAATGTAAACAAGAAAACAGCTGAAACAGCTATAAAAAATCAAAATCCATAAGAACTCAAAAAAATTGGGAGAACAAAACAACAAGAAAAAGATTTATAGCTCAAGTAGAATTTATTTAATAAACGAAATATGATAATAAGAAGGGAAAAGAAGGCAAAATTACAATGATGTCATTTAATCTTATGAAGCTCGAAAAAAATTATCTTTGAGACTATCCTAAGATTTTTTAAGTTATGATATTAATCTTAGTAATCTGATCCAATTTACAATGCAGTTTGAAAAAATATTTGTGATCAGAACTAGATTTATAACGAGAATATGACTGAGTTGTTAAATGACAAATTGTTTATGTAACAGGTTTACATTTTAATTTTTTGATTTATATATTTAAGAAAATAGTAATTTGAGAAAAAGGAAACTTTAGTCATTTGATAAATTTCCAGTTTATTTAAACAAGATAAACTCCAATTTGATTTCCTTGAAGTTTAAAATTTATCAAATAAAAGATGAAGGACAGTTTTAGAAAATTAGTCATGATATTTACTCTTACAGCAAACATGCTTTATTGGTATTTTAAAATGAAATCAAATAAAAAAGTTTTTTAAAACAATAAGTCGAATTTCAAAGTTTATTCTTTAAGTCGTTATATTTGTAGATTTTTATTGATTTTTTATTAACGATGAAATTTCAATATAACCTTACTGTAACCAACTTTCATGCTTTTTATATTTATAAAGTGTGAAGTTAGAAGAATACAATTTATTATATCTTTAGCATCTTCTATGACAATTAGTTTAAGATTTTTAATCGTAAAATAAATTCATCAACATTAATTTATTCATGTTTGATATTGACCGAAATTAAAAAACTTTTTACTAGAGTTTTTAATCTTTCGTCGAACAATTTTTGAGTACAAACTGAGGGAATCATAATGACTTGATTTAATAATTTATGAGCAAAAATAATTGGCTAAAACATTGCATTATGTTGTTTATAAATGACTACATATGAAAATTAATCTTAAAAATTATTTGTTTTTACTATGAAAGTATGTTTAGGTTTTAAGCTAAATTAATACTTACAAACTTCAGTTATCGATCATAGACATCTATAAGGTTTATTTTAAAGCTTATAATAACCTCGAAGATTATTACATTTCATCTCAATTTTTTTATAACAAAAAATAACAAACAATCTACAAAATTAATAACCTCACTTTTGTTGTCTTATTGTGAAACATATATTTTGATTGTAAACTAATTATTTTTGTTTTGCGCATTTATGTTGTTATTATGTATCTTACGTGTTTCTTTTTATTTCCAATACAGTTTTGTTAAACATATTTTTCTTAATAATGAATAATAATAATATCAAGAATACTTCAACAAAATAGCTATTACAACAGAAGGTTAAATATACTAATTAACTTGTTGAATTTAGATTAAAGGGTTTGACTTTTTTTAAATTAATAAAATCATTATTAATCTTTCTTATGGCACATAAATGAAATATTTTTAAAGCAACATACATTTTAGATTAATTTTAGTCTTGAACCTATTTTTTTACAGGATGTTTCTAAACTAACAAAAGATTTATTTTGTTTAAAGGCCTTTGATTAAAAAAATAATTTGAATGTCAATAGTAGGCTTTAACCACAAAAGTTTTAGAGAAAATTAACAGAAAATTTGCAGACAGAAATTAAATTTTGGAAGATCTCTAAGTGAAAATGAAAAAAATCTCAAAAAGTATAGTGAGAATTACAAAATATTTTAAGTTTGATGATCAATAGCTTCAAATTTCAAGCTAAAAATCTCAAACTGAAAATTTATCTTTAAATCTTTACTGAATTTCATTCTAGCTTAAATTTCCATGAAAAAGAAAATAGACTTGCAGTTTATAAGTAAAAGAAAGTGTAAAAACATACACAATAATGTTTAATGCTTGATCTAGCTTTTAAAAGTGATTTAACTAGCAGAGATATAAAGATTTCAACTTAATTGATTTGTGATACTTAAAAACATTGGTATAGGTCAATTGAAAACTTTTAAATTTAAATTGCATATAAAATCATAAAATCTAATTTGATATAATTTCTGAACAATCATAGTAAGTCGGTTTAAAGGTCTTTGCATTAGTTTAATTAAAAACTACATCTTAAGAATACTAAAGAACTTTAGCATTAATATTGCATAGAATGAAAATCTACAGAATTTGGAGCAGCTTAGGTATTATAAAAGTACCACAAAAAATGTGCACTGCAGTATTAACAGTTAATGTTTTGAGCTTATGATAATACAATATTTACCAAATTTGAAGGTCTTAATTAACTACTAGTTCATCATTCTTCAGTTTTTGTTTACAATTTTCACAAAAAAATGTAATTTACTTTTTAGTATCTTACTTAAGAAAAACAAGTTATTGGATTTTTATAATGCAGTTAGATAGTGCATAAGTTAACAAATTAATATTAATTTGAAGTTAACAAAAGATAATTATTTGTGCTTCAACAAGGAAATAACAACATTTTTTTCAGAGAATTTTGCTTCTTTTCTTTTTTGTTTTCATTTTGTGACAACTCAAAGGAGAGTTGTAGTTAAAAAACATCATATTAATCACTAAATGTGACTGTTGTTAGTTTGCAGAACCTTAAGACGTCTTATGGATTTTTTTACTTAAAAGCTTTTTCCATTTATGTTGATTTCATGATTTTTAATTAAAAGACGAAACGCAAAGTAAATTTAATTTGATTTTCCAAAAATATTTCTAAATCTCTTAAAAAGGTTTTTAAATTCCTTATAAAGTATACAGATTAATTCAGAATGAAATTCCTAAATCTCTTTATATTTATTCAAAACAACTTAATCAAAGTGGGAATATTTTGGTTGATTAACTTCGCGAGAACAGGCTCTTATTTTGACTTTGTATTACTAAATTTATTTTAAACTATGTTGTAATTTGTAATTATAAAAAAGACTATCAATAACAAAAATGAATACTTGCATTATATTTTAAGTTCTTATTTGAAACCTCATTAAACTTATGACACGATAATATCATGAGAATATGATTAATTATTAATAAGATTGTGATGTTTTAGGACAAAAAGTTTCTATCACCGTGTATTATGTTACGGTTTATAATAGAAACAACTAAAGATACACGGATATTCTGACAATTTTATACTAGTTTTCATTTGATTATAATTCTTAAAAATATACGCCTAAAATTATTTTTTTTTTATAATATCCACTGTTTTCAAAATTTTAAACTAAATTATTTAATATTGAATTGGGTAATTTATGTTTTTCGTGGTAAATTATTTTCTCACTTAACTTTGCACTTATGTATTGATAAGCTTAAATTAAGGTAATAGGCCTTTTTATAGTAAATTATACTAATTTGTAAAACTTAAGCAAAAGTTTGACCTGCTATAACATTTGCAAATAAATTATTTACAAATTTTCTTTTTGATAAAATTTGCATTAATTTTTTGTATTTATTGCTCATGATCTTATTACTTTAATATTTTCATGGTATTTACCTGTAATAAGCAAATTTTTATACAACACAAAGCGCAATAATGACTTTAGTAATTTGATTATAATCAAAAGTTTCAATTAATCGACTTTTAATTTTCGCCACCAATGTCGCTATAGAGTTAACACTAAACAAGAATACTATTTTTTCGTTTGAAATAGGATTGTAACAAGAAATAAAGCGATATTTTTTTAGATCCCATCTAATCTTATCCGACCAAGCTCAATTTAACTTATATTTTGTTTACTGTTTATTGTTCTTATGACATCTTCCGTTATCAACTACTTTTTGGTTTTTGTTATATATTTCTTTATTACTACTTGTCAGGTAAGTCGAAACATTCATTGAACTTTTAATTTAAATAATAATTAGTATGCACAATTAAGCCGAACTTAGTTATCTATGTTATAAATACTGACTTTATATAATCAACTAACAAGACAGAACACAGCCGAGTTTTGTTGATAAGCTGTTTAATAATTAAAGTAAAGTCTTAACTTCTCAAAAGTTGTGCAAGCTTCCAATGGGATTAATCTAGATTAGGTTTAAATCCCAAAAATCCCCAAAACTCAAAGGTAATCATGTATTTTGAATCGATTATTTTTTATCAATATTAAAAATATGATTAATTTTTTTTTCGTTTTTACCAGAAGTCCAAAAGCCTGACAAATAGGTCTAATCTGCTGAGCTTCAGTTTGTTAAGAAATTTTCGCATTAGCCTAATCTATTTAAAACTTCTTTAACGATCAAACTGTTTCCAAATGATGATTGATATTTTATGAATTGACGAACAGACTCAAATGAAAAGCAAACTGCTTAGTTGCAACTGTCATTAATTGATGGAATTATGACAAAATTTTTAGTATGCTAATTTAAGTATGTTTAGAGTCCTATTATCTTTCAATGATGTCATATGCTAAAAATGACGTAATCTCGAAAAACGATTAAAATTTGATGGATTGTATGCCTGATTACACAAAGTAGAAATCGAAAGCTTCACGCGTTAATAAAAAAGAGCACAGTAAAAATCCGTGAAATTGCTCACCTACAAGCTCCATGCGTTCACAAGCGCGATTGTTTTAAGTAATCACGTGATCTTAATGTCAGCAGCTGGTGAAGTAGTAAGTTTGAAAGAATTTATTTTTGCTAGTTTTAACTCCAGCAGTTTTACAAAGAACCATCGACAAATGGAAAATGAATGACGTTTTGTTGGCATCAAATACTTATTGTTGTGTTTATTTATTTCATTAGCGCTTTTCTATGGATCGCTCCATGCTGATTGCAAATCCTTTAATAAATATTAGCCTGTTCAACGTCACATTAATGTATCTTGTCCAAGATAATCCACTACAAAATGGCTTTTTTAAGAATTGGCTTGTCACATTTCCGCCCCAACGGACAGCAAAAGTGAAATATAGAAAAAAAATTATTTAAATTTTAGTGAATGCCAAAAAAATCTTTTTTCTTTTCAGTTCCTATTTTTGCCACAGTTGAGTTAAATTTTTATCGATTCAAGCAAAAACGAATTTGATCAAATTAAATTTCTTTTTTTCTTCTCGTTTCTCTGAAAAATTATACAAGACTTTCGTACACAAATAGCAGGTGCCAGTTTGTGTTGAAAGCCATTTTGTCTACTAATTTAGTAAATTTATTTACCTCAATCCTTAACATAATTTTTTTGTTTTAAGAGGCCTTATTTCGAAGCAATTTAACAATTATCGTAATGAATTTAGCTCTGAATAAAAAATTATAGCTTTTAAAACTGTACTAATCTATTTTCTTAATTACCACTTTTTTGCGCAGTTCGCAAAATTATTGATGTAAACAGCAGCTGGTTTTTGGTTGAAAAAAACTGGTTTTTAGATAAGCTGGAAAAAGAGAAAATTTACTTGAATAGCAATTTATTGACTTTTAAATTCTATTCAGGAAATTTTTGCAAATTTTTTTCGAATATTTTTTTCTCAGCTGTAAATATTCACTACGCTATTTTCATCATGTTAAATAAATCAATATTTTGCATACATGATGACATCATGCTGTTGCCTAGTGGTCAAAACAGTTGTAAATACGTCATCATGTCATCTGTGCAAAATGATTAATGAAAATGATAAGAAATATGTAAGGAAAAATTCTTTTAAAGACATCCTTTTGCAGAAAACCCAGGCAGTGGCAACATCAGAAAAAAATTCTTTAAAAAGCGGTAAAAAAAAAAGAAATTAATTTGAATAAAAACGAATTCGTTTACAAAATGACAAAAATTGTTATTAGGAAAAACCACGAGAAGCATTAGTCATCTGGAAGTAGCTGACAATCTTTATTATGACATTAAAGAGTACAATTATCGCTCTGGGTTTGAGGTGAATCTAAAAAATTAAGAAATCATCGAATAGGTGAATTGTGGTAAATAGCAGACCACCTCGAAAAGTCTGACGTTTCACTCCACACTATCTGGAACCAGTTTCTCGCTCAATGGAAGCCTCATTTTCAAAATCCACGAGAATCAAGCGACGTATGACGTCACTTCATTTCGTAGTGTCGCGAATTGATGCACCTTTTGTCATCAGAATTGATTTGAAATATACTTTGATGGGTGCTGCTTCAGTTTCAGTACAAGTCAATTACGAGGATGATGATGGATTGAGGATTGCGGGAAACCTTCCTGTCGGGAGGTAGATCTTCCCACTTAATCTTTATCTTTGATTTCATTCATTGATCTTTCAGCAGCAATAACCAGGGCGGAAGTTGGTGCTTTCAAGCTACCAATAAAACGAAGATTTCTGATTGCCCAGCATCAAGTGAGCGAAGAAGAACGACTTGATGACGTCATTCAGTGAATTATTGCTCAGAGAAAAGTTCAACAAACATAACGTCGTCGAATAGTGTAAAATGTGACGAAACTACGCGGCAGATGGTGACATCATCATGTAGCTGGCAGTGTATCAACATCCGGAGAGTACCTTGCGTGGATCTTCGTGTTCTGGGAGAGAGTTACAAGATTGGAGAGGAAATTTGCCCTTAAAACTATCAAATATTGATAGAAATCATTTTAGAGTTGATTGAATTAATTAAAGTTACTGCTGGCGTTGTGACAGCAAAAAGAAAATCTTTTTTCTGTTTCGACAACATTTTGTAATCAGAGTCTCCATATTTTGGAAGATAATTTAGAAACACTGATTAGTATTAACTCTTGTGAACTTTTTGATTAAAGTAATAAACTAAAAATTGGATTACTTTTATCTTTTTTACTTCAAGTAAAATTTAATTTCGGTAATTGTATTTGAAACTAATTTTTTTAATAAACAGTCATTTAAATCAAATCAAAATTTTATTGTTTTCTTCACAAATTACAAAAAGTCAACAAATGAATCAATTTCAAAAAAGTTTTTAAGAATTTTTACATCAAAAAATGAAGATAACATTGATATCGAATGATTGTCGTGGAAAGATTTTAAAGATCACAAAAAGAGACATCTCATAGCATCTCCCAATCTTCATCATTCATCTTGCTTACGTCATCAGTGACGTCACTATCGCAAGATGCAACGAGCGAGTAAAGACACTTGTCGAAGTATTTGAGCTGATGACGATGACAAATACCCCAGAGATGGTCTTGAGGAGTTACTGCATCATAAAAGAGTAATTACTTTTCAAGAGAGATGGTGACATCACCTGTGACGTCAATCAAGTTGGTCGATTTGCATATCCAATAGTCGCCATGGTAACACAAAGGATCAATAGAAGATCGTTTTAAAAGATGTCCTTGAATAGAGATTGCCCAAACTGAGTAGTTGCTGATTGCAATTCGACGAATAGGAGGTCCTAGAAAGATTAAGATCAGATGAGGAGCAATAAAGTGAGATAGATGTGGGACCTTCGATTAACTTCCAACTTTTTCCTACAGGGAAACTTTCATCCACATCAGTTCGTACATAAGTCCGGCCCTGTTGGTCCAATGCCCAAACATGAACACAAGACGATCCACAGGTGATTTGCTCAAACACGACACCTGGTGGACAATCGATAGGTATCCACGCAGCGACCATGACGTCGCGATCAGATTGATTAAACACAGAAGTGCCAACTCTCATATAGACCAGTCCTCGACTGTCCACGCCCCATACACATTGCGAGCTGCAACTAACCCACTTCATCGTGACGTCACCTATTAACAGTAATGACGTCATCGCTGAGAATTCTGACATAATCACTCACCAAACTGCTGAGAGGTGTCAACTTTGAGCCATTGTCGACCAAGGGGTTCATCTGATGAGATGCCATAACGTAGATAGATCTCGCCTGATGACGTCAGCACCCACAACGCGTCCTTGCACGATGATATGCAAATGGGGCGGTAAGAATGAACAGGGGGCATAAGAGAAGCAGCTTGTTGCATCAACTCTACATCTCCATCTAGTGGTTGGTTGTGCGGTGTCTGATGAAGACGGAGAAGCTCACCGTTGCCACGACACAACCAGATGAATTCTGTGAGAAGCTCAGTTTGTAAAACAGATTGACAGATTGTAGGACAAGTAGACAGGTCATAATGTGGACATTTGGATGGTAGTAGGACATGTGGACGGGCAGTAGGACATGTGGACAGGTCGTAGGACATGTGGACAGAGGTAGTAGAGCATGTGGACAGGTAGTAGGACATGTGGACAGGTAGTAGAACATGTGGACAGGCAGTAGGACATATGAACAGGTAGTAGGACAAGTAGATAACAGCTTACCTAGCCATGTAGCAGTATCAGATAAGAATATTGACGATGAAGTGATGAGTTGCCATTTACAATAAGCTGACATACCTTCAATATGAGGACTAATCCAATTAGAACCTGTCAAAGTTGTCTAATTATAATCAGTAGTTACTAGATGATACTTGCCAATAATAGATCGTGTCATAGATCGTAATTTTGCATCACTAGTTGCGATCCAAACAGACTTCGAACTCACAGCTACGTCATCAACTGCGATGACGTCATTGAAGGGTTTTGAACTCTTCTCTACCGAATTCCTTTCACCGAATGTTGACGTCATCAACACGCGAAGCAGTTTCGGTGCTTTGACTGAATCGATTCCGAAGCCACTGACATCAACCTGCCAAAAGGGAAATGAACACGCTATAGCTTTAGTGACGTCATCACCTGCCACCAGCCGCCCGATTCTGGTTGAGAGTAACGAAACCAAATCACGTGCTCAGAGTCGACGATAAAGATCGCGGAGCGGCGATCTGAGGTGATCCTTGTAATGCTGGTGCTGCATCCATTCAATCCTTCTGGAGTGGCGACTGTGAAGTGATGACGTCATCATACAGTTTACCATTTTTCTTTACTGACCTTCACGACACCGAATCGAGCTTTCGACTTGCTTCAGTGATTTCGTCATTAACACCGCGTTGTCGGATAATAACCACAAAGTATCGCTTGTGAACGCGATTTGAAGAATCTGTAAAGATCAGATTACATCCGGGAAGTAGTGAAGAGACTTACAATTGGTTCTATCACCACTTCTTCTTCTAACGCTGTAATGTAAACACGCTCAAGTTGCGAGCAGCCGCGTGGTGTTGCTTCAGTGACGTCAGTAGCGCGATAAAGATCACCTTCAGTGGTGAGAATCCATGCAAACTCATTGAAGATGTAAATTGATTGGATGTTGATCTCTGGATTTACTTCAAACTCACTCAACTTCAATTGGAAGTTCCATTTGTTAAATCGGTCACTTGGTGGCAGCATAGCAAATTTTAGTTTTCTATTTGAATCAAGAATCCACAAAAAATTACCTAAAATGAAACTAGTTACAGGAAGAAGTGATACTTAGTAAACTAATAACCTTCAAGTGAAAGAGCAAATTGTTGGACTCCTCGAGAGATTAACATCCAACTCACTTTCAAAGCATCCGACACAAACAACCTTCCCTTTCTAGTCAGTACGCAAATCAACCGCTCACAAGCTAGAAAAACAATTTATCGTGAAATCTCGAAACCATCAGCTAGCTAACTACCAACTGACCAGAAATTTGTGAGATTTGTTTACTAGGTTGCAATCTCAGCGACCAAACATTTTCATTTGTAGACAAGTCAGAAAAATTGGAAGCAGTAAAAACCTGAAAAAACAGCAATAAAACAGGTAACTAACCAACCAATCATCAACTAACCAACCAGCAACCAACCAATCAGCAACCAACCAATCAGTAAACAACCATATAGCAACTAACCAATTAGTAACCAACCAGCAACCAACTTACATCTGTTTGATCTTCCTTTGAAGCTTCAAAATTTTGCTGAAAAATAGGAAAATAAACAACCAGAAAAAGAAAAAAAAAACTGATTACGTCATCACACTCATAGATATCTTCTTCATCCGAAGCGACTTCAACTTCTTTCACTATGTCATCATGCTTAATTGAGTTAACATCACTAGAAACGTTATCGTAAATCGCGATATCTTGTGACGTTATCGCTGTCGACAAGTTGTCATCATTCGGATGTGGCGTCACATCTTCGTCTGTTGCTGGATATCGAAACTGAACATCACTAAATGTGAGGTGGTAAGTTGATGGGGGCGTCTTCTCATTATGCGGGTCTTTGATGCCAATTTGAGGAATATTTAGCTTCTGGAAAAGTCTTTCCGCTTCTTCTACGCTAGTGACGTCATCATCTACGTCATCAAATCGTTTGTTACTTGAAAGTTTTTTTTCTTCAAATTTTTTCTTTAGTTTTTCTGTTCAAAATATTTTGACTGAAAAACTGCTTTTAAAAAAAAAGATTTTTTTTTACGTTTTTTCCGTTTAGATTTGTATAAAAGTGATTCACTCGTTTGATCATCAGGACTCTTCAGTAAATAAGGAGCAGGAGCAAGATAAAGATGAGGAATATCATTTTGAGAAGTTAAATTTTTCTGTTGATTATTTTATTAGGCTTGAAAGATGTTATGATGACTCATCACCTCCAAGTGGACTTCTTTTTTTAAGTTTAAATCTTTAATGGGCATATCTTCTTTTGCTGATTCTGTATCAAATTCTTTATTGATTTTTTCTCCAGATCTGGAAAAGATTTCAGAACTAAAAGCATCCCGAAGCTGTGAAATTGAAATGAAAAGATTTTTTTCATAATCAAAATGTAAAAAAAAATTAACTTGAAATTGAAACTTCGAGCCAACTTCATCAACAACTTTTTGAGATAAATCTTTCACTTTCTTTTGAAACAAACCAAGTTGTGGAAAGCTGGTTGTATTCTAGAAAACAGAAGATGAAAGAAAAAGTAAAAGATCATGAAAGATCTTGAAACTTACTGCTGATGTAGATGATGATTGGTTGTGGAAATCTGTGAAGAAAAATAAATAAATAGATAAGAAGTTGAAAACTCATCTAACTTCGATCATTCCATTCAGATATCCTCATCAATCTGCGATCTTGTAGCAGAATAAATACTTCATCTTCATCAGTAGTAGCAACATCCACTGAATCTATAAGATGTCTTGATGAAAAGATCAGTTTATTGGTTAAAAGATTCATAAGAAAAAAGGAATGATCTGCAAATGAGAGGTTGATCTCTGGAAGTAAATTTTGGGATCAGGTCACTTGTATATGAGAGTAATTTGGAATTTGACATCAACTTTATCTTTTCAATCTTCTGTCTTTTCTCATCGTCTTCATCTTCATCATCTAGTTTGATCTTTTTCATATCATCATAAATCTTCTCAAAACTATTCAACAAATTTCCTTCCAAATCTAACATCCGTATCGATCGCGATGATGACGTCATCAATCTCAATTGTGATGACACCAATGTGTTCCAGTTGAAGCACGCGCCACACCCGTCACTACGATGGAAGCAATCACAACCACTTCCATATTTGGTAGTGATGACGTCACACCTTTGATGCTCGATTTCCGCGATGATGTCATTGTTGTCGAAGGAGAAGATAAACATTTTGGATTGTGATGAAATGAGGAGATGAAGATGACGATAATCTAATTGATGAGAGCTTGAAGGATCTGTTTGAACCACAAATGATGAAGTGGCGGTTTTCTGGTGAAAATCATCTTTTTCATTCTCATCAAATCTTCTTTTTTTACATTTTTCTCACCGAATCGAAATCAATACAAGTTTGAAATATACGCCCACTAGTGTCGGAAGAGAACAACTTCATTCCGTTGGCACTCCACAAGATGTCGGAGATCTGATCACTACTTTTATGAACAGACTTTTGTACAAACTTCATCTGCTTCCACAAAAATCAATCAAAAGCTGCTCAGCTTATCACGTGACCACCTGCTGTTTGTTGTTCTTGTTGTTGGGCGAAAAGATCAAAATGACAATCGAACCGTTTTCAGTTGCCATGGCAACCTCACAGTCAATTCCCTGATAGATTTTCACTTTTTTAACCGCTTCAAATCGAGTCTGTTAAAAAGTTGTATCAAATATGATTCAAATTATTCAATCAGATGATTTCACCTCACACAAGATTTTTATCACATGATTTGTTTTTCGCTCAATCAGAAACGAGCTTCCAAGATTTGTTCCAAACACAAAGTAGTCCTTTGTTGCATCAAAGCAAGTCACGATGACGTCATGATTACGTAAAAATATAGTTTCTGAGAAAGGAACTTCCTGAAGTACATCATAAGCTAGTTGTCTCAGTTTCCAATCACCAGCCATCTGTGATGACTTCTCTTGATGTGATGACGTCATTTGATGAATGTGTCTCTGGGACAACAACTTGTTGATTAGATTTTACAATTTTTATTAGTTCTTCATTTACTTATTTAAAGAAAATTTAAAAGTTTTTTGAAGAATTTGCAAACATTTAGCTAGCACTTTGTTGCTGGGAATTTTATTCATCAATAAACTTTTTCATACTCAAATAAATCAAGATCTTACTTGTTCTATAAAAATATGATGTGGATTGTCATAAATGCAGACTTCAGTTTATTAAATTATTCTCTTAAACCTTAAAACATGTAAGAACCAAATAAGCTTTCTTATAATTTCTAACACTCAATCAAGCTTAGCTGATTAAATTAAATAATTAAGTTCATCTTATGAATTAAATCTTGTTTCACATGAAATAAATGAATAAACATAACTTTAGCATTTAGATTTATTTGCAAATCTTAATGGCATTTCTTAGAAATTACCATAAACAAATCAATTTCAATCTATTTAGTAAAGTATCAATTTGTTAAACAGTTTTCAGTAACAACTAAACATATATTCCCAAATAGTTTCAAGAAAAGATCATTCAAATTATGGTAACAACTAATCAAACATATATCGATAAATTTCTTCAAAAAGCTTCTATCCTGTTTAATCTTTAATTGAATAATTAACTAACCAAACTCTGCACTATACAGCTTTTCTCAGTTAAATACCCAAGTAAGTTGTGAAAGCACGAATAAAATTATTAAAAAAACATTTATAATATAAATATTCAATCTTAGTTCTACCTGAGTGGAAAAAATCTGTAAGTCGTTTTACAGCAAATAGCACCAATTGATTTCGTGCAAAATATTTATTTATCAATATTATATTTGAGTAAGGGAATTTCCCTACTAAGATAATTAATTGATATTTGTTAGTACTAATTATTTATTTTTAAAAATTCATGCACAGCTGAATATTATTTTAATTCAAAATTTATATTTAGAGCTCATTAAATTAAATTCAAACGTAGTTATTTTTTAGAACCCAAAAACTTTATAAAGAAGCATTGTTGTCAGCAACTATTTCATTTCATATAATTGAACAAAACTTTTTTAATGATTTCTTTCTATAAAATGCAGATAGACTTTAATATGTTTTATTAAAAGCATCAGAAGAAATTTAATTTACAAACTGATTCCTAATAATATGATAAATAAAATTTAATTTGACCTCAAAATGTTTGTTTAAAGATGTCTTTATTTTTTAATCCTCTTCTAATTATCCATTTACCTTTTCCATATTCAATCCCATAATCCTGAATCCAATCAGAAATTACTTTTTCTTTAAACTTTTTCCACCGTTTATCCTTTTGATATTCTAATAGCATTTGTTTGACTTTAGTGTCAGTTATATAATGGGTGTTAGGAATTGGGAAGTGCTCAAGTAATGTCCCAATTGTAGCGTCTATTCTCTTCAATCTTTTTGCATCAAATGTGCCTATGACGCACTTGCTTCGAGTAATTACTGAATATGAAAGTTTCAAATTTTTAGCTACACTAAATTCACCAAAAGACTGATACTTAGTTATAGAACTAATCACAACTTTCTGAGTTTTAACAATCTTTTTCCCATCTTTATCATGTCCAAAATATTTTAATAATTTTATAAGATCACAAGCACCTTTGCTTACAATAAAAATCTTGCTCATGACTTCCCCTTCATGAGCTATGATATGTTGTGCGGGATATTCTTCCCATTCTAAATTATCAGCTAGAACTTGCTGTAAGTATGCTGACCACTTACAGTACGACTTGCACATTCGAATAAGCTGGACCTTTTCCTTGTTTACCTTTTCATTATATCTTAACTTGAACATTTGATATCTATCTTGATGAAAAGTCAGTATACTGGAATTTTCTTCCGTCAAATACGTAAAGTCTTCACTTCCTGATTCTTTTCTTTTGAACCACTCACCAGATTTGATATTAGATGCATCTGCGCGAGGCATGTTGTTTCCCTTTGGTAATTTTAGTACAGAACCACTCAGAACCATAAAAAAGCTTGCATTTGCTGGTATAGCCATTCCAGGAAGCTTGTAATTCTTTACAGTTGCTAAAGAACCCATTTGTTTAACTGTAGGTTCCCAATTCTTCATATGTTTTGGGTAGATTTTTTCTAGTAACCTTCTCAGTCGCTGACTTTCAGTTTGAGTTTGTTTAAATGTTTTATAAATTTCACTTTTTTTATTTACTAGTTTATCTAAGTTGTCTATCTGATTTATCTCAGTTTTAGCGATATTACTTTTATTGGTCGCCCCTGTATATAGTCGAACATCGTGATTTTCTCGATCTTCAAAGATATCTTTGCTCATTTTTATTTGCTTCAAATTACGGGAAGAATTTTTGTCTGATGTCGAATCATTATTGGTTCTGCTTGCTGGTGGCCGCGACTTCTTCGTAATTGAATAAAACCTATCAGTAATATAAGGTACTGAACTTTTACGGTCGTTATATTCACGTAATTTACGATAATCAATCACCGTTTTTTTCATTTAAGTCTTATGTAGTTGACTACGATAAAAAATAAGTTAGATTATCCAGCTAAAATTTTCTATAAATAAAATTGATCATACAATTATACAAATTAATCAAATTTATAATTTCTTAAATCAATTTCTAGTTTTCCATTTGTGACGTCACAAAAAAAAATATTTCTAGAGTTCGTTACGACTATCTTCACATAATCAAGAAATGGTGTTTAAAATTAATGGTTCTCTATGATAAAGAAATCCTTTTCTTAGGAAATATTTAGCCATGAGAGTTAGTTAACTTTTTATATTTTGTTCTATGTATATAATTTTATGTCCTTTATTCTCTAATAATTGTAATGATAATGGCCTGCTTTGGCCAAGAACGGCAATTCTGGTTGAGCTCAAAAGATATTATTAAAACTAAAGCAAGATACAGTTAAATGCAAAAGAACTAAAAAGGCAAGGCACAGTGAAATACACCAAAAACAGATTTTAGACTTTATTTATTTTACTTAAACCTAGTTGTTATTTTTCTCCTTCAGTTATTTGCGGAGCATAGAGCGCCACTCGAAGCGATCTGCTCTGATATCCTCCCAATTACTGAAATTTATATTGAGCGATTTCATATCGCTTTTCCAAGTATCCCTAAGGCAAAGATTGGAACGACTGATGTTTCGTTTGTGTTTTGATAGCTATCCAAACAACAGATCGTTTTGGGTCCATCCGTTTTCCAATCGATAGACATGTTCCTTTGCTTGCTTAGCATGATGTACATTGTTGTCAGACCAGCGCGCTTCAAAAATTCCTCGTTTGAGATCTTTTGCTGTCACGTTAGGCGCAATGTAATACGAAGATAACGGAAATGAATGATGTTGATTTTATTTTCATTATCTTAGAAAAGTCCAAGTTACGCTAGCGTACAATTGTGTATTACAGACAGAAGCCCTATAGATCGTGACCTTGATTTTGCTAGAGGGCTTTGAATTATCCTAGACTCTGAACATAAACCGTGTAAATGTATCAGATGCTTCAATGATGCAGCTGTTAATCTCGGCTTCTATTGATACTGATGATGCTATTTTTAACCGAGATAGACTAAGACTATGTATAGTCTAATAATCACCAACACTTGTCTACACACTGTATTTAATTAGTATAACTACTATCATGTGTATTTGGTATGATAAAAAATTAAAAGATTTAATTTAGAACAATTCAGACATAAAACAAAAAAATATTAAGTCAGAGCCTTAAAAAATCTCTACATGACAAATTAGCAAAATATCACTAAGCTCAGATCAAAAAAGAACTTTCACTTTAACTATAATAGAACAAACTAACGGTACCATCAAACCAGTTTACTTATTACAAACATATTTGGGTAAAAGAATGGAAAAAGAAATGAATTAGAGTTATACTAAAAGATTGCAATAAATTATTACTGCAGAAACCATCACCTTGTATGCCTTAATTCAATTAATTACAGGATGTACTTTTTTGTGGATTATAAATCGTAAATACAGCAATCTTACATTTTTATTAACACTTTTATTGACAAAAAAAGGCTAACTAGAAAATGAAATAGATGACAACATAAATAAAGAATATAAAAATAAATTTGTAGTAGAAACGTGTTTAAAACTATCTTTATTTAGTTTCAGTAACTTTATCGAATATACTATGAAGCTGCTATTGTAAACCATTATTGTATAATAACTTATAATGATGCAGTTTATTGTTTTTAAGTTAAAGAATCTACTGACTTTATATTAATTTTTTATTTAATAAGCTACGACAATTTTATTTGAATGGTTGCTAAATTTCCTGAGATTTGTAATAACCATCAATCGAGATATTGGTCAATGCTTTGTACTTAGCACAGTTTGTGAATTGATTACCTAAAATCTAGCTACATTCTATAAAATTTAATATAAAATGTTGTAAAATATTAATTATTTGAAACATATGCAGCTTATATATAATTTGTTTGTGTTTTTTGTTCTTGTGCTTTAATGGCAATTTTGACTTTTATACTAATTTTTATGATAAAAGGGTCAACTAAAAAGAGACACAAAATCCATTTCAAAAAACTTTTATCAAATTATTAATTTTGTGATTGATTAATGTTAGACACAAAAATCAACGTTAGTTTTAAGTTACCGATGTAAAAATATTTTTGACTATCTGAATTGTGAAGGTAAAATTAGTTTGCTTGCTGTGTAAATTATGATCGTGTATGTGATATCTAACAATTATTTGTAATATAATTTTTAATGTATTAATTAAAAACTAAGAAAGCTTATGATTTTTATTTTCTTAAATTATATGAACTTGAAATATAATTAAATAAAATTTTTTCTTGATAATGTATGTTGAAATTTTTTTAAAGGTGTTAATTCTTTTTTTATATGTGCTAAAAGAAAATAATTCTGTTTAAATATCATTTGAACTTCTGGTTAAAAATACAATTTTTTATATCTGACTGTGTATAACATACATAATCTTAGAAACTATTAACAATATTGTCTTTTGATAGTTAATTTTCTAAATTTGATCTTAAAGTTTCAGATGATAAATTATTTTTGAGGCCTTATTTCTATATTATTTCAATTGTTTTTGTATCAATATTTTTATTCAAAATATTGTCAATTTCATTATTACTATGACTTATTTGTAAATTAAAAGTTTGTGATGAACAAGGTTTTTTGTCTTTACTTTATTTAAAGTATTTAATTCAGATTATATTTGATAGAATATGATTATATTATACAATATTTATTGGATCTATAATATTTTCTGTTTTATTAACTATAATGTTCATAAATTGAAGCTTCATAGTACAATTTTATAAAAGAAATAAATTGTCTAACAGTATAATTAATAGTTACAGGTTCTTTTTGACATTTTAATAATTTTACTTTGATAAAATATTAAACAACTTATCCTAATTTAAGTTATTTTAATTCAAAGCAGTATTGGCTGCTATACTACTAAATGAATACTTGTAGATTATTTAAATTCTAACTGACCTAAGGTTTAAAAGTCTATATTTTTAACTTGTCCAGATTCAATTTGAAGGTTGTGAGATATTATAAAAGCTGTATAATTTCATTGAAACTAAATTGACTACTTTTCATTATTCAACTGATCATTACTTCGAATGAAATGATGTCAGGAAAGTTTCTTCACTTCAGTAAAAGAAGCTTTAGTTTGCAAGTGGTAAGAAATGCTAAAAAGGCTGGCAAGAGAGAGATTGGGGCCAAGCCAGGAGGAGGTGTCAGAGGAAAAGTAATTGCTGAACCTGAACCTGTGACTGATGCAAACTTGTTAGTTAATTATTGCTGTGGTTTGAACAAGTTTAATGAAGGTTCTGATCCTCAACTTCAACCTGAAGAAACTTATCCTGATTGGCTATGGAGTTTACACGTTGGGAAGCCACAGACATACTTAGAAATGGATGAATCAAGTAAAGATTTCTGGTATTCATTGAAGGAAACAAGAGAGTCATTGGATGTGGCTGAGAAGAGTGGTCAGAAGGGTTATTTCAGACCTTATAGAGAATCAGAATTAAATTTTATTTCAAGATTATCAAAAAGATCAAGCAAATAAATCTTACAGTTTTCTGTGAACTTATATTATGATGTTATTATTAATACTTTATTTAATTATTTAAAAAGATTTAGGTATTTTTGATAAATAAAAAAATGAATAATTGCTCCATTTTACAACCTCAGCCAGAAGTTCTTTTTCAAAAAAGCATAGTAAGCTATTTGATATTTTATAAAACTCTTTAAATATTTATCAAGTACTCATTTTATTATAATCCAATCAGTTTTATGTAAATTGTTGTGAACCTTTTCAACTTTGAATTTTTATTGTTGTTGAATAATTTATCATATTGCAATTATGATTGTCAAAAAAGTTGTAAAAGCATTTCATGAATTATTAAAATAAATTTTATAGGAAAACAACGAACGTAGTGATGGCAGAAAAATGGAAGAATCCCGAAAAATAGAAATTACTACAGGTTTTTTTTTAGCATTGGATTCATTAGTTTTTACAAATAAAATAATTTAAAAGGTGTTATTGAAAATGCTAATGGCTCATCTAAAGTATCTATTGGTAAAACAATCATCATTTGTGGAATCAAAGCTGAATTGACAAAACCATCGACAGAAAGTCCAGATGACGGTTTAATCAGTAAGTTGTCATCTTCTAATAGCACATCTAACACTAATTATACTTTACAGTCCCTAATGTTGAGTTATCACCTTTATGTTCATCAATATTTAAGGCAGGCCCGCCCTGCGACGAGGCTCAAGTGCTTACTAAGTTTTTGGATAACGTTCTTAAAAGGTTTTTCTTGTCTATCTAAATTGATATCATCAACAAGATCTTCTGACATTTTGCAGAACGAAGTTTGTGGATGTCACTCAGCTGTGTTTAGATCGTGATAATTTAGTTTGGGTGCTTTTCTGCGATCTTCTCTGTATTAACTTTGATGGCAACTTGATTGATGCGTCGTTATTGGCATTGGTGTCAGCACTGCAAGACGGTCAGTTGATATTTTGATATAAAATATTTACATGAGTCAAATTGTAAGTTGATAACAGTAAAGCTTCCGGAGATTACATTGAAAGAGAATGATGAACGAGAAACAAATATATTAAAATGGAATCATATCAATTTACAATCCTTACCAGTTCCTTTGACATTTGCTCTTTATAATCAGTATGTTGCTTTTGTATTCATTTGAAGACTTTGTTCATTTTTTGCTTTTTAGAAATCTTTTGTGTGATCCAAATCATTTAGAAGAAGAGATGACTTCTGATTTGTTTACGGTTGTGATGGGTGAAGATGGAAAGATCTGTTACATCGAGAAACCTGGTAAGTTACTATCGATTTCAAACTTCCATATAATATCGAGTTGATGACCAGGTGGCGAAGAGATGTGCGATCAATCTACTATTCCTCGTTCTTTAAAAATAGCTCGAATCCATACTAATAAAATCCACAAGTATTATGAGCAACTTCAAAAGGGACATATTGAAAATGGAGAAAAGAACTTGACATAAAACTTCGATTTTATCAGATAACAAATCAATGAGTTTCAAATAAATTTCATTTTTTTACAAAGAACTGATTGAATAATCGATTCAAACAAACTCAATTAGATTTGATGATGACATGTCAAGTCAAAATGATTGTCGCTTTGCGAGGGTTGAAGCCTCTATTACTTTTTTACAGGCGCATCATCTACTATTTAAACAACTTTCTGCTGAAAATTTAGCTATCCCTTTAACTTGACAAATTTACCCGTAAACTCACTTCTTCAACAGTTATACCATTAGTGTGGAAATTTGGGTTTTGATAATTACAAGTAAAAGTGATTTTTCTGATAAGTAGACCCCTTTCTCATAGATGTAATTTTTTTAAAGAATATTTATGCAATTAGGTAGTAATTTAGTTGTTTCGCCCCAAAAAAACAATTACTAAAAAAACTGTTTAATGTCTTTTTGAAATTATAAAATATTGAAGTAGTCACTAGGAAAAGAATATCAAAAGAAATTAAGAAGAGAGTTGTAATAAACCAAAGCAAAAGTTACTTCTATTCAGTACATTAAAAGCTTCAGATGAAAAAATTTATTTTTAACAAGAAAAATTTGTTGATCTTGGTGAAGTATAATAATTATTAAACTAAATAATCTGCAAATGTTCCTTCAAATCTTACTTCCTAAAAAGTTTTAAATTTGGTGAAACGTATATTCCAGAGTAATCACTTTGATTAAAGTAGTATTTGATGATTTATATAAGAATTATTTCTTAGTGATCTTTTTAAATTCCATTTTTATTCACTAATACAAATTTCAAAGATCGAAATCTCCCATACGTACTCGGTTCCATCACTACATCAAAATCTATCGCATCTTTCAAAATTTTCTTTAACAAGATTTAAGTAGTTTCCTTAACAAGGAGATGCAAAACTCTGAATTTGGAGCCTCGTAGGCAGTTCATCACTGTACTTAGTGTCGTTTGGGGAACTCCTGCGATGTCAGCTGAGTGCAGCTGCGTCAGTCAAGCTATTCCACTTTTTAACCTTTGACGTGATAGGTAGTATGTACTAAGCTACTCCTCTAATTACATTCGTTATTCAGTGACACAGCCCCGTGACCTGGTATAATCGTACCCAGGTCAACAAGTTCTATATTGTCTGTTTAAGTTTGGTTTAATATAGCGCGGCATGCTGCATCTTCAATGAAGATTTTGGATTCAAACCACAAATTCAAAGCCCAATAGATTAGCTTACCGATAAAACTACTTCGTCTTGTCGTTTATTATTAGACTCAATGTAAGATATTTGTAGGTAATAAACTAGGCTCTTTAAAATGTAGTTTTGTAAATATTTTTTTTTTAATCTAAAATGACTCACAAAACAAAGTATACAACTTGAAGACTTCACATCTCACATGGAAAAATTCTCGAACATTTTTGCGTCATTTTGATAAAACGCCAGGTTGTCAACTGTTTAACGCTAAATATAGAATTCCAATTAGCTTTGATAATATCTAACATCTAAGTTCGATCAAAATGGACTTGACGTGAGCATTCAGTTTTACGTAATGCACAAAATCTATCAAAAAATTACTTTTTCAGCCAAAGTAGGTCATTTTTAGCTAATAATTCCTAATACAACATTCTAAGTTTTATTCTTTTATTAAGTCCTGAAGTCAATTATTCGTTTTCAAACTGTCAACACATTTCAAAACAACAGATTTTAAGAGCATGAAGCGTTGTAGCTAAGTCATTAAATGTGCGAAAAAGTTATAAACATTGTTATCAAACATTAAAACATGTTTGATTGTAGTTTAGAATACCTAAAATCTAATTTTAAGATTATAATCATAACTTAGCTATATTTGAAAGAGCTTTGTATTTTTTAAATATGTTTTTTATCATAGCCTATAATTTTCAAAAGTTCCAATTATAACCTTCTTTTACAATTTTTTCTTTTTATATTTCTATATAGCAGCTAACATTTGTAAAACGCAAACGTTCTAAATTGATTTAACTAATTTTAAACACTCAAATCGCGAATCTGTGAATAAAAAAGTAAATTTACACACGTTTGAGATAAAATGACTTTTATGTACATCAAAAAATCTAACTAAGAGAGTAAAATTAATAAAATCTTATATCGAAATCTTGAAAGGAGAAGTTTACTTCTGATCATAATCAATTCATCATATTTTTTCAAAAGTTTGTCTTTCCTTGTTTGTAGATGTTCTTTTAAAGATAACACAAAAGCAGATAACTCTATTAACAAATTTGTACTGTATGTTTTTCTGAACAGTTCTTTTAAAAGATTTTCTTTTTCTGATCTGATTTACATTGTTCCTAATTTTGTCTACATTACTAATGTCGAAATGTTGTGTGACCTTTTATTTTTCTTTATAGTTTTGTATTTCCTTGCTCGCTATAAAAGCTGTACAATTTTTGTGTATGACCGCCTGGCATTGAGATTGAAACTTAGATTTGTTCAACTAGTAAAGCTTACTAGCACAAAGTATTAATAAAATACGACTTAATTCTTATTTTTTAAATTATCTACAATTCAGTTTCCCTCCAATTCGATGATGTCTTTTCCATTAGTCCTTCCCTCAAGTTATATCAACTCAGACAACACACATTACATCTTGATAAGACCATATCACCTGGTACGTTAATCAGAGCATTTTTTTTCTCATATCGCAAAGTTAGTACTTGGAACCAGCTGCCATCAGACATTGTCATTTAAGAGTCACTCTTGTTGTTCAAGAAAAAGTTGAATCGCTATAATATTGCCAACGCTATCATTTGTAAACTGTGATTTTTTCCTTTTTTAATATTATTAACATTCTATGTAAGTGTTGACTGTTATATGCGTTGAGGACTACCGAAATGCCATGTGTTACATCTTGTGATTTCTATATTATTAAAATAATATATTTATTTATTTATTTATTTATTACAATAAATGTGAAGGAGGGTGCCTAAAAAGAGCACCTCTCGCTAACACACATTCTCACAAATTAGATCTATTTGACGTGTAAACGAAAAAGCATATGACAATGAAGAATTGCACAGAATCATAGTATTGTAAAAGAGAAAAATTCACAGTTTAGAAATGGCAATGTTGGCGATATTATAACAATTCAGCTTTTTCTTGAACAGCATAAGTGATTTTGACATGACAATCTCTGATGGCAGATTGTTCCATGTACTGATTGTGCGGTATGAGAAAAAACTTAATCTGGTTAACGTAGCTGGTGGAGTGGGCTTATTAAGATGTAATTTATGTCTTCTAAGTTGATATAACTTGAGGGAGGGACTATGTTATTTGTGAGAATGTGTGTCAGCGGGAGGTGCTCTCCTTAGGCACCCTCCTTCGAATTTATTGTAATAAACAAATAAATAACTAAATAAATAGAATTTGCAGTGAGTGCAAGATCAAATAGCAACGTAAAATTGCACTTTCCTTATGATTTTTTCGCATCATACTCAAGATTTTAAAAACAAAGATTTATAAGTAAAGATTAAACTTACGGAAAAAGTTAATATTAAAAAAATGTTCTTTATTTTGTAAGAAGGTGGTTACTACCAAGATTTTCAAACTTGAAAAAAAAAAAAACTTTTTTTATATGATTTGGAATAATTTTGATTTCAACTTTGATTTAGCTTTATTTGTTTCTCTTTAAGAATGTCAGATGACTTTAACAATTGACGTTTTGGGCGAGACGAGACTTTTATTAATTTTTATTTGTTTTGACGATTGTTATTTTTAGACTAAAACCCAAAGTTGATGTTACATGTTTATATTTTTATATTCTTTTACTTTTGGTAGTTTTTATCGTTTCTGTATCTTAATACTGAACGTAATATCTCAAAATCACTTCGTTGGATGAATGGTTCTTAAAAAGAGATTTGTTGTTTTACTCTTTTCCATTCAAAAATAATAACAGTTATAAAAACTGGTTCAATTTCATGAAATGCCAATATATGATTTTTATAATATCTTAGATAAGGATTTTTCTTAAATGTGATAGTTACCATATTTCAGTTACTTAAGTTTTTTTTGTTCTACATTTATGTTGTAAAGATAACATAATCAGCTGGATAAACCTAATTCTTTTTTTAACTTAAAGTATCTCTCAAACAATTTATATAATGATAAAATTAATAAAATTTCACAATATTTATTCTAGTATAGATAAAGTATTCTAAAAAAAGTTAACATTACCCTGAACAATTAATTTATCTTAAACTTTAAGGTTCTTTCATATACAATAAATCAATTGAACGGTGTGCTTTTTGTTCAATAGCAGCAGGAGGTATAAGATTTTTTATTAAAAGAAATAATTTAATAGTGAATAAGGTTTGGCTGGCCTAACAAGTTGCTTCTGTTGGATGTATTTTTTTATTGATATTACCTTATGACCCATAAATTGAAAACCTCTTTTTGGTGTTTTTGTTAAGAATTGTTTTATTCTTAACATATATAAAGCTTTTATTTTATTTGTTTAATATTTTTTTATTCTTTGTTTATAAAGGTCATATCTATTAATATTGTTGAAAGTTATGTATATTTTAATCATTTATATTTATTTATTAATTTATTATTAACTGATTTAATTATTATACTTAATGTATATGAATAATGCATATAAAAATATAACTTGTTTATTTTTAAACAGTCTTTAAATTATTTTCTTAACTTTTATTCTATTTATATTTTCTTAATCATTATTAAAAATTAATCTTTGTTATGTAAGCCTAAAAAGTCAGATTTATATGCTAAAAATTCTTGCAAAGTCAAAATTTTTATTTCTGATCATACTAATTGATTTATAAAGTTACTGTTATTAATTGGCAAAGTTTTATAAATAAATTTATACTACTAAGTTAACTATTATTTTTGATTTACAATTTTATATTGCTTATGCTTGAAAATTGTGTTGAAAGTTTTTAGAATAAAATTTCTGTACAATAATTTTTAGTTTGAAAAGCTTTATCAAACTTAATTATTTTTAAAGAATTTATTTTTTGAAATCTTAATTTATTCTAATTGTTGATTAGCTTTTGTAGATGGTGTTTTCTAGTGACAAATTTATTGTAAGCATGAATCTTGTTTCTGTAATCAAATTTACTTTTATCTATCATATTTACTTAAAATAACTTATTTTTATGATGTAAAAAAATTAAAATTTTTTCTGATGCTTATAAAACAGCTTCAATTTTGGTTTTTTAGAATTTTTATCAAGTGAATTAATTGATAAAAATAATAATGTCTTATGACATAGAGTTTGGTAGATTTATAAATCTACCTCTAAAAAGAACTATTGATATAAATCTTGTAGATCCAATGAAAACATTTGCTAGTAACAACATGAACAAAGTATGTTTACTTATATTTATTTCATATTTTCTTATTTTGTTGCTATAATTCAAAAAGCTAATAATGATTTTGATCAAATTCTTTTCATAATATTTAAAATATTTTATGTGCTTATAGTCTGATGAAGACTTGCTCAAAAGTATTCGTGATTTTGATTTAATGAGAAAGACTGCATTGGTTAAGACTTTAGATAAACATGAGTCATCTTTACAAGTACTTTATCAGTAAGTTTTTATTTTATTATTATTTGTACTTGAATAATTTGACTAAAAAATTCCAAGTGATAAAATGTATCAAAACTTGTATATATTTCAAAACCTGTTATAAAATAGATATTTATTTGATAGATGAGAGCTTTATTATAAAGAAAACTATTTAACTTGAAATATAAATAGTTTTTAGATGACTAGTTTTATATTTTTATTTTACAGATATTATGATCAATTCAATTCAGTAAACAAAAAAATGCCCTTTTGTGAAGCAGTTGGTGTGAATGCTACCTTCACATGGAAAAGCTCTGTAGAAAAATCGAAATCTTTTTTGAGTACAACACCCAAGCTAGGTAATTCTTCATATTCTTCAGACTAATTCTCAAATTGAAACATTCTGCCATTTCTAATATGATTGTAAATTCTCAAGTTCAATATCAACTGATTATTTTATTCAGGAATTGCTAATGGAGACTTTGAAAAGCTCTGTGTTTTATACAACATTGCATCTTTAATGTCTCAAATTGCGAGCAATGCTAATTTAAAAACTGATGAAGGTTTAAAAACAGCTGCCAAGTATTTTCAAGTAATTATTTTTTATATAACTAATATAAATAAAATCAAACTTAAACAACTCATCCACCAACTTATCGCGTGATCTTTGGTGTTGTGAAGGAATCTTCGGGTATATTTGAGTACATCAAAGATCGAATCATGTCAGTGGTTGGTGTTCAATCTGTCACCTGTGACTTGAATCCTTCTACATTACATTCATTTTCTCTTTTGATGGTGGCTCAATCACAAGAATGCTTCTTCATCAAAGCTGCTGAGAGTAAGAACCAACCAACCAACATCCCTATCTGATGCTGTTGATCTTGATGGAGTTTTCAATTTAATTTCAGTGAATCAGAAGCCAAAGATCTTGGCTAAAGTAGCTGCACAAGTTGCTGCTTATTACAAGGATACTGAAGCTTCAATCAACAGTGGAGAAAGACTCTCAGTATTGAGCCAAATAGCTGAACAATGTGAATTAAAGAAGACATACTACAAAGTATTTACCTCGTGTACCTTTTTGATAGACAGTAAAAAAAAACTAATATTCAAAATCATCTAAGTTCAGATTTTGTTAATTTTTTACTTCAATATTTGTTGAAGTTGCTTTTAGTGTTTTTCAAAATCCACTTCATCTAGTTGATCTACCAATCCTACAGATTAAACGAAATTTCAAAACTAAGTTTAGCTACCCTAATAAGATTTGTCGAAAAAGTTGTTTTTAACTTAAAATTAAGAAATGGAAAATATAAATTGTTTGCTGAAAGTTGAAAATGTTATTTGATTTTTATTTGATTGAATTTTATATAATCAAAACACTTTTAGTGAATTGTTGATGATTAACTAGAAGCAAGTAGATATAAGAATATTGTTTTTATTAAAAAATTCATTTTACATTTGTTTAATCTCATCAACTTATTAGAAAGTTCTTTTATAAATTTCATTCAGTAGTTGGTTTCACCCGATGTTGTCATCAATACTTCTTCATCGCAAGTATTAGTCATCAAATTAACTTTCAAATTTTTACTAAGAAATAAATTCTCTTTTTTCAAACCATTAAAAAGTTGTATTTTAACTTTGGTCTATTTAAGTTTTAAAAAACAATTTGCTTGTCGGTCTGTGATATAAACTAAGAAAAGCTTTTTTTGTTTGATGTGAAGCTTCTCAACGAATCTAATAACACTATTGAAAGCAACTACTTAGTAGAAGATTTTCTTTGGAGATTTCAAAGCAGTTTCAATTTACTTAACGACTAATTATTAAATAAATAAATGTTTTTGTATCAAATTGGGTTATGGTGTAGCTGTTTGAAGATAACTTTTTTCATAAAACTAACTTTCTTTTGTTATAGTGTCAAGCAGAGTACCATGAGTCAAAAGCTTTGGTTGAAAATGGCACATATGGAGAAGCTGTTGCTCGTCTTAAGGTTTTAATAGCTACTTATCGAAATTTTAAGTTAATTTCTGAAAACTACAGAAAATTGAGTCTGTGATGAAACTTTTGTTAAAAAATCAAAGTGCTTCAGTGATTGGAAACGATTTAAAGCAATTTAATACCGTATATAATACAGATAAGAAGGTAGAAACAGCAAACACTTCCACTTATTTCTATTTTAATTGATGTTTTAACTCAACAGCAAATTGAAAAGGACAACAGTTTCATTTATTTAGAAATTGTTCCTAAAGTTGAGAATCTAGCTTCTATAAATGGAGCTGTTATTGCAAAACCGAAAGCGTTCAATGAACAAGAAAGACTTTCTCCTAAGTTTCATGGTTAGTTATTTACTGGAAGCTTTTTGTTGTTCAAGGATTAGCTGTTTGCTTGTAGATCTGTTCACGTCTTTGATGCCTCTGCCTGTTCACACTGCTCTACAATCATTTGATGGCAAACGCAAAGATTTAGTAGAACGACAAATCGAGCGTCTTCGAGAAAAAAGCAATTTGTTGAATGGGTAAGTTAATCCGGTTTCTATTTACAAGCAAGTGAGTTTTTGAAGATAGTCTTGTTGTTTCCTCTGCTTGTTTCTCAATCAATCAAACTCACAAATATTCGCGCACATCTTTATCAACTCCATGATGGTTTTCATAATGATGGGTCTTCGAGGTATTTCCAACCATTTCCACCCCGAAAGTTGTCAAGTTTCATACGAGTCAGACAAGGATAGATAAGCACATCTGTGGACCAACCTTTCTACGTCTTTTATCGCTTACATTTGGAAATTGAAATAATTTTTTCAATAAAAACTTATTTGCTTTTCTGCAAATAAGTTTCGAAAAATGTGGTTTGCATATTTAAATTAATTCAGGTTCTTGGATGTTTAGTAAGACTTCTTCAGATGCCTCCTCATATTTCATCTAAACTCTTTTAAAAAAGTCATTTTTCTGCTTGTTTCTAAAAGACGTAAACTGCTGCCGCGCGCGAGTTCGTGTCACGTGATTAGATTTTCAATTGGTCTGTTGTCACAGGGTGATGTCTTCACTCAATCTTCCCGCGTCGTTAGAAGATGTCAACTCGAATACTGGCAGTCTACCAGCTTCAATTATTGAAAAATCCCAAATAGTTTGTAGTAAAGGTGGTGTTGGTCACATTGACCACTTGCTGAAAGAACTGCCTGAATCACTCGAGCGGAACCAAGAAATACTTCTCGAGGTGAGGCGTGCATTGAAGCGTGACATCACCATGCTTAAGTGACGTCATTATAGAGCTTACGAATGCTTGACGATGAGCAACGATCTGATGGTGAATTGCGAAACAAATTCGGCGATAAATGGAAACGAAAACCATCTTCTGAGCTTACTGTGCCTCTACGCAAAGGTGATGACGTCATCAGTTATGACATCATCAACAATAGCAATTAATTTGAACGCAGATGCTGCCAAGTATCAAGCAATCGTGGAGAACGCGAAGAAAGCTGATGGTATTGTACGCGAAAAGTATATGACACACCGAGAGGGGATTGAACTGCTTGGACTTACTGAAGCTGAGTTGAAACAGAAAGTACCTTCTGCCAGCTCACTTGCCAACTTGAAAGATAATTCAGTTAGTAGTCACGTGACGATTGAAGTTGTTCTATCTAGCGCCATCATGTGACAGGTGGTAGTGGAGTTGAAGATGTTGTGTGAGAAAGTGGAAAGTATGAAAGCTGTTCGTGAAGTGATCGAAAATGAACTGAAAGTTACTTCTTTTGATATGACTGAAAAATTCCTTCAGGTTCCTCTCATCTTCATCAAATTTTTTCATTTCAATCACACTCTTACTTCAGGCACTTGCTGATGACGGTACTATTGATGAAGAAAGTATGACGCCGCGCGAACTTGACGTCATCTATCAGCCCATGATTGCACAAGTTGATGAAACGATCGGTGAACAAGAATCGCTTCTCGCCAACATTCAAGTACATCTTTCAGCCTCTTCCCAACATCCTCTTCATCTCCTCTTTCTTGTAGAGAGCTAGTGAACAATTCTCGGTTCTCAAACAGCAAAGTTCTGGAATGAATCGAAGAGAAGAAGTGTTAAAGAAGATGGCTGCTGCCTTCGATGGTTTTGAGGAGCTTGTGCGGTTACTCGAAGTTCGTTTTCCCGTCAAACCTAATTTCATTCTGATTGTAAATTTGTAATTAGGAGGGCAGCAAGTTCTATCAAGATCTTACTGAGTTGTTGCTGAAGCTTCAGAGCAAATGTAGCGATCTGGTGTTTGCTCGTAAAACAGAGAAGGATGATTTAATGGGGTTTGTCTTCTTCTCTTCATCTCGATCATCTTTCATCACTCCCACATCACAGGGATCTGCAACAAGGAATCGTTGGAACTTCCGAATCAATTGATCCTCAAGTTCCATCTTATCATGAAGAAGCTCGTAACCAACCTCCTGCTCGTCCTCCTCCTCCGGTGATCTCTCCAACTGCTCCTCCAGCTGCTCCTCCAGCAGCTCCGACTCCTGCTCCAAGGTTTGATCTTTTACTTCAACTATTAGTTGCATGGTTTGGTTTTTTAATTTGGTTTTTGGTTTGATTTATGGAAATAGGCGACAACCAGCAGGATACAACAACCAGCAACATCAACCATACCAACCATCAGTCTATCAGTAAGCTGATCACATCCCTTGCATCCCATTTCATCATCTTTCATCATTTCTTCTCATCAATTTGTTCTTTCATTTTTATGATCTCTATTTTTCACAGATCTTCTCACAGACCACCAGTTCCTGATCAACCTCAAGGACCTCCAACTTCTCAACCCTCTGGGTCAGTTCATAGAACAAATTTCAATCGAATTTCATTTTATTCTACTTTACAGATATCCAGCAGGCGCCCCACCGTACACCAGTTACAGTCAATACCCCCCATATGCTTACCCGACCCAACCATATCAACAACCAGCACAGTACCCCGGTTACCCCCAGCAACCGTATTACCCTGGATATCCTTCAGGTCCTTCATATCCGACCCAGTCTGGTGCCCCATACCCCCAACAAGGTCAAGGTTTCCCTCAACCTCAACCTTATCCTAACCAACCACCTCAGCAAGGAGGTCAACCCCCATATCCGGGCTATTAATCACATCCACTTTTCAGTAATTCTTTTTGTTGATAAAATCTTTTGGAATAATGTTCTTCTGCTTGTTTGTTTCCTTTTTTTATTTCTTGTTGAAGTTTAGTTGCAACTTGCTTGGCCGACTCTCTGATACAAGTGATGAAGATTGCGTCTTGACAACATAATCTTTTTCTTTTTTGTGTATTCGTCGAAAAAGCTTTAATTCCTTGTAAAATATTTTGTGTCGCGAGAAGAATAAAGATAGTTTCAGTCCATGCTACCACCAAACTCTTTTCTCATATATCCGGAACATTCTGAAGTGATGATGTTGAATTGAATAAAATCTTTTGATCTTTTTCGAGCAATTTTTATTTTAATGATAAAGATTAACGCTTCTCAACTTTCTCAAGTAAAAGAGCTAAATTGGAAATCTCAAAATTTTGAAGTTACAAAAGTACAGTCAAGTTATCAGAAGCAAAATACTGGCGTAGATTTGATGGAGGATTTTGATATAAATTCAATCTGATGTGATAATTAGCAACCGATTGCAATTTGATGCAATTACGCAAGATGTAGTTCGAAAAAAATTTCATTCAGTTGGTTTTTTTGCGAATATTTTGTTGATAAGTGAATGAGACGCGTGTGTTTAATCAAATGCTCAACTAATCTTCAGAACATTTGCTGAGAATGGAATATTTCCCTTTAATGAAGTCTACTCCAAAACCCAACAGATCTTGAAGTTTTTCACTCTTCAAGGAGCTGTTGTTGTCTCAACTATTATTTGATGGAGTTTC
The DNA here is from genome assembly GCA_034620365.1 of Pegea sp. RAD2-039. Classification (NCBI taxonomy): domain Eukaryota; kingdom Metazoa; phylum Chordata; class Thaliacea; order Salpida; family Salpidae; genus Pegea; species Pegea sp. RAD2-039. Next base: position 56,420 of record JAQGEQ010000240.1, read on the forward strand.
AAAATGCTTTTTATTGTTATCAGCAAACTGTTTTTGGTGAAGGCAGATACTAGTGTTATCACTCATGTTACTTTGTAAAAAGTGATTTTAAAGATAAAATGAAACTGTGAATACCAAATCAGTAATTCAATCTTTGAAGTGAGCTGAAGATGTCTTTCATTTCTTCCCCAAATATTTTCAATTCTAGATAAGATCATAAAATCTTTTGAAACATTTGCTACTGCTTATGTATCGTATTGATATTAAATCAACAAATTACTTTAAATAATCTGATTCAACAAATAATGATTTAGTGTCTTTGCTTTAATCTGATTATATATTGCTAGTTCTCAACAGCCACAAAATCAAGACATACAATAGCAACTCTGAAGATTAAATCTAAAGATTGTTTTTATGAACACGATTACTCTTTACTTAAAAGAAATACTTCCTGAAAATTCTTAACAGAAAACTACTTGATAAAATTCGATCTTTTTCAACTACTATAGTTGTACAATTTCACCTTAACTTGAACATCTAGTTGTTGCCCATGCAGCAGGAATTCACTCTCTACGCCAGCAAGGTTATGTAGACAGACTGATACAGTTAGGCCCAGCTGGAGTCGCAAAAGCTGCCAAAAGGGTACTGAGTACAGTAATGAACTGTCTGGGAGATTTAGTAGATATTTAGCGTTTAATTGAATAAAAAGCTTTCTTTTTAGGATATTTCATTTTACCAAATTTAAATTGATGTATTGAAACTTATATAAAAACTTATGAGCTATTGTGAGTTAGAAAAAAAAAGAATTTATATATAAAAAAAGTTAGAAAACTCATCTGCTTCTTACCATTAAAATTGTGAGGACACCATTTTTTATAAACAGTGAAATTTTTAATTTATTTTAAAGTCAATTCTCGGTTAGCATACGTTTTTAAAATTATATATTTTTTAAATAATCATAATTTCTTTTAAATCATCATCCTTTTAACTATATACTATCAAAAATTCATCCATCAAAAACGGAGTAAAATAAGGATGTGTCCTTACTCTAACGCTCTTTGAGATTTTCTTCTCAATGATATTAAAACAAGCGTTCCATGCGTCTTTTGAAGAAGTCTACCTTCATTCAAGATCTGATGGAAGTCTTTTAGATGCATCATTATTAAGAGTAAAGTAAAAAACCCATCCGTGACCTGTATTTTGCTGATGATGCAGCAATTGTTGCAGATTAAGCAAAAGATCTACGGATGCTTATGGATCGATTTCCATCAATCTGTACAAGCTTTGGAATGAAAATCAGTGTACAAAAGACAGAAGTTCTCACAACCAGCATGGCCGTTATCAACCGAAGCAGACTATTATTATTAACTAGATAGTTCTTTTGTGTCGGTGTTGCTTAGAATCTACTTTTCTCTCTTTTCCGCATACTATAGTCGAAAGATAATGTTGAAACGCTTTCAAATTCTTCGAATTTAATCACTTGATTAAACATCAAGTACAACTTAAATTTTAGATCATAACCATAATGTATAAATTTCAGTTTTAATTTCAATCTACAAATTGTGAGTAATAAGTAGCAGAATACAGTTGTAAAAGTTTAAACGGCTATAATTTGAACTGAAAATACAATCAATATACATAACATTTGTAAATTTTACTTTTATATATATCTATATAAAAAAATAAATACGTTTTTGGTGCTTTAATTATGAAAAAATACTTCTCCGAAACGTTCTAGAAAAATTAATTAGCATGAAAAATATTTTCGTTAGCATCTTAGGGGATTTCCAGGTTTTTCTTTGTATCTTTATTCGAGCCGTAGTGACTAATATAATAACAACAAGTTAAAATAATTAACAAGCCATTTAAGTAATTTCTATATTACTATTAATTTTATATTAATTTATTTATATCTAATTATTTACATTTATTTTATATCTACTATTTATTTAATATTAAAAGTTTTTAATATTTAATTAGATTATCAACTTTTATATTAATTTCTTAATAACTATTGATTCAGAATAAGATTTTAAATTAAAAGTATAAATATATGTTTCAAAAATATATTGAAAAATTTTTCTGTAAGTTAGCTCTGCTATAAAAAATCTCCAAAAGGTTAATAGATAGTATTTACTAAAAATGTATTTCTAGGGGTTTATCTTTGCAATTAAGTTCTGTAATTTTTTAATTACAAAAATACTTATTTATTTTGAGCTAATTTTTTTGCTAAAATTTAAAATTTTTTAAATAGCAACAAACTGTAAACATTTTTTAAATGAGATAAGTATGTTTGTAATTATTATCAAAATGTTAGATATTAAAGTAGTTGAAAAAATAACTTCAAATTGTTTCAAGGATTTTATGTTTTAGAAACATAAGGTATAATATTTGATATTGTTGTTGTGAGTAAAAATACAACAAATGAGCAAAGAGCTTAAAGCCTCATCTTATTCAGGCTTACATCAAACAAATTTTGATCCTAATAACCCTCTCAAGTTTAATCTTTTGAATGAAACATCTGAAGTTGATAAGACAGTGGCTTCAGTGTTTCAAAGTTTTAAATATAAATGTATTTCTACTTGGAAAGATCTGACATATTCACAAGATCAAGGTTTGTTTCATTTTGAATTTTATTGTAGAGAAAATAATTGACTGAAACAATTTCTTTGATTTACAGATGCTCATATTCCAACTATAGTTTTAGATGAAAGAAAACAAGAAGAAGCTTTATGTAATCTTCCATTTTATTGCAAAATCATCATCTTATCAAAACTAGAAACTATAGATATCTGTAAGCTATCAACAACTTCCAAATACTGGAATGATATTTGTAGTGACAAGTTTTTATGGAGGGAGTTATTATTTCGTGACTCTATCATTTGGAAGAGTATTTGCTCAAAAAGTTACCCTTTGATGAGTGATAAAGAGATACTGAAGCTACTTAAATGTGCTACAAATGATCAAGCAAGTATTTGTCTCATGAGTTATTATGATCGCATATGTACAAGAGGAGCCATCGACTATAAAAGTGTTTATATGAAATCTGCTTGTCAACGGTTTGCAAATAGGAAGTTTATAGGAATACGAAAATTGGATGTAGATTGTGATGAAGAGCTGCAGTTTCATTCTAAACATGCCTTCCCTCGTTTTATTCGCAATATTTTGATTAGTATCAGATCTGAAAATACTCAAGTGGTGATGTTGGGACCAGGAATGGAATCCAACAACACGAGTAAGATATTCAAATGCTTGATGTGGGCCAGACCAGATTTGTTTGAAATTAAGCGATTATTGCCTGGTGGTCATGATGGTGTTGGATCTGGAGTTGAATTGGAGTTTAAAGGAGCCACAAGATTTAATCTAGTTGCTCTGTATTCAAATAATCGAAGAGAACGGGGTGATGTAACTGGTTTGCAGCGACTTTTGAACAGCAGAATGCTAGATGTTTCTCATAAAGATATTTGTGAAAGTAAAAGTGACAAATTTGCAAACATACAACATCAATTTACTCTAAGTGCTTCAGTTCTCAATTTTCTAAAGTTAAATCACAACAACAGACAACTAATATATGTAGTTGATGCAACTAAGGGCCAATCCATTATCGACATCTCATATAATCGCTTGGAGCTACAAACTTTGTTAGATGGAATCAGGCAATGTGAATCTGAAAGTAGAACAAGTTCAAAGAAATCTGTTAAAAGTTCTCTTTTGGTAATTTGTTGTTGTGCTACTATGTTTGATGAACGATTTTCATGTGTTGAAATTGCTGCCTACTTAGATTTGGCATCAATAACAGACAGACATTGGTTTGTTCAACAAGTAAATGTATTAGATTTGGATGGACTTGAAGATGGACTCACTTGGTTGTTTAAGCAATCATAAAACCAGCTACTAACGTTCGTGATATTTTTAATTGATTATTTTGTTTAGCAAAGTAGTTTGTTAAATCGGTTTTAATAACTTTAAAAAATTTCTTTCTACCTAATTGTCAGTTAATTTATTCTTTTATCAACAATTTTGCTTTTGTGCTTCTTTAATTATATTTTCTTATTACTGTTTTAAATCTTGTCGAACAGAAGATTTTTGAAAAATGTTCTTCATCGTTAAATTTCATTTGATACAAAAACTATTTAAGTTTTTTACTGATTTATATATGCATTTACTGATTTCTTTTATTTTTCTATTTATTTATTAATCTTTTATACTTTCAAATTATAAGCTATATCTATTTTTAAAACTTTTGATATGATTTTTTCTAATCATCACTTGCACAGCTTAACTAAATATTTTTTATTATATTTTTGACTTAGAGATAGCCAATTAATTTGTTTACAATCGAATATATACAAGTTATCTTAAAGTGTTATTTAAAAACATGTAAAGTATTATATCATAGAAACAAGTGATTATGTTCTTATTGTTTGTTGGTAAGTTGTTTAATAAAAATCTTTGAAGCAAAAACTGAAGTTATTTTTTGTCAATTATTTTCATTGCAAAATAAAAATCTCAATTTGAAACTTCAATTACTGCAACCTGTGCTGAACTATTCATTTCACGAATATGGTTTGGTCGAAAGAGTCAGACTAAAAAGTCATTCAATGATTGATTGGTATAAAAAAGCTTTTGTTTAAATTGAATAAAAGTTTGGATGAGATAGTTTAATTATTTAATAAGCTGCTATGATTGTATCTCAGATGTAACAGAATTTAATTATTAATTTAAAGGTTTAGTATGAGTTAGCGATAGCTGGGCAAAATAAAAAACAAAAACTCTAAGTAAAGAAAAAGTGATTTTAGTGTTTAGCCAAAGTTTGATTTAAAAATTCAAACTAATGATGTTTTACTTATAAAGAAAAATATTTTAGCTATATAAATAAATATTTCACTGTTAAGCGATAAAATAAATTAAACTTAGATTTGAGATTAATTAAATAAGCTTTCCAAATGGCGAATTAATTTTAGAAAATTAAAAACAAATAAAAACATCAGTAATTTTGAACGCAATACGAATAAACATTTGTTTGCTTTATTTCATTATTACGATTTTCAATGATATAATCCAGTTTCTTAAAAATCAAAACCAATTAGTATTAACTAACTATAATTGATAATAATAATATCAACGAATATTGAAGTTGCTTGATAGGGTATTTCTAAAGTTACAATTTGAAGCTATAGCCTTCTGTTAATAAGTTATCCTGGTTGCAAATGTAAAAGGCTTGATACATCATCAGTAGGTTAGATTTTTCTTAACTGGTTTAATAAAATATCAAACACAACAGCACCAATTTGAAGCGCATTTCCGTTTTAAAGCTGACAGCCTTTATTACCCTTTTTTATTGTTTCGAAATATCTTTATAAAAGTATTGAACGTCATTATCAAAAGTAATAAGTTGTCGAATGTTATAGGAAAACTTTTTATTTGCTTCATTTTTGTGGTTGAATTTTTCTAAGGAAGTTTAAACGTGATATTTAGTACTTTATGTGTTTTCAGTTTTAAGCTTAACTGAAATTTGAGTTTTTGTTCGTGATCAAAGGTTTTTGTTTTGAAGTTTTTGTCTTCATTTTTTTATTAAATTTTAATTGTAGGCTAAAGGCTTGAGCCAGCTTGACTTTGTATTTATAATGTAAGTTTAAAAAATACAACTATTTAAGAAGAATAGAAGAGAGTATACTTATAAAAAGTTAGAGCGATATTATATAGCCTGCTTGCTTCATGAGTTTTAGTTTCTTTTACCAAGAGTTTCAAAATCATCGTATGCTGAAGATAAGTTGTGAAGTTATTTGAATGTTGTTTTATCACATTTTAGACAAACAAACAACCTTTCTTATTTGACAGTCCGTGGGCTTGAATCGGAAGTACTTTGATTTTATCTACAGAACATTTAATAAGTTGAATAAATGTTTAAGAATTTAGGCAAAAATAGTTTAATTTAAAAGCAAGTTTATTTGTTTCCATAAAATTTATCTTAATTTTTAAGTTTATCAAAATTCAAATTTATTTATTTTTTAAAACATCTATGTTAAGAAATTGTTTAGTATGTTTTCAAATTGAAGTTTTGATGATCGATTATTAGAGAAAGGTCAACATTTGCGCGTTTAAAAGGTCAATTTGAGAAATTACTTACAATTTCAAGCTTGAATTTAATTAATTTTCATCTTTGGTTTAAATAAATTAAAGTTAATATTAGAATATTTGCTTTAATCTAATATAGATTTATTTATTTTTCTTTGACCAGAAGTTAAAGAAGATTTTATCAAAGATTCTGAAAGTCTTTATTAAGTAAAAATATGTTAGGCTTTGCTGCCATTTTCTCGATATCCTTTTTCTCTGGACTTTTTATCGTCATTCTTTTGTTGGTGATGGTGTGTCTGATCTTGAAAAGGAAGCGAGATGCAGAGCATGTTGAGCGTTGTCGAAATCTTCTCAGGAAATTTAACAGTAGCGGTCCCGCAGCAGGGAATTTTCCCTATTGTGATGCTACTTATACAAAGACAAACCCACCAGGACAGAGGTTCACTGAGTTTGTTCTGCCTGGACGGCTTTACGGAGATGCAGCAACTGGTCAGTTTGAGACTTCAAGATCAATTTGAATTTTTTAAATCAATTCAGTTTTCATTTCGATTAATTTCATGAAAATTAATTTCTATATCTGATTTTAGCAAATAATTAGCATACTTGAGGTTCAAACTGTTTAATAACTGAAGTTGTTTTATGCTTTCAGCTGAAGAACGAAAAAGTTTGATTTCAATGAGGGACCCTATAATGCCAGAAACTCTTGATCCTTCTTTGTATGGCGATGAAAAAGTGAGAACAGATCTTCTTTTCGATTTTCTAAAAGATCTGATCAATAGTATCTATAGAAGTCAACTTCATATATTTACAAGCAGATGTACAAAGTAGCTTTAACTTTTATTTAAAATTGTTTAAAGAATTTGAAAAGCTCTGAAGAAGCACGGACTAAGCCTCATGTCAAGTTTTCTGTATCTTATAATGAAATCAACGAGTCTTTGGATGTTTTCTTGGATCTTATTCAAAATTTGCTTCTAGATACAAATGGTTTATAGATTTGATGCTTGATAGTTATATAAAAGTTTATCTTTCTTCAATTTACGAATGGTTAACAATCATCAACTAATCAATTAATGATCTTCAAAAACTGCAAAAAATATGAAACTTTTGAATAAATTAAAGTATTTGTTTTCAAAGCTATTTAAGAAATTAACTTTTCTGACACAAAACATTTTTGTAAACAAACATCAAAAGATTAAATTATAATTTTAGTTAGATTTTATTCCACAGTCTATCAACACTCTGTCTTTTTGTATTTCAACAGATGAAGCCCATTGCACTGTATGTGTGATGCCCAGTAGACAAGAACTTACTAGCCAAATCGCTGTCAAAAAAGATAAGTTTTTGGTGATTGGAGAGAACTTTAGGTTTGGAATCTACCAAAAAGATCTAGTTGAAAGTTACCTCTTGGTTTGTCAAAATAATTAATAAAAAGTGAAAAGTCGTAATTATAAATGTCTTAGATTAAACTTTTCCGACAAACCTCACAATCCAAACTTGATTGTGTTGGGAGTGTTTTCTACAACTTACAAGAAGTCTCTTTTACTCAACCAACTACTTACTGGAAGAAACTTACTGCCCCTGATGCTAACCTTCGTCAAATTGTAAGCTCACAAAATTTGTGAAAGAAACATTATTTTTGAGTTTTAGACAGAAAGGCCAGCAGGACAAATCCTTCTCAGAATCGGGTATACTCCATCTAATGAGACTTTGAAGATCATGTTACTGAGAGCAAGGAATTTATTGGAAGTTGGAGAAGTTTCACAACCTCCAGGTTTCATCTTTGTGTTTTTTTAGTCTCAAACATTTTTGTTTTATGATCACAGATCCCTATGTCAGAGTCGCGATTGTTCACGACGGAACAACAATTAAGAAGAAGAAGACATCGAAAAGGTTGAAGTCTTTCAATCCTACTTTCAATCAGCCAATCAGCTTCAAGGTTCCCCTTACCATGCTCCCTAGGACTGAGATCAAAATTTACGTGGTTCATGATTCTCGGTAGGTCTCTATTCGTGATCTCACGTCGTTCTGATTATGACGTCACAGAGGAAGTAGCTCTTGTGATGGAAAAGCACAAAAGCAAGTGATTGGATTTGTAGAAATTGGTCCAGAATCGAGAAGAGAACAGCGCGAACATTGGAATGATTTGATGAGTGAAAGACAGAACACTAGATGGCATCATTTAAAGATCTCATCTGAGTTTGAATTTAACATACCAGAGATTGAGTCACCTCCAGAAAGTTGAAATTAACATCTTCTACTAAAAAAGATTAAAAACTGAAAATGTAGAAGTGGTTTTCTGATGAATCGGTTTCTACTGAATTGCTGTTGATTTAACATTCATCATTCGACATTTGGTTTTCGGTATTTGATTGAAAAATGTCAACAATTTCTTTTTATCTTATATTTAAAGTCTAAAATAACAACATTATAGATTTCTACTGTGCTTGTTTGTTGATATTTCAAGAATTTTATTTATCATTGGTGTTTTGATTATGTATAAAAAAAAGCTTCAGCATTTTCACTTTTCAAAAATATCATTTAAAGTTTTTTCATTAAACGGAGTTTGAATTCATATTTACTAAATTTAAAGTTTTTATTTAAAAATAAAAAATAATAATTTAAAAAATATTTTGAATTTAATTTTAAACTATAACTTTTGCAATTTGTGATAAAATCTTAAAACAATTATTTTAAAGATACTATTTGTTATATTCTGGAAAATGATAAATTATTTTCCAGTTTTTATACTTAAAACCAAATCGATACCTTAAATAAACATTTATCTGTAGAATAAGACCAAGTAGAAAAACCCTCGACAATTCTGATATTTTATCAAGTTCAATTAGTTTTAAGTAAAAATGACTATTCTAAAATAAAAAAGGAGCAAACGAAATAAACTTGTTTTTGTGTTAGTGAGCAAAACCTCTTCGAATCGATTGTTTGAAGTACTTTAAGTGTGCATTAACTGTTAGAAGTGTAATAAAAAGATAGTTACTGAAAAATGAAAGTCGAATTTCTTTCAAACTTCTGATAAAATAAGCTTCATTTGTATTTCGCACTAATTAAAATATCAACTTGCATTAAATTCAAAAATTTGATAAAATCTTGAGATATCGATAGGTTGTTATCACAAATATCTAATTGAAATTTCTTTGTGAATTTCGAGGTCTATTGAACAACTGATTGAACTACACAGGTTTATATCATAAGTTTACAAAATATCACCTGAGGCCCTTTTAACGTCAAATCAATGGTCCCGAAAAAAGAACTCTCTCATATTCCATAATAACTACTCATCAGAAGAAAATTTCTATTTCTATTTGAGATAAACAGCCATAAAGAAGATACCTTAAGTGATTTGTACATCAAGTCATTAAACAGAAAGATGTAGAAACATTTGAGTCGTACTTATAAACCTTTAGTTTTTTGATTTTAGATAGATCTTTTAATAATTGTATTGTGGGTTATTTATTAATAATTTTAAAATATATTTTTGATAATCTTTTTTAAGATTTGACTTTTAACGTATAACATAATTCATTATTAATGACAGATATATAGAAAGTAGTAATCAAAAAAACATGGTTCAAAATATTTATGTAACTGTAAATTATATTTAGAGTATACAACCACTTTAATTTCAAAACTTAAAAACGTGAGAAGGTTCTATAACCTTGTAAAGTAAGCAAAAGCTCTACTATATTAGAATACTAAATAAAAGATTACTTCAGCTTTATAGAAATTGAAGCCCCCAAATTAATTATAACAAAAGATGTAATGAATCACCAAACTTATACAAATTAACGTTAGTTTACTAGTAATGAAAATATAATTTTAAGTTATATTTTAATTAAAAGTTGTTATAGTTCTTTGAAATTATAAGCAAACTTGGCCTATTCTTAGATATAATTTAGCCAAAAATTAACATTAAGTTTTTCTTTTTTTTTGGTGTTAAGGATAGTATTATTTGAAATAATATTTTTAAATATTCATTTGTAGCAAATAGGTTCCCATACTATTTGACAAATTAGTTAGCATTTTTAAAATTTTCTTGTTTTTTGGTCATTAGCGGTTTTTAGTCAACGTTTTCTGCCAGAATTTATGAATTTATCACAAATAAGTCATATACTTGTTTATTAAGTGTGCTGAAGACTCATCTTCTATACATAAAGATCTCTCGAAGAAGCCTACTGTAATTACTCTTGAAGTTTCCAAAAAATTCTTCAGCTGTTGCTTTACAATTTACAAAACTTTAATTTCTAAATTAATGTAAAGTGATAATAAACTTTCTTTAGTTATTTTTTTGTACATTGTTGTGATGTTCATAAATATAGTTTATATATATTATTATGAAACAGAAACAAACATGAAACATTTCAAATATTTGGCTTACAGGTGGTTTGTTTATCGAGCATCTGATTTCAAATTTAGAAAATATTCGAGCATTTTTGATTTGTACTTACTTGATTTAATCTACTTGAAGGTTTCAGTTTTTAACAAATTTTTATTAAAATTATATATTTTTATCTGCTAAATCTACCAAAGAAATTTATTGAATATTGTTCAACTTTTTATAATAAATGTATAAATCTAAACACAGAAAAATATTGATAATAATTTCAGAAGAAAATTTTATCATGTTTTTTCAAAAAGTACTTTCAAGACTAATACAAAAATATTTTCTTTTTGATAAATATTGATTTTATACTTAGATTTTTATCGCAATTTTAAAAAACTTAATCAGCAAACATAAAGTAATTTAAAAATCGTTTTCATTTTTGAAGTTTTCATAAACTTAAAAAAATGAGAATTATTCATACATTTTTGCTGTTTGCTTTTTTTATTGGATATTCTTTAGAAAGAAAAATAAAAGGGAAATTGTCTTCTTCTAATGATCCTGGTAAGAAATCATTTTGCAACAAAACATAATTTTATCTATTTCAAGTTTACTTTAAATTTTTAAGTCAAAGAAATTTGAAACAAAAACAATGTAATGATTGATAGAATTGTTAATTTTTAAATTTAAAATAGGCTAAGAATTTCTATTTACAAACCTATGCACCAAATAAAATGAAGTAATAATAAATATTTATTGCAATTTTTTAAAATGTAATTAATCGATACACTGATTAAAACTATTTTTTGACATTATTTAACAAAACTTTTAAATCAAAACAATTTTTTACCATCTAAGCTAAAACTGAAAGTTGTTAAAAAGTTTGTTTAAAATGAAATCAAGATGTAACTTAATTTTTATATTTGAAACGATCTCATATCACAAATTAAGTATTTAGTTTAAATTAATTTTTATTAAAGTTTACAGTTAATTTTAAAATAGACAGGTTTTATTAAGATAAGTTATGATAATAGTCATAAATTTTGTAATGATAATTGGTTTTATCGATGCATTTGATCAACGCTTCAATGATTAATGATTTTTAAAAAGTTAATTTAGTGATTAATTTAATCTTAATGATCAATAACCAACAAACTAACAACTAAAACTTTGTCCAGACTATCTTTCTTAAAAATATGGATGTTTTTACAAAATCTAATTACCAATAATCTAAATTTAACAATTTTTTATAAATGCAAAGCTTTATGACTTTGAAATACCCTTAGGCTATTGAAAATTTTTTGAAATGAATCATGATAGACTGAAAATATTCAATTGACTTATCAACTTTACTTCATCACTTTCAGTAGCTTGTTCTTCTCAATAGTTTTTCCTTTTCAGACATCTGTAAATTAAAAAAGTTGGACTTCTACTTTTTATTGGAGACTTCTGCCTTTGTGGGTACAACTAATTTGAAATTTTTGAAAACTTATTTAAAAGGGATTATAGAAAAACTTACGATTAGTGAAGAATATACTCGTGTATCAGTCACCACGTAAGTCTCAGACACGCAATAGTATTGAAATTAGATACTTTAATCTAAACTTTAATTACTTTGGATTTTCAATTAACCAAATTTCGACTAACTTTAATTGTCTATAAAATTTTCATGCATTATAGATGAACATTTTTGTATAGGCTGTTTAGTTTGTAGAAAAACTTTATTCTGTTAACTTAACAAGTTGCTATTTTTTTCTTATTTCCTTTGAAAGTTCTACAAACAACTCCTTAAAGCTTAAAATTACTATTTATAGCGAGCAGGAACAAGTAATATTCCTATAAAATTAATCCACAATCAACCTATTGTTACTTGTTATTTTGAAAAATTATCACTTGAATTAAAAAACTATTGATCTTAAATGAAAAATATATTTTAAAACTTTCTAATTTAGAAAACAACTAAAGGTTAGATTTTGTTCAAATGATTTCTTAAAAATCTTTAAAACATTTTCTTAATTTAGTTTTTTAAAACGAAAAATCTTTTTAATGTATGTCGACATTCTTACAAACTTTCTTTTCTCAAAAAATGTCGATGGATCTGCTTATGACAGTTTTAATTACATTGGGTAGATATTACATACTCTGGTTGCTTTATCATGTCGACAGTAAATATCAAAGCATTTAGAAAGCGAAAACTCGTGTAATTCCTTTAGTTATTTTCAAAATAAGTGATTTATCTTGATAAAATAATTTTCAACATCAAATTAATCATTATACCACGATAAACACTAAAATATTTAAAATTTTTACATTTTCACGAAAAATAATCTTAGTTTTTAGTTTTATTAATTCCTTTAATGTCCAGTGTTAAAATATCAAAACAGATTTAATAAAAATCTCAAAGAAGAGTGCTCTTTGAATGAAGGGATCTCAAAAGCTAAGGTCATGGACGTTATTGATAGTTTAACATCAAAGGGATACGGATTTTCAGCTAGAGCAACAATGCGATATGCTGTGAAGAACCTTTTCGAACCAGAACATGGTCAGTAGTGATGAATTTTGATTGTCGAAAACAAATCGAAATCATTTTTGTTTCTACAAATGATGGAAATATAAAAGATGGTTTTTCAGGTTTTGATCTTCAATTAAAATACTTTTACCAATTTACAGGTAGAAGAGAAAACGTAGCAGCAGTCTGCTTACTTTTTGTAGCTTATCCCTTCCTTAAAAATTACAAGACTCCCTCTCAATCTCTTCGAGACAAATGTCGTCTTGTTGTAGTAGGATCAAATTGTAAGTAGACTAATACAACATCTTCAAACTAAATTGAAACTTCTTAGATGCTCGTCTTCTTCAAATGTTCCAAGTTGCTTCTGAGCCTTCATCCCGGCAAGTGGTTTTCAGCAGAAGATTTCCGGATCTTCCTCGCCGATTAGATCTTACAACTAAGGTTATATGTGACAATCGTAAGTGACTGAAACTCGTGACGTAAGTGATGACGTCATCAAAACATTATACAGCCCTTGTAGCTCCTCGTATGTATTCTATTGGAACAGCTGCAGACTCGGTGAAAGTTGGATGGACGCCACAGCCTTTTGCTTCTTATTTTATCAATGAGGTAAAAGTTGATTTCGATATGAAATTGCTTCTACCCTGAAGCCATGGTTGCTTTGGAAACTGATGTAATCCGAGCTTGTAGTTTGCGCTATTTGAACCGATCTACATTTCAAATGCATTTGAATATCGGCACAATATTTGTTACATGAGAAAATGATTTAAAATTACATTTTTATAGATTCATAACATTACTACCAAAAAAGTAATCGATAAACAAAGAAAAGAAAGTACCGAGAACACAGTGGAGTTCGGAAACCTCAAGTCGGGGTCTTATTTCGAGATATTTATCTGGCCAATGGACGAAAGAAACAAAAAAGGACCTGTCGGTCGCTTGTTAGTAGCAACTGGTAAGTTATAGAAGTTTTTGATAAATATAAAATGTTAGTAATAATAATTTGACCAGGTTTAAAAAAAGTTAATTTCAATTCATAAAAACTACTTTTAAAGAGTTTCTTTCTTCAGGTTTAGCTGCTCCTGTGTTACAAGTTAAAGAAGAAGATATTTTTGCTAATTCAGTCCTCATCACTTGGAATAATGAAATAGATCAAACACTTCAATATTATGGAATTGCCAAACCAACTGATTCTAACTCTGTAAGCTTTAAATGGAGATTTTGTCAAAAGCTTTTTATCATCTTAAGGATTTCTTAAGTTTAATATTTACTTTGTCTGATTATAAGCTGTTTAGAAGTTAAACAAATATTTGTGTTAAAAAAGATTCATAAAGTAGTTTAGCTGATCTTTAAATTTTCTAATTTTTTTAAAGTATGTTTTATACTTTCAACATAAAGAAAAACAAATTATAAAGATGCAAGTCTTAATTTTTGTAAAATTTATGATTGTTTAACTAACTGAAATATATTTAGACTGAAGTCAAAGTACTTTTACATGGAAAAAAAGCAAATGTAACTGGATTGGAAGCTGGGACTGCTTACACGTTTGATGTGGTCAGTTATAAAAGGCTTCAATCAAATCAGTTGATGGAAAAAGTTTCTCCAATCAATTTTACTACCGGTCAATAAATTACATAACATTGTATATTATAATAGGATCTGATACTTAAATGCTTTGTTTAAACATCATTGCTTTAAGTTAACAAAATAAGAAACAATTTTATCTAAAAATTTTTTCTTAGTAATCAAATTTCATTTACTTGAATGACTTTTCTGTTTTTCGTAGGACCTGAATCACCCACTATTAAAGTGCTAAAAAGTGACAAAGAAAAGGTTTTGGTTGGATGGAAACCAGTCAAATGTAAGTTTGATGAACTATTATGTTAACAGATCAAGTTTCAAAGCTCATATTTTTTACAAAAATTTTGGTTTTGTTTTAGTTGAGGTATCTGATAGTTTTAGATACAATTTAAAAAGGGGTTTATGACAGATAGAAATTCACTTTACGGTTTCAATTACCATCATCACCTCCAAATAATAGACTTCGACAATTGTAGGTTATTTACAGACACATTTTTTTCAAACTTTTTATACCTAACTTTCACTTTAAAAACTCAAACTTAAAAAAAACGAGACTATAGAGGTTAGTAAAGATTAAATCAGTCTCCGAAACCAAAGATTGGGTTGAAATGTTGAAGTTTCGGCCAGAGTTATCTTTGAAGGCAGTCAACACATTTCGTATAATAATAATGAGCAAGTGTATATAGGCAATCTTTTTAATCAAAAGATTAAAAACTATTAGCTATAAGACAGTTTGGTTGAAAATCGAAATATACTTATACAAAAATCTTAATGCTTTATTAGTTGGGGGTATATACTCTAAAATAAGGAAATTCACATTTTGCAATTTGCAATTTGCTTATAGCAGGTGAATTTTTCACCTTAATTCACAAAGAACAAGTTTTTCCTGTTTGACAAGTTTTTAATGCATCAGTTTTAATAACTGAAGAGCCTTGTATCTGTAGGTGCTAATTTTAATGGTATTACAAATTAAAGTTTTAGTCACGCTGACAGAGAAATGCAAAATTATGATTTCATCAAAAATTTAATGAATTTTATATAAATTAAAGTATGAAGATAGCTGTCTGTAAATAATTTTTTAAGTTTGAAAAATATCAACTTAATTATATGATTAAATCTAAATGGATACAATAAAGCTATTAGAAATTTCTCTGCTCATTTTATATTGAAAATTTTACAATTTATAAGACAAATAGAACCAAACAATTTGTAGACTATCTAAAATTTCAATTTTTTTTGAGAAATTAGTAGATCTAAATTGTTATTTAAAAAGTTATTCAAATTTATGTAGCGAATTAATACCAAAATCTTTCACATTTTTACTGAAACTCAATTTTGAAATTACAGCTATTTCAAAATTTCAAAATTTAACAAATTATTACTTTTTTTCAAAGATTTTATTTGTACATGATGTTAGTATGTTGTAATTAAGATTACGTTTTTGCTTTAATAAAGATATGATTGCAAATTGAAATTCTAAAGTAATAAAGAAGTTATTGAGTTTCGGTTGTAAGAAATAGTATACTGCTAACCATGAAGAAATTCAAATTAAACAAAAAATGTTTTTTTTGGATTTTGGAAATAATTAAAAATTGAATAAATATTTAACTACCTTGACTATTTATTAAAATTATAAATCTTCTATTGTTCAGCTGCTCTTCATTATATTATCGAAGTATCCGCTGTCGACGAAGGAACAACCAAAAAATATGATTTTATTAACGACACTCAATTCGATGTTCCAGAGTTAATTGCTTCGAAGGTTTATTTATTAGACGCCTACACTTTGGGAAAAAGAAAAACTTACAGCAAAATTAAAAACAGTCTACGATTATTCACAGGTTGATTTGTTCGTTACATATCAATGCTAAAATCATATATGATAAGTTTACGTAAAGTTAGATAATTTTGATAGAGATTAAACTTGTTTATTAACGACCTGGTTAATTATAAAAGTTGATTATTTTACAATTACATCTAAGATGTCTAAAGAATTTTAATTCGATTTTTCATGAACTATTCGAAAACTGAGTTTTCGTTAATTATTTTAAAGATTTAATAATTTTTCTATAATTAGTTTAAGTACTTGCAAATATTTAAATAAATGACTAATGAAAAAATTAATTTTATTTTTAGGACCAGCAAATCCATCAGATTTGAGGCTCATGAGTATCAGTGAAACTGAAGTAAAGTTGATTTGGCAACCAATGGAAGGTAGGATTGATAATAGTTGAAAAAATGTTTGTAGTTTCAAGTAATTTTGTTGTTAACACAAAATGCTTATAAAATTGTAGTAAAAGTTTAGCTACAAAAACGAAAGAATAGATTACATGCAGCAGAAAAGTACTTAAATACAGATATGAAAAGCTTTTAAAACTTTTATTTCAATAGGAGCATTAGAATATTGGATTTCAATTGAAGCTGGGTTAGGAGAAAGTAAATTGTTTGTGGATAAAATAATAACAAATGCTACCACGTGCATTGTGAAAGAATTAAATCCCGGTGTGTGGTATACAATCACACCATATTCAGTGGATGATGTGAAAGTTACTGATGGCAATATTATCAGTCCACTGGTTGTTCAAACAAGTAATATTTTTTATACTCAAATAAAACAAGTTCACAATATCTTGACATCAAATGACAGACATAATCTTTTTATTAAATTATAAGTTTAATTATAGTTCATAACTGATTTGATTTAAATTCGACTGGTAAGATAAGTTTAAATGATTTAGCAGAAGATTATTCTACCGCATACGTAAATTTATGTTCAAGTAAAATTATGTGCAATTTATTATACAATAAAGCCAGGTTAATAAATTATTATCATTAAAACGAGCCAAATAAAGATTCTCCAACAATAAACATTGCAACTAATCAAATTAAAATCAAGTACAAAAGGTTAGATTTGATTTTTAGTTGATTTAAAATGCAAACAATCAAAAGCAAATTAAAATGTTTTTATGAAAGTCTCATTGTACGAATTTTTAATATATCTACATATGAACTATCACAAGTTAAAAGACGTTGACTCGTTTTTAACTTTATAAAACAGCTTTTTATTAATTAAATTGTTATCTTTATTTTATCTCCAGCAAAATTGCTCCAACAAATTAGTTGATGTAAAAGTTTTTAGAATAGAATTACTATTTTGCACATTACATTTGATCTTACAGTCACATTTGTTTTAAACTTTTGAATTTCATGCTATCTTTGAAAAAATCCTGGAAATTTCTATGGGCGTTTCAAAATAATAAAAATATAAGTTTAAACGTTGGCAAAAATAAACAAATCAGTTTGTGTAATTAAGAGTCAAAAAGTTTTTAACAGATTTGGACTTTTGAAGTAATCAAAATAATTTCTTGTTTGTTTTAGCAGAATTGTTAATCCTTGAGACTACTTACCGTAATTAGGTTTTATTTAAGATCGAAATTATATCTAAGCACTCAATACTTAAAACATTTTTTGAACCACATCTTGTTAATCCCTTTTTTATTACAGTACCTTTGCCTCCAGCTGAAATCAATGGAGCTGCAGAAAGTAGGAGTGTTAATCTCACATGGATAGCTTCTCAAGGTAATGATAAAATAATCAACAATAATTTTAAATACTTTTAAATTATTTCTTTATAAACTTAAGGAGGAGAATTTTATGAAGTGTATTTCAAAGAAGGTTTATTAGGATCTTTTGAATTATCAAACACAACAAACCAACTTGAAATCAAACAAGATGGATTAGATCCAAGTACAAGATATATTTTTGCAATAAAAACAGTTTCTCAGGCAAAGAATATCAGCAAATTCAGTGATCAGTTTTCTATAACCACCTGTGAGTACTAACAAATAAACCAATTAAAATAATTAAAAAAATAATTTTTAAACTTGTTGTCATAGAAGAAATTACTGAACCACTAAACTTCTAATTTAATCTTTAACTTCTGTTACTTTGTTTTCAGTACCTCCATCTACGAGCAAACTTCATGCTAGCGATATCACCGCTGATAAAGTTACTATCAAATGGCAACCTGTACAAAGTAAAGAAAATTATTTAGCTCAGTAAAATAAAAAATTGAAGTAAAAATTACTAAATTTTCAAGCAAAAAATAAAATTTGAAAATAATTTACTCATTGATGATTATTTTTTACTTTTTTGTATAGAATGTCTAGGTTATTTGCTTACACTTTTCCAATATCAAACTGAAATTGTTTCAATGAGAAGCAACGAAACTTCAGAAACTATGGACTCATTACTGGCAGGAAACTTTTATAATGCCTCAGTATACTCGATTGGGACTGAGAAAAGAGTAAATATTTATGAACCTACAACTATCACCTTTCAAACAGGTAGCAACTGCATAAAAATACTAATTGTTTATATTAATCAACTTTTTTATTTTTGATAGTTGCAAGCCCTCCAAAAAATGTTAAAGTTATTGAGTTTGGAGACAAATATTTGATAGTTAGTTGGGAACCGGCTGTAGGTAAAATAGTTTTGATTGGTTAATTTACTTTCTTAATGTGTAATCAAAAAACATAATACAACTGGTAAGAGTTTTATGAAAACCTTTCTAAAATAATTACCTGAAACAGTTTGGTTTAGCAACCGGATTTTTGTTAATATTCAAACTATTTTCTAACCATATCATAGGTGCTGACGGCTACCGTATCGTAGTCACAAAGCTAAATGAAAAGACAACAAAAAAAGAGACGAAAGTTTACAAAGTTCTTGATGGCAAACAAGTGAATGTTACAGATCTTCTACCTGTCACAGAATACCAGATTTCTGTTTACACAATCAATTTCTATAATAAGGAAAGTCTACTTTCAACTACAATCACTGAATTTACTTGTGAGTGAATTTTTTTAACTTTTATATAAATATTACTTTAAAACTTGAAACTTTTCTTGAAGTGGAAATATTTTAAAAAGGCAAATCGTAAGCTAATAAAAAAGTTTTCAGTTTGTTTGGTTGAATTCCTTTCTTAATTTTTGTAGTTAATATTTCTAACATGGATTTAATGAATTTTGCTTTAAATACTTGTCCAAAAACTTGTTTATCCCATTTTTTTGTTTTTCTTAGTACCAGAAAAACCAGAAAAACCGAAAATTGTTGAAGTGGGTACAAACATGTTAGTTCTAGGCTGGAATAACGTTAAAAGTAATTGCCTCATTTTTACAAGAAAATATTTACATGAAAATGATCTGAAAATTGTTGTATTTTAAAAAAGAAACTACAAAATATTTCGTGAATTTTTAGTAAAATTTGAGGATAAAATAAAAGTTTTGAAAATAGCAGATTAGTTTGGGTTTACATCCTGATGCATTTAGTGATTGGTTTTCACTGATATTTATGATACAGGAGTGGAACGTTATATTGTTGAGATCAAAGAAAAACTAAGTGGAAAGAACGAAACGTTATCAACTAAGGACTCACAAATTACTATAGAAGATCTTAAGTCTGGAACTTCCTACGAAATTCATGTTTCATCAGTCGGTATCACTGGAAAGATCAACAATAACCATAGCGACAAGCTGACAACGCAAACTTGTCAGTTACACTTTATTATCTTACTCAAATTATTTAATCATTTTTGTTTTTTTAAGTACCTGGAACCCCTAAAAATATCAAGTTAAGAGGTTTTTCGATGACCTCAGTCAGTATATCGTGGCCTCGCGTCAAAGGTTTTGCTCTTGTTTTAAAAGATCATTTAATCCGATTAAATGTTTGCATTTTTGGTCAAATAAGTTTGATACTTGTAAAATTTGTATTTAGCTCTCATTGATTTCTATTTAAGATTGTTTATGACGTAGTTAATCTTACTGTTTACAGGAGCTTTCCGTTACATCGTGAAGGTTTTTGACGCTACTACAGGTAAAGTAAGCAAACAGATGGGAATAAACGGTGTTTATGCCACCATTAAGAACTTAGAGCCTGGTTCTGGATACAAAATAAAAGTTGCAGCTGCTGGTAAAGCTAAACACCATCTTGGAAAGTTAAGTGAACCGTTAGAAGTTTTTACAGGTTAGTTAATTATAAGATTCCAATTTGTCAATTGAGATGATTATTTATAGACCCCTCTCCCACCATAAGACCGAAACCAATCTCTATAGAGTCCAATCGTGTTTCTTTACAGTGGAAATATGTTAAAGGTAACTTATAACTTGTTTTGACGTCAATTCCTCGCACTGATTAAGCACATTGTAATTTTTAATACTTTTTTCAAAATAAATTCAATTAATCAAAATTTTACAAACGCTGAGCCGATCAAAACAAACATACTAATTATTAAGAAGTACCATATCAAAAAAGATGTAATAATTTATTTACTAAACTGAAGATGTTCTATATTTTCTCAAATTTGTATTACAAAACAAAAAATGATAAAACTAACCAAACAAAATATATTTTGCAATTAGTATCAGCTACATTATTACTTAATAAAAGCTGACCTGACTTTAATAAGTTTTAAATGGACATTCAACTTTAATTTAAACAAAAGCTTTCACATTCTTTTCTCTTTACTAGCTCTCTTATTGTTTGAAAAAAAAGTATGCTGTAACCAGGATTCGAACCTGGGTTGTCACGGCCACAACGTGAAGTACTAACCACTATACGATTACAGCGCATGTAGCAGAGGATGGTTTCGATCCATCGACCTCTGGGTTATGGGCCCAGCACGCTTCCGCTGCGCCACTCTGCTGTTTAACCACAATTAAAATGTTATATATATTACTAATTAAAATGTATTCTATATTTGGCAAATAAATTCTACAATAAAAATCTATTCAAAATTTCAAAAAATATTACAACCACCTGTAAAAAATATTTGTATAACGATGTAAAAATGAAAAAAGATTGGTTATAAACTAAAGAAAACCGATCTTAATAATGAACTAAAACTTTTTATCTAGTTTTCATTTCTAAATATTAAAATATTTATTTCTGATTTTGTAAAGCAGTTTAAGAGAAATTGAATTTGTTTATAATTTTCAACTGTTATTGACTGATCAAGTGTTTTGATAAGAATGGCATAAATACCGAACAGCTTAAATTTTATGTTTGACGATAAATACCAAATTTTCTAATCAGCTAATTGCTTTGGCTTATTTTCTCTTATAAGCAGATTAAAGGTTTATCATATTTATCAAAATTACAAATTATTATTTTGTATAATTGATTATTTCATATGATAAATCAAGGAATTTATCCGTGAAATGTTTTGTAAACAACAAGAGCTGAAAATAGCTTCAAAGTTCAACACAATTATGATGATATATCACTAAAATATTCTATAAATCTATGATTTACAGGAGCAATAGCCTATCTAGTAGAAGTTTGGAGTATAAAGCATTCAAATGAATATGAAACATCTTCAAATCAGATAGAAATAGATAAACTTTTACCTGGCGTGTTGTACAAATTCACAATATTCTCTATTGGTCCTACGAGAACCAACAACAACCCAAGTCCTGCCTTGTCTATTTATACAAGTGAATTTCATTGTTTTCAATTCTTGAACTGATTTTCTGATTTTTTCTTCGAAATTCAATTTTATTTTCTTCATTTAAATTTCATAAATGTTTTTTTTCTCACATTTCTTAGAAAACTTCAAAACTTGTTTAAACAGCTGATTTTTTACCCAACAGCACCTAGCCCTCCAATCAACTTGAAAGTCGTCTCGATGTCTTCTGAATCAGCTATATTGTCATGGAAACCAGCAACAGGTGAACCAAACTTTCTATTATTTTTTTTCAAAATCTACTAAAATACTAAATCACATCCTAACTGATTTTTTTTATTCAAATTTAGTTTTTGTTTCAATTATCAAGAATAATTTACAAAAATTTATACTTTACGAAATAAACTTTCTAAGTATGACACTTTAACAGGGGCCGCTGAATACCAGGTCAACGTTCAACAATTAAACAACGCTGGAGCTCTTATCGATGTGTTTGAAGGAAATTTTAAGAGAAATCGCTGTAAGGTTGAAAAAAATTTAGCTCCAGGAACCAGTTACTCTTTCTCTATTAAAACTATTGGGTTTAAGAGGTTAATCAGCGAACAAAGCAAGATTGTCGATTTCATGACCCGTGAGTTGCTTTTGGAGTAAGTTAAAAAATCAGATAAGATGTTAATTGATTTTCTAGTTCCCGACGTGGTTCAGAAGTTAGAGCTTCTAAAACTGCTTCCAACGTCTGCAATACTAAAATGGCCTGCAGCAGTTGGTAAGAATGAACCCAATAAAATAAAATGTGATCTCATAATACTTTTGCACTTGAAGGAGCTGCTTACTACAACCTGACACTTAGAGTAACTGAATCAGGAGAGTCTGAAAACTTCACCACAACAAATTCACAAATAATCTTAAATGATTTAAACCCTGGGATTCAGTATCAGTCATCAGTTCTCGCTTTTAATATCTTGGATGCTAGTAGTAAATCCTCATCAGATATTTTGGAGTTTCAGACCCCACCCCAAGCTGCAACAAACTTTGTGGTAGACAAACTAAGAGATTCTGGAATTGGATTAAGATGGGATAATGTTGATGGTTGTTGAAGCACTAATTTGTTGACTTCAAGTTAATTAAACCATTTTATTCACAGGTGCCATTTCTTACTCTGTTATTACATCAAATAACGGAAAGATCGTCAGACAAGACAAGGTTGCCAAAAACTCCATTTTTATATCAGGTCTAAACCCTGGCAGAGAATATACTTTTGATTTATATCCAGTTGGAGAAAGTGAAAAGTCAGGATCAACTTTTTCCACTCTTACTGAGTCAACAAGTAACAAAGAAAATTGTTGACGAGCTTACAATAGTTTCATTCTGAACCTTTTTGTAGTACCTGATCGTCCAAAACCAAGTGTCAAAAGTAAAGGAGAGACGTTTATTGGTGTTAGGTGGCCAGACGTCATAGGTTCGATTTTGTTGTCCTTAACCAGTTTCAGGGATTGATTTTGTCAATTTAGGAGCTGCTAGTTATAAAATAGTAACTAAAAAGAAAAGTGTGCAAGAACCAATCATCACAATTAGTAATAGCAGCACTTCCACAATTGATGGTTTAGAGCCTGGTTCTTGGTATACAGTTGCAGTCTTTTCTATTGATGCAAAAGGAAGACAAAGTTTGAAAGAAAGTCCACTTTTAACAGTACTGACATGTAAGTGTTGATCATCAAATTATACTTCAAGTCAATTTGTTGATATTGTAGCTCCTGTACAAGTCACTAATCTACAATTTAAGAATATTACTGAAAATTCTTTTACTTTGTTCTGGAATCCATCAAAAGGTATGACTAAAGAATCGATTTTCAAACGTTTATTAGACTTTTATTCTCAGGATCTTCCTACTATACTACTTTAGTAACATCAGAAAATGGAGAGAAAAAAAAAGTTGAGAGTAAATTGGCTCAAGTCAAATTAAATAATCTGACTTCTGGCACTCTTTATAATGTCGAAGTCCGTATCATTGATGAAAATAAAAAGAGCTATCAACTTGGTTCACCAGCTTTTACTTATACCTGTAAGTTTGTTCTAAAAGATTATTGATAAACTAACTATAATGCCATTAAACATCAATCAGTACCCAAACCGATAACAAGAATAGAATTATTAGAAGTCAATACAACTACCATCAAACTTGGTTGGGATCATGTCAGAGGTGAAGGAGCTCTTAATAATTTTTGAATCAAATAATGATTATTTTTTGGAGCAGGAGCTTCTAAATATAAACTGGTGACGACAGTTCAACAGGGAGAAAAAGAAGTTACCACAAACAATAACCAGATTGTTTTTGATGGTTTAATTGCTGGTCGTTTCTATGAATTTTTGGCGTATTCAATTAGCGTATTGAATGTTGAAAATCCAAGACCAAGCCCAGTAATTGTTGTACAGACAGGTTTGATTAAATAATGTACAAATATTGAAATAAACCAACAGACTTACAGCTCCGCTCACACCAACTAATATTACATTTTCCAATATCACAACTTCAGCATTTTTCATCTCATGGAACCCTATATTTGGTAAGTTAAAATTGCTGCCTCTCAAAAGTCAGGAAGTAAATCTTTTATTAAGGTTCAACTGGTTATGAACTTTATGTGACAACTAGTGATGGAAGTGAAAATATTATTGTAGAAGACTTGATTGATACAAGATATTTATTAGAGGATTTGATAGCTGGAACTCAGTATGAGGTTTCAGTAGTAGCAAAAGCACAACAAAAAGGCCGTATCAGCTCACCAAGTCCAGTTCAGATCGTCACAACAGGTTTTTTCTTTTAATCATCTTCATCTTTTTCAATTTAATTCATTTAATCTCTTCTCATTATTTTCATCTGTTCATCTTCATTTGATCATCCTTATCTAATATTCTTTTGTCTGAGTCTTCATCGGATCACCTTTTTCAGTTTGTCTTCCTCCTGTGGGACTACAAATCGTCAATGTTACATCGACATCTATCACGCTTGAGTGGTTTCCAGTGAAAGGTGCTGACCAGCCAATCAACTTTTAGTCTAATTTCTTATATTACTTGAAGGCGCCATCAGTTATGAAGTGGAACGAGTAGATGATCTCGAAATAGTTGTGGTGACGTCACAAGATGCAATCGTCACAGTTGATGAGCTAGTTTCGGGTCGAGAATACAATTTTACCGTGTACCCGATCGGCTTAAATGGGAAGCGAAGTGGTGAAGGAAGCGATAGATTGCTTGCTCGAAATGGTGGGTCAAAATAAATAAGTCGCAAATTAATTCAAGTCTCACAGCTCCTGATGCTCCCAAGGAGCTTGTATTTACCAACATCAACACTACATCTCTAATACTCACTTGGCCTTTGACTACGTCATCTACTTATGACATCAGAGCTCTTTACGATGGAGCAGTGGTTCAATTTCTGACCAATCAGCAGAGTCCGTTGTTGTTGAAAGGACTGGCCCCGGGTAAAGAGTATCAGTTCGGAATCAGAGAGGTTGTGATGAACGGAGTGAAAAGTGATGAAAGCGATCTCTTCTATCAAGCCACTCGTTAGTTAACTGTTAGTTTTGTAGTTGATTGTAAACGAGGTTTTACAGTTCCTGAAGTTGTTGATCAGATGAAGATCACAAAAGTAACAGAGAACGAAATCTCACTGGAATGGATGATGGCTGAAGGTGAGCTCGAGTAACTTTTTCTTCTTTGATCGTATTTTTTTCTTTAGGAGCTAAATCTTATCGAGTGGTTGCTAAGAACATCCGGGAATCCGAGGATGTGAAAGAGCTACAAACCTCTGAGACTAACGCTGTTATAAGGTCTCTTAGACCTGGTCATTGGTACTCAATTAATATTATTTCGATTGGACAAACATATTTGACTAACCAGTTAAAGGGCGACTTGGAAACTGTTCAAACAGGTTACAACTATTTCGTCAACATTTTCAAAATTCAGCTGAATAAGAAATATTATGAGTTTGAACAAATTCGAATGATATTTCCAATTTCAGTGTGCCAACCTCCGGGTGATGTTAATATTGACAGTGTAACGACTGAAACTATTCAACTTTCGTGGAGAGAACCTCAAGGTTCAAGTTAACATCAAAGTTAACAAAATTCTGCAATTATTAAATTGTTAAAGGTGTTTCATACTACGAGCTAGAAGTTACTGCTTTAGATAAACAATATCAGAAAAGTGATCTGAAAACTTTCAACTCCACTACTGATGAGATGGTCATCAGATTTCTGATTCCAGGAGTTGAATACATGATTAGAATTAGTTCAATAAATAAACAGGGAAAAAGAAGTAAACCAACACCAAAGATTTATGAGTCTACTCGTGAGTGAAAATATTCGAATGATATGAGCAAATGAAATACTACCTCTTTTTAGGTCCGGCTTCAGCTACAGGTTTGAGTTTGATTGAATTAAGCAGCACTTCAGTGTCCTTTAGATGGGAACCAGTTTTTGGTAATTACTTCTCTATTTAAGATATTTCATTTATCATTTCTTTGAAATTTAAAGGTGCAAGTAAATATCACGTATATCAGCTAGTCAATGGAACCAAGAAGCAAGTATCTGCTAGCAGTAACACAACTGAAGCTGAAATAACTGGTTTAAATCCTGGCTACTCGTATTCATTTATCGTCTTTACATTTGATTCAAAAAATAGAAGTGGTAATGACGGTAGTAAGCCATTGACAATAGAAACAGGTTAACTACTACTAATATCAAGCTTCAGAGTTTTAATTTTTCAAACTTTTAGTTCCATTGCCTCCAAGCTTTATCGAAATCACAAACACAACAGTAAACTCAACAGGTTTACGATGGCCAGCTATGACCGGTATCATATTTGTAGCTTACACCTTGTACAAGACTTCCTTCTTACTTTTATGACTTCTAGGTGCTGTCATTTACAAAGTCAGATATGGTTTTGTTGGTGACAATGAAGCATTCGAAGTTATTAATACAACTGAAACATCTGTAGTAGTGATGTCATTACAGTCTGGGTCTAATTACTGGTTTTCAATCAGGAGTGTTGGCAAAGAAGGTCAACTTAGTTCACCAAGTGATGTTGTAAACGCTTCAACTTGTAAGTTGCTATCTCAGTTAGTATTTGAACAAACTTTTACTTTTGTTTATAAAGTGCCGGATGTCCCATCAGTAATTGAGCTTCAAGTAGATCCAACCAACTCTACGTTTTCATGGATTGCTGTGAAAGGTGTGAAGTTGACCAAAGTGATTTTACTAATTACAAATGACTCTTGTAGGAGCTGTAAAGTATATTTGTAAACTGGTTGGAGAAAATACCAAACGTTCAGTGAGTACTTTGTCACCAAATATAACATTTGATGACTTGCTGGAAGGAACTTTCTACAACTTTTCGGTTAAATCGATTTCAGAAAGCAACAAAAGTACTAACTTCTTTAGTGACGTCATCGCGTTTCAGACAGGTGAATGATAAGCAGAAGTAGATATTTGTTGATGTTATTAGCTTTGATTTGTAGCTCCTGGTGCACCACACAACATCACTGTTTCACAAATTACTTCAAATTCTGTAAAATTAAATTGGAATAAAATCAAAGGTAATTTGTATTTAGAAAAATAAGAAGATCAAGAGTTAATCTTCGTATTTTCAGGAGCTTTTTCTTATTTTTTAACTACTGGAGATGAAGATGGGATTATTGGAGAAAAAGAAGTTTCAAACTCATCAACGATTGTGGATGGTCTTGAACCTGGCACAGACTTTTATTTTCAAATACAAGCCTTAGGACAAAGTGGGGTTAGCGGACCAGTATCAGTAAGGACATCCGTCACTACAAGTACAACTTTTTTGTTCAAATATTTCCTTCTTTTTAAACTAACATGAACCATTTTTCATCAAGTACCTGCTTCACCGTCTAATCTATCTCTGTCTTCGATATCAAACAACTCAGCTGTTCTTTCTTGGGAGCCAACAAAAGGTCAGCGTTTTTATCGATTTTGTTTAATCGAGATTTGATGAGTTATGTTTGATCAGGTTCTACCAGCTTCAAGCTAGTTGTTGAATCAGATGAAGTTGATGACTCAGCAAACATATTTCTTCAAACTACCAATCACACTAATGTGACTATATCTGGCTTAAATTCTGGGTCTTGGTACCGATTTTATGTGCTATCAATCGGTAAAAATGGACTTTTAAATGATAAAAGGAATGTTGAGATTAGAAAACAGACTAGTGAGTACTGAAGACAGCATTGTTTTAATATCGTGTGCTAAAAAAAAACTTTAAAAAATTTGTTTGATTTAAAAATGATTGCAGCAAATGTTCGTTAAAAAAGCTGTGAAAATATTCACTTCAATTAAAATATAAAATTGCCAAATATTTGTCAGTACCCTCTGCTCCAACACTACTTGATATCTTCAATGTAAATGAAGACTCACTTCGAATTAAATGGAGTGCGACAAAAGGTATAGTCATCTTTCTTATTAGTTTACAATCTTCATTCTATAAAGCTGCAAAATTTCAACAATTCATTCTTTCAACAACTTCTCAAAGTTGAACCTCCTTTCAATATGAATTTATTTGGGATTGTATCAACTCAAACTTTTATATCTCTAGGCTCCACTGAATACTTTGTACGTGTGATTTCGAAATCTAGTGACGAATTTCATATATTAACTTCCAACACCAGCCTGTTAGTAGTTAACTTGCTTCCTGGTACACTACATCAGATCTTTCTTCAATCTGTCGGCGAGGAGGATCAGCGGAGTGAATTGAAGTATTCATCGACAACTGCTACCTGTTAGTCAATCATTCGATTGTTTGTAACTTTGAGACTGAAGCTTTTCTTTGAACAGACCCGAGAGGTATGAACGAGGTTGAAATCAAGTTTGTTGGCACCACAGCTGCCATACTGGCTTGGCAGCCAAGTGAAGGTATTTGTCTCACAGCTTTAAATTTTCAGACTAGGCTTTGTTTACTTTTGTAATGTTTCAGGAGCGGTTTCCTATGAAGTTTTTATATTTCTTAAGAATGATACTTCATCATCATTAAAAGATCGACTTTTTTTGGTGAATGAAAGTAGAGTTGAAGTAGATGAACTCTCACCAGGAGATTGGTATGATTTCACGATTCAATCAGTTGGTGTTAACAGTTTAAAAAACACGAAAAAAACAGCAAATATTCTCCTACAAGCAGGTTCTATTTTATCTTATTTCGAAATAGTTTTAACTCAATTTGTATTTTAAACCATTTTTGTAAGACTTTCGAAGTGTTGAGCTAAATTGTTTTGATTTGTTGTCAGTGACGAACCCTCCATCAAATGTTCAAGTTACAGAGGTTGAAACAACATACGCTGTTATTAAATGGGACAAAACTAGAGGTTGAAGTTTTATTGGCAGTTTTGTTAATGGTTTTAAAGGAAAAATCTTTTAGGAGCTGAAAAATACGTTGTCAACTATGAATTGGAACTGAGTGACCTTCATAGCCACACGAGCATACTTAAAACAAAAGATTTAGAAATAAAAATTGGAGATCTACAAGCAGGTCATCATTACTGGATTTCTGTGAAAGCTTTGAACTTCAAAGGTCTTGTAAGCGAAGGAAGTAAAACCGTTTTCATTACTACACGTCAGTTTGTTAATCTCTAAGAAGTTCAATCTAACAAATATTCAATCTCAGTTCCTGAGCTGGTGAAAAACTTAACTAGTAGTCACCTGAACTCTTCAAGCATTTTCATGTCTTGGAATCAGTCTTCAGGTTTCAGCGTTCACAAATATTTCTAATTTTAAAATAATTATCTTCAGGAGCAAAAGGATTCCATGTACAGAGTGAAAATCTAAGAACTAACAAAGTGTTTAAAGATTCAACTTCTCTTAACTCGATCTTTCTGGATCAACTCGATTCGGGAGATTTTTATCGAGTCTCTGTAGTTCCGTTTGCCATTTTTAATACAAAGAACCTGAATGAAGACACAAATCTAAATTTTCAAATTGGTTTGTCCTGATTTTCTAATTCATCCTCATCACTAAGACATCTTTTGCTTTCAGCTCCAACTTCACCAACATTTATGAAACTTTTACAAACTACTAATACATCAATCACACTGGAATGGGATGAAGTCTTTGGTGAGGTGAAAATATAACTGTTTAATCTTTATCATTCAATCATCCCCAGGAGCTGCTTCGTACGAAGTCACGTGGTTCAACAAGAGACAAGAAACAAGTGAGATCCAGATCACAAGAGACACACAAATATCTTTGTTGTCATTGGTTCCTGGTGATAACTACGTCATTAAAGTTGAAAGTATCGGAATAGATGGTTCGATAGATAGACAAAGTACTAACATAACTGTTCAAACAAGTAAGAGTTGGTAGATATGTTGGTGTAATCGAGGTTATTTGTTATATTTTTCATTTAGAAACTAACCCAGCCCCAAATATCCAAGTATTCAAGAAAGAAAAAACAAGACTTTATCTTTTGTGGTCACCTGTTAACGGTTATTTTTTGTTCCTTTCAATTACTTGAGTTATTTATTTATTTTATTTGTCTCTAAAGGTGCTACGGGTTATAATATCAAGGTATTATCACATGGAAAAAACATCAATAAAGAAATAATCAATTCAAAGAAATCAAAAATGGTCGTTGATAATTTGAAGGCTGGTGAAAAATACGACATTATTTTGCGTAGCACTGAAGCTAATAACCAAATAAGTGACTTCAAAACCAAGTTAACTAATGTACAAACAGGTAAGCACAAGTACATGTTGATAAAGTTAATAAAACAGTTTACTTTTTAACTCTCAACAAATTGAAGCAAACAAATTTATATAACACGACATAAAACTAAAAAGCTGGAAATAACACTTCAAAATAAAAATAAAATCTTCTAAAATAAAAACATTATTGTTGTAGTACTTCAGGAGCCTCAGTCCTTTAAAATAGCGAATATAACAACAACATCTGTCGCTGTTACTTGGATGCCAACTTACGGTTGGTTTTTTACACTACATCGATATTTACCTTAATATTTATTTATGATTATCAAACGATGTTTTCTAGGAGCTTACTCATATATTTTCAAATTTGGAAAAGTAAATGATCGAACAGCCATTAACCAAACTATGACTAAGAAAACTAAAGTTGTTATTAATGGTATGAAACCTGGTTTAGAGTATTGGTTTGTTGTAAATTCTATAGGACAAGATATATTAACAATTAGCAAAGAGAGTGCAATGCTAACAGCTATAACAAGTAAGACTATTTTATTATATAAACAAGTAGAACTTGGTAAACTTGAATTTATTCATTTTGCCAACAAATTTTTAACTTAAATGTAAATTCATTTCTGTTTAGTTCCGAAGACTCCTACAAACCTGCAAGTGACAAAAGTGACAAATAAGGCTGTTTTCCTTGATTGGGATACAATAAAAGGTTTGCTTATCGGTTTTTGATGAAAGTTTTAAAAGTGAAAATAAATCTTGATTAACCAGATTTTGACGAAAATTTTTAACTTTAATAGGGGCAGTTAGATATTTGGTAATTTTGGACGCACAAAATACAACTAGGATAAAAACTGTAGATTTTGAAACGATGGTATCACGTTTCAAGGTGATCAACTTAAAACCTGGAGAAGTGTATGAAGTACGAATCAAATCAGTTGGTATCAGTGGACGAATTAATGAGAAACCAACACCACCTGTATACATACAAGCAGGTTTCAAATAAAATCCTGAAATAAACTTTTTAAGTTTAATTTGTTGATCATATTTTAAGGCATTGATGATCCAGTCGATGTTAAAACCTCCCAAGTAACCAACTCAAGCTTTTTGCTTTCTTGGGATACAGTTCACGGTCACAAAAACCATTTCGCCCAACACTTGAACTCTTATTTGATTTTATAATACACAGGAGCCTTGATCTATGATGTAGTAGCATCCCCTCTCGATGGGATCGGAGATACTCACGTTTACAAGACAAATAATTCTCAACAACTACTAAATGCTCTTGACCCTGGCACTGCTTATTCAATCGCAGTTCGCGCAAGTGGCTTCTCGAGTACTACTGGAGCTCTAAACGAGAGTTTAATAGAAATCACACGTAAGTCAATTAGTTGAAGATTCAACTGCTGATTGAAACTCGCTTCAGTACCCAAGTCACCAAGCAACTTACAAATCACTAACGTGACCGTCAATTCATGTGTGGTTAGTTGGAATGCTCAAAAAGGTTCTTTTTATTTAATTATTTCGTTCAATTATCTAAGAAATTAAAACTATTAGATAATTTGTGGGTCTTGAAGATCAAAATATTTATTTAGAAAGTATTCTGATTGATTTATAATTTAATTGGGGATTATTTTATCAGGAGCTATGAGGTACAAACTCTATTTAACTCCTAAATTAAACTCGAATAAGACTAGAGTGATAAACTCAGTAAAATCACTTATCCAAATAAACAATTTGGAACCTGGAAGCGAATACACGTTTGTTGTATACTCAGTTGGCAAATCATCTAAGACTCATGATGGCTTAAACAGGATTCCTAGTGAAATGATAACAAGACAAACAGGTTTCGAACTTTCTGATTTTCTTAGTTTTGATTCAGCCGTTTTTTCTTTGAAGTTTGTGAAGCACCAACTAATGTGACAGCCATTGATGTTGAAGCAACTTCTATGTTCGTTTCCTGGAGTCGTTCTTTTGGTTAGTTTATAGATTTAGTGATTATGTCACTACCCAAATAACTAAAACTGTATTTAACAGGAGCACGTGCTTACCAGATTGAGCTACAATCAAATCGTTCTGCCGAATCGGAGTACTTCAGTTCAGCAGATACAACCACTATGTTTGAAACATTAGAAGCTGGAACTCAATACATAGTGTTTGTGAGGGCGATAAACTTTGAAAATGAAACCAGCAGAGATAGCGTTCCATTAAAACAAACTACTTGTTAGTAATGTTCTTCCTCTGATAACTATTATCTGAAATTAGATCTTGAAGCAACTTTTTAAAAGTTAAGTCAAGCAAAATAGAATAAATAAGAAAACCTTTAGCTTGAAAAATTTCCTTTGAAGCGATTTATGATTTCCAACAAAGCAATCAGTGTGATGCTTTTTAATGATATCTTTTATTTATTTTATATTCTTGAATATTTTATTTCGGATAAAACCGAATGATTTAAAATCACACAAAGAGCAATTGTAATATATACGATAAATATTTTCAAAAGTCAATTACGAGCATAGTGTGAACTATTTTTGGTATTTTAACTGTTTATAAGTTCCTAATCGAAAATGTAAAGTTTTGTGCTCAGTTTTTTTTTTACTTTTTAATAACCTGATAGTAACATATTATTTTGTACTTGATATACTAAGTAATAAATCAATTATAAACATTTCCTAATTATTATAAAATACTTGATACTATTTCCAATTATCATCATGATTTAATGGCGAGCTTCAAGCTAATTGGCTATAAAACTATCTTAAAGTTTAACATCTTAAGCATATAACATAATGATTTAGGACCTTTTATATGTGTTATTTAGATGCTACAAAGCAGTGATTAATATAACTTTTGTTTAAATGATTTTCTGCAGTGTCTTCATCTGCTAAAAACGTTGATGTGAAATTTGAAGAACCAACTTCAGTTTTGATTACTTGGGATGAACTACCAGGTATAAAAGTTCATAAAATTATTTTCAACTAATCATACTTTTAATAAATAATAATTAAATGTCTTTTCCCACAAATAGTAACACGAAAGATACTTTTAAAGGAATGCAGAGCTACGTTGTCTCGCTGAAAAACCTGGACAGAAATACTTCCTCTATTTATGAAACAAACAGAACGAAAAGTTATGAAAGCTTATTACAATATGGAACTGCTTATGAAGTTATCATATTCGCAATTGAAAATAAAATTATGTTACCAAATGGTAGCCAACCACTTGTGTTTTACACAGGTAGGCTTTTCGAGTATATACTAACCAAAAACTTTATTATTTTATTCTAAACAGCACCAAGCCAGCCAACCAATATTTTAATCAAAGATTTATCTTCATCAACTGCTTCTATTTACTGGGATGTAGTTGAAGGTTGGTTTTTCGAATCTTGCTTAAGTGAAAATATTAAAAAGATATTTGCTTTCAGGAGTTATCTATTATGAAGTTAGATATAAAATAAATGAGATAGAATATTCAAATGTCAATACTTTTCAATCAATTAGAACTAACTTTAACGAAGCAACAGTTTATGGATTGCAAAGTGGAACAGAATATATTTTTAAAGTTGCTGCTTTTGGTAGAGACGATAATCCTGGAAACACATCAGATTCTATAACCGCCACAACAGGTTTAAATAAAGAGCTTACGAGGTGCAAAATATTTAATATTTTCTTCGTATTTTAGATCCAGCAAGTCCAAAAATTATTCAACTTCAAAAAGTAGGAATAGTGTTTGCAAATCTAAAGTGGAACCCTGAAAAAGGTTAAAAAAGCTAAATTTATAATTCAAACAAATTGAAATTTATTACTTTTGAATTTTAGGAGCAATCAACTATACAATAACCTACAACAGTTTGTATGAGGACACTTTAATAACAGTCACAAATAACTCAGAGTTTACTTTGATTGATTTAAATCCTCTTGAAAGTTATGAAGTAGTAATTCATTCTGTAGGAGTTAATGGGGTTAGTGATATTGGCAGCGAAGTTTTGAGCTTTACAACAGGTGCAGTGAGGTGTTTAAAAAGCTTGGAGTTATAAAATTGATTTGTGGTCCTGATTTTCAGATCCTGCTTTTCCAATTCATGTCTACATCACCAATTTAACTGATTCATCAGTATCAATTAATTGGGAAGATTTTAAAGGTTGATTTTATTTAATTCTTTTTTCAGTTTTTTGCTTTTATTTGTAGTGCTTCCAGGTAACAGAGTGAATCAGTAGCTCAAATTCTTTTTATGTTAAGAAGTTAATTTATTAACCTTCTATCTATAAAAAAAATTTGAATTTATAACTTACAACTTAAATATGTAAGCAATTGTTTGATGAACAACTTTTACAAACAATTGCCTGTACTTGAAATGATATTATAATAAAAAAAAGTTTTGAAGTCTTATATAAAACTGTCGAGAAAATATCGTTAATATTTTATAAGCTAGTGTAATTAACAAACGTACAAACAAAACCTTGATGGCTTGTTAAAGGATTCGATAAAAACTAAATGGGACTGTTGCTACTTTAGGATCTAAAGGATACCGAGTTGAATATAACGAGTTTGGTGCAGATGATTACTTCATAAAAACCACAAATAGATCTGAAATCGAACTAAGCGAACATTTAAAGTCAGGAGTAACATATTTATTCACAATAACAAGTGTTGGTGGTGTAGAAAGCGAAACAAGCCCACCTATTAATGCTACATTATGTAAGTAGATTACAAGCACAAAAACATCCGTTAAATATTTAGAAATATCTTCTAACATTTTTGCAGTGATTAATTCACCAAGCTTTATTAATATTTCAAACATTGAAACCAAAAGCGGACACATCAGCTGGGAGACTATAAAGAGTGAGTATTCATCATCTTACCTTAGCATGAAAATCTATAAACACTTTAAAAGTTTTTCAACCTAACAAAGGAAATACTTTCAAGAGTTTTAACAAAGTCAATACTTTATAATTGAAACAATTGTTATGATAAAGGTTTTTAAATTGCTAAAGATAACTTTATAATTTTTAGTGCCTCAGGTTTTGTTCATGACGAGATAATATTTACAAAAATATAATCCACTTTACAAACTTTTACTTAAAATGATATATTGCTTAATAAAAATTTTTTAATGATATTTTTTATATTTATATGATATTTATATGACGATGGGCAAGTAGACAAAGCTAGTTGTAAAAAGTAATTTATAAAAATTAATTTTTAAAAAGAGATCATTAGCTGTCAGAAAACTCAACTGATGTGATCAAACCTTTTCAAATTTTCAAAAAGTTTTCATGTCTTACCTTTCTTCAGTAATTAAGAACTAAAATACAAAAATCTAATGAAACATAAATATGAAGGGTCGACTAAATACCGCATACAAGTTTTACACAAAGATGAAATTATTGTTGATAAAACTATCAACGATACAAAAACTAAACTGGAAGATTTGTCGCCTGGAAGCAAATATCGAGTCCAAATCGCTTCAATTGATACATTAAAACGTCAAAGCAAAGATTGGAGTCCAATACTCACTTTTGTGACCAGTAAGCTTGATTTATTTCATTTTTATCAACAAACTAAATTCAATCTTTCATCTATTTCAAGAACCAGCATATCCAGCAAACATACAAGTTGCTGAAGTTACTAAGACATCTGTAAAACTTTTGTGGACTTCAACTGAAGGTAAAAACAACTCATCTAAATATTAATTCAGTTTGTTTACATTTTCCTTTTTTAATTTGAAGGAACAACTTCGTATATAGTTAGTTATCATCAAACTGGAAATGATGAATACTTTAATCAAAGCACAACAACCTCTGAAATCGTCATCACTGAAAATATTGAGTCAGGAAGAAGTTATTTGTTTACAGTAACAAGTATTGGAGAAAGGGAAAGTGATTCCAGTCCGGCTGTTAATGCAACTACTCGTAAGTTTAGTCGATAAAATATAGTTTCAATTCACTTTAACTTAATTATCAAAAAACGTTTGCTTTATAGTGATTGGACCGCCGGATAAGTTAGAAATAATAAAAGAAGCAAAATTTGTGATAGTTTCGTGGAATAAGATTCAAGGTTTGTTATTTGTAAAAGATGTTTGGAATTTTCTATTGTTAATTTCAGATAAAACTTTTGAAAAGTCAGTAATATCAAATCGATTTAAATGTATATCAATTTAACAAATTATTAAAACCTCTTCCAATTTAAATGCTAAATGTCATAATAAAAATCATTATATCCTTTTAAATTGAATAAAATTATTCTAAATATGTTTTATGTAAGGCTACAACAAAGTTGTTTAT
The DNA here is from genome assembly GCA_034620365.1 of Pegea sp. RAD2-039. Lineage (NCBI taxonomy): Eukaryota > Metazoa > Chordata > Thaliacea > Salpida > Salpidae > Pegea > Pegea sp. RAD2-039. Next base: position 93,356 of record JAQGEQ010000240.1, read on the forward strand.
TATAAAAAGAGTTAACATTTTATAACAAAAAACGTTTTTTCAACAATTTATTCATTATATGTAAAAGTTTGAAATAAATTCTAACAAAGTTCTTTTAAACTAAAAGTTTCTAAATGTATATCATTACTACTTAAAATTAAAATATCTGAAATTTAATAAACCATTTTGATTTTTTCAAAAAACAAAAATTAGTTTAAAATTTTTACTCAAGAAAAAATGCACCTTGATTTTTATTAAAGTTTACAAAAAATGTTCACTTCACAAGCTTCTCATCATTTAATTAAAGTTGGATCACTATTTTGAGTTATCTAATAAACTTATGAGATTCAATTATATCTATTTAATCACCAGGAGCAATCAACTATCGCGTACGAGCTTCAAATGAAGATGATGAAATTGTTGTCGATGAAAATATTGAGAATAATGAAATAAAACTGGAAGATTTGTCTCCTGGAAGCAAATATCGAGTCCAAATCGCTTCAATTGATACATTAAAACGTCAAAGCAACGATTGGAGTCCAATACTCACTTTTGTGATTAGTAAGCTTGATTTATTTCATTTCTATCAACAAACTAAATTCAACCTTTCATCTATTTCAAGAACCAGCATATCCAGCAAACATACAAGTCGCTGAAGTTACTAAGACATCTGTAAAACTTTTGTGGAATTCAACTGAAGGTAAAAACAACTCATCTAAATATTAATTCAGTTTGTTTACATTTTCCTTTTTTAATTTGAAGGAACAACTTCGTATATAGTTAGTTATCATCAAACTGGAAATGATGAATACTTTAATCAAAGCACAACAACCTCTGAAATCGTCATCACTGAAAATATTGAGTCAGGAAGAAGTTATTTGTTTACAGTAACAAGTATTGGAGAAAGGGAAAGTGATTCAAGTCCAGCTGTTAATGCAACTACTCGTAAGTTTGATTGGTAACATGTAGCTAATTGTTAGATTAATCTTTTATCTATCTAAATAGTTTTGTTTAATTTATTTAATTTATTTTATTACTTTATTTACTTTGTAGTAATTGGACCTCCGAATAAATTGGAAATAATAAAAGAAGAAACAAAATTTGTGATACTTTCGTGGAATAAGATTCAAGGTTTGTTATTTGTAACAGAACTCTTTCGGGTTTTTCATTTTTAATGATTTATAGTTATGTTTTAAGTGGCCCCAGATCTTTTAATTTTAACCAATTTAACTCCATTGAATTGTTAAAAACAAAAGCAACTATTTATCTTGTACCACTAAAAGTATATTTTTGGTTTCAATCTACTTTAGCAGTGATTCAGAATTAAAACTACTATGAAGCGATTCTTTTTCTTAAAATTTTGTAACTGACAAAACTTATTGTTGTCAGATATTGACAAAACTGTTTAGTTTGAAGTAGTAACATCATATATTGCTACATTTATAACAAAAAGTTGAATTAAGATTGCTAATTTCAAAATTTCACATTTTCATACCTAAAGGTAGATAGGAATTCGAAAATAGTGAATCTTTCAACTTTTTCTAGTTTAATCATTTTATAAAATATTATTATTAATTTCTAAATCTTCTAATAACTATGAAGCACTGAACAAAAAAAACCTTAAATTCTGTTAATTCACTTTAGTCTCAGTAAACTTTTTATTCCTCAAAAAGACAAACCTTCACCCTAACCTTTAATACAAACGCTTCAATAATATTTTTGAAGCTAACACTTTCAAGCTAGATTGTATCTATTTAATCACCAGGAGCAATCAACTATCGCGTACGAGCTTCAAATGAAGATGATGAAATTATTGTTGATGAAAATATTGAGAATAATGAAATAAAACTGGAAGATTTGTCTCCTGGAAGCAAATATCGAGTCCAAATCGCTTCAATTGATACATTAAACCGTCAAAGCAAAGATTGGAGTCCAATACTCACTTTTGTGACCAGTAAGTTTGACTTATTTCATTTCTATCAACAAACTAAATTCAATCTTTCATCTATTTCAAGAACCAGCATATCCAGCAAACATACAAGTTGCTGAAGTTACTAAGACATCTGTAAAACTTTTGTGGAATTCAACTGAAGGTAAAAACAACTCATCTAAATATTAATTCAGTTTGTTTACATTTTCCTTTTTTAATTTGAAGGAACAACTTCGTATATAGTTAGTTATCATCAAACTGGAAATGATGAATACTTTAATCAAAGCACAACAACCTCTGAAATCGTCATCACTGAAAATATTGAGTCAGGCAGAAGTTATTTGTTTACAGTAACAAGTATTGGAGAAAGGGAAAGTGATTCAAGTCCGGCTGTTAATGCAACTACTCGTAAGTTTAGTCGATAAAATATAGTTTCAATTCACTTTAACTTAATTATCAAAAAACGTTTGCTTTATAGTGATTGGACCGCCGGATAAGTTAGAAATAATAAAAGAAGAAACAAAATTTGTGATAGTTTCGTGGAATAAGATTCAAGGTTTGTTATTTGTAAAAGATGTTTGGAATTTTCTATTGTTAATTTCAGATAAAACTTTTGAAAAGTCAGTAATATCAAATGAATCTTAGTGTATATCAATTTAACAAATTATTAAAACCTCTTCCAATTTAAATGCTAAATGTCATAATAAAAATCATTATATCCTTTTAAATTGAATAAAATTATTCTAAATATGTTTTATGTAAGGTTGTAACAAAGTTGTTTATTATAAAAGTAGTTAACATTTTATAACAAAAAACGTTTTTTCAACAATTTATTCATTATATGTAAAAGTTTGAAATAAATTCTAACAAAGTTCTTTTAAACTAAAAGCTTCTAAATGTATATCATTACTACTTAAAATTAAAATATCTGAAATTTAATAAACCATTTTGATTTTTTCAAAAAACAAAAATTAGTTTAAAATTTTTACTCAAGAAAAAATGCACCTTGATTTTTATTAAAGTTTACAAAAAATGTTCGCTTCACAAGCTTCTCATCATTTAATTAAAGTTGGATCACTATTTTGAGTTATCTAATAAACTTATGAGATTCAATTATATCTATTTAATCACCAGGAGCAATCAACTATCGCGTACGAGCTTCAAATGAAGATGATGAAATTATTGTTGATGAAAATATTGAGAATAATGAAATGAAACTGGAAGATTTGTCTCCTGGAAGCAAATATCGAGTCCAAATCGCTTCAATTGATACATTAAACCGTCAAAGCAAAGATTGGAGCCCAATACTTACTTTTGTGACCAGTAAGTTTGATTTATTTCATTTCTATCAACAAACTAAATTCAATCTTTCATCTATTTCAAGAACCAGCATATCCAGCAAACATACAAGTCGCTGAAGTTACTAAGACATCTGTAAAACTTTTGTGGAATTCAACTGAAGGTAAAAACAACTCATCTAAATATTAATTCAGTTTGTTTACATTTTCCTTTTTTAATTTGAAGGAACAACTTCGTATATAGTTAGTTATCATCAAACTGGAAATGATGAGTACTTTAATCAAAGCACAACCACCTCTGAAATCGTCATCACTGAAAATATTGAGTCAGGCAGAAGTTATTTGTTTACAGTAACAAGTATTGGAGAAAGGGAAAGTGATTCCAGTCCAGCTGTTAATGCAACTACTCGTAAGTTTGATTGGTAACATGTAGCTAATTGTTAGATTAATCTTTTATCTATCTAAATAGTTTTGTTTAATTTATTTAATTTAAAAATTTATTTTATTACTTTATTTACTTTGTAGTAATTGGACCTCCGAATAAATTGGAAATAATAAAAGAAGAAACAGAATTTGTGATACTTTCGTGGAATAAGATTCAAGGTTTGTTATTTGTAAAAGATTTTTGGAGCTATTATATTCAAATATAATGAACGCTTGCAGAAAATTAAAATAGTGATTTAATTAGCAAGTTTTGTTTTTGACCCAATTTAATAATACTTCTACTTTTAATTAAAAAAATTGAGGCTTCATGCTTAAATTGTTTTTACAATTGTTATGGAATCTAAAATTTAAATAAACCGTAACTAAAATCAATGTTTTAGTAGTTTTTATTTCATTCATTAGAAGATGACAGGATTTTTTTGAAATAAGATAATTTTTATAAATTGTAAACTAAAGATGTAGTGAAATTATTTCTTACAACAATATTTGTATTTATTTATAAATATATATTATTTTCAAAACCATCACAGAAACAAATTATTTAAGTTTAGTTGTCTGAAAATTATTTATCTTCTCATTAAATAAAATGTATCTATTATTCATTGTACCTTTTTTTATTTTCCGACATTTCTTATTTGAAATATTTTTTGTTTTGTAAAAGTTCCATTTAATTCACAAGACTTCTTTTAAGATTCAACTATTAGTTTGCCTTACTAGAAACAATTTTTATCAAAAGGTGTATAGTTTTTTTTAAATAATTTTATTGTTCATCTCTCTAGGAGCTATTAGGTATCATGTAAGAGTTGTTGATGAAGATGATGAAGTAATATTTGATAAAACTATTGGATATAACAAGATGAAATTAGAAAACTTGTTCCCTGGACGTCGGTATCGACTCCAAGTTGCTTCAATTGATATCTTTAAGCGTCAAAGCAAAGAGTGGAGTCCAACATTTAGTTTTGTTACCAGTAAGATCTACCTGTCACATAGTTTAGTTTACTAAACAGCTATGATAAGTGATTTTTTATTAGGATATTCGAACATTTACTTGATTGTTTAAATATTCGCTATTTCAGAGCTTGCAGCTCCGAAAAATATTCAGATAATTGATACAACTCCATATTCAATTGAACTAACCTGGAATTCTTCTGAACGTATGAAGCATCGGAAACTTTTTCAACTTTTACTTCAAATTTTTGTAAATTTTTTCAGCTTTGCTAAGTTATGAGATCAATGTGAAGAATGGGTCTGATGCACGTGTCATCTACTCACAAAAGGCGAACGTTTTAGTAGATAATTTAATTCCTGGACAAATGATACAACTACAAGTTTCTTCTGTGCTTCTTGATCAAAGAAGTCTTCCCAGTAGTGTGATTGAACATTGGACAAGTAGCATCATTATCTTTATGTACAGATTCATTTATTTAGTTTCTTATTTCAGTTTTTGATTCACCAAAGAATGTGACGTTGAAAGTATTAAATAAAACATCCATTGAGGTGTCATGGGAACCTCTTCTAGGGGCACGAAACTACAAAATCTACGTCACTAAGAAGTCATTAGAAATTAACCAAAAAAATTACCAAAATTCGTCATTTGTTGAACAAGTTCAAAAACCACCTTATGTTGCAACAAATTTGATACCGGCCACTTTCTACCAATTCCAAATTGCAGCAAATAATTATGCCAAAGTTCCAGGTTTGTTCAGTGAACAAATCACCTCAATAACAGGTAGCTTTCATGTTAACAACTTATTTGACTTAAAATTGAAGTGAATTTGATATTCAGGAGTAATAGAAGTAGTGGAACAAGGAACCAGCTGGGTGCTGATAAAATGGCCTAAAATTAATTTGACATCAAATTATTCAATTTCGTTTAAATCAATTCACGAAAAATCTAAAGTTGTTTTGGAATTCACAAAAGAAGAAGTGAAGTAATTGATTAAAATTGAGATATTTAATATTTTTTATCAACTTGCTCAAATTTTAGTGAGTCAAACGGCAACATCCAACAGAAGATCTCTAAACTTCAACCTGGAACAAGTTATTTCATTTCTATTGAAAGTAGAGATACTTTTGGAAAAGAAATTTTGCTTGGGAATTTAAACACTACTACTCGTGAGTTTATTTTTTGTTGATCTTCTGACTGAGCATTTACTTTTTTACAGTGTCTTTAAATCCTCCCAGCAAATTTCAAACTTTAGAAGTTAGAAAAAATCACGTTGTTGTATCTTGGGATTTAGTGCCTTACGCTTCGAGCTATCAAATAGAAGTTGTCAAGGACTCAGAAAAGAATAAGATCATCTTTGAAAAGTCATTTAAATTTCGATAAAAAAACACAAATTTCTAAACATTTTGTTAATTGTAGAAAAGTATCGAAACCTTTGGTTCTTGTCAATGATCTTGAAACTTTGGTAATGTATCAACTGACTGTTAGAAGTTTAACATTAGAGAGTATATCAGAAAGTAGCAACCCCTTTATGATACAAGCTCGTAAGTTACTTGGTATTTTTGTTAAAACTAAAACTTGATTAAACTTTTAAAAGGTTTCCCTGTTCCGGTAGTTCCAAAAAATTTAGTTCCACAAGTTGTGAACAAATCAACTTCCAGTCTTACAGTGAGAGTCACTCCGGTTGAGTTTGCCGTATCATACCAAATTCTCGTAAAAGATAATCAGAATAATCTTATCCAACGGCAAGATGTCAAGTATGTTGACGCTTGCTTTAGTTGATTCAAATTTAATTTCATCATCATTTAATTAGTGATCGTGATGCAGTCGAAGATGTAGTGATAACTGGTCTCAAAGATAACTTCTCTTATAAAATATCCTACTTAGCAATTGGTGAAGGCAATGATAAGTCAGATACTAGCAGAGAACTTTCGGTTACTACTGGTTGGTGCTTCAACTGAAAGCTTTTCTGTATATTCTAAATTTTCGGAATTTTAGATCGAATAAAATTTGAGGCTCCGAAAAATTTAAGAGTCTTAAAGAAGGATGCAGGATCAGTAGTAATTGCTTTCGATCTTACTAATTACACAACCAAATACTCTGTTAATGTCGTTAATAAACTGAAAGGAACATCACGAACTTACAAGTAAGAAATATCCTCAAATACTTCCAACTATTTAACAACTTTCTGTATTTTAGAAAAATCGATTCACCTTACAGAGTAACTTCACTGACATTTGGTGATATTTACTTGATAACAGTCAATTCATTGACTAAATATGGAGATGTGCTACCAAGTAACAGCATATCAGTAGAAATACGTCAGTTTCTCTTTGCCATTCATCTATTTTTATCTAATTAATTGAATTGATCGAGAGATTAGACTAAATATTTTTTAACAGTTAATGCTGTCCACTAAAACGTTTTTATTGACTGTCCACTTGTTGATTGCGTCTTTGATTCACTTCTTAGCCTTTCCTTCGGTTGGATCAGTGCGTAAGGTCACTGCAAGCAGAATCACTACTCATGGTTTCCGTCTCCAGTGGAGTCCTGCCTCTTTTGCTTCTAGCTACACTGCCATCTTAGGAGCTGGTCTTCAACCATTTTTAGAAATCGAAAAAATAGGAAGTAACCAGGTTAGCAATAGTAACTAGTCTTCACTATCTCATCTAAATCATCTACTCTACCAGTTCGACTTTAGCAAATTAAAACCAGATACTTCGTACAACGTTTCGATTGTTGCTTTGGGTAGAGATGGGTTAAAGATGTCTTCCGGTGAATGGATCATCGTAAAAACAAGTAACTAACATCTGTATAATCTACATTATTATGTAAGATTTAATTTACAGATGCTCGCTCGTCTACATCACGACCCTCAGTGGACTCCTTCCTGTTCAATCAACTCATTGACCAATTTTTTAGTTCACTTCTCAACATTCCAAAGTTTAAAGATCTGATCGTCACTAACTTTTGTTTCATCTTCTTCTTTTGCAGTTCAATTAATGTTCAATCACTAACGACATATCAAAAAGATCTGAGTGAAGAAATCACAAATCTTCATGCTCTTTACTCTTCATCAGTTCCTGCTTCTTACCGTAAGTAAATTCTTAAATTTAAATATCGATTCTAAGATTTTTTCTTGAAGATTCTAGCAAGAAGACTCAACTGCATCAGCTCTACCTCATTGGTCGTGATTTAAAAGCGATTATGAGTGGAATGGTCCACAAATCTCTAACAGAGGTGCCAAGTTAGACAATTATCAACAAATTTCTTACCGTTTCATTCACAGGTCGACCAGCAAGCCTTGTATATGACCAACACCTTACTGACAATCATGGACCTGGACACTTCTTTTAACCCATTATCTCGCTCTGAGCTACTTGAGACTCTCACTCACAGACTTCGACTCTTCATCACCAAAGATGGGGCGATCATCCGAAACATCTTCAGCAGTAAAGTTAAGCCCAAGCTGTCCATCAACTTCGGTCATATTACGTCACGTGGTTTCCGGGTTACATGGTCACGTTATCGCAACTCTCACAAGTGAGTGACGTCATCAACGCACGATCCACTGAAGAATTTTGCTTTCAGATATGTAGTGATCCTAGAAGAGAAAATAGAGAAATCATTCAAGAAACTTTACCGGGAGATCCACTCCGGATTAAGCGCCACTTTTAAGACTCTTAATCCGAAAACTGAATTTAACGTCACGATTATTCCATTGACACCAAACGGCGATTTGGTGGACGATATGAGCAGCAGTGCGATCGTGAAGACACGTTAGTATCCTTCTTACTCATTTTTAACTTTAACAAATGTGTCCTTAGCTCCCAGAAAACATCAACTTCATGCTGAACTGAGATTGGTTGGGTCAAGTCACGTGGTTATCTCTTGGAGGATGTGGCCCACTGAGCTAAGTGGAGTGACTTTCGTTCTGTTTGAAGACAACAATCCAGTGCAGAGAGTTAGTATGGCGTCACCTAGTGGCTACTTTGTCGTTAACTCTTCTTCTGCAGAAAGTAGTAGCAAGAAGAGCCTCTCATCGGATGGTGATATTTTCTGGATTGAAACCTCATACCACTTACAATATTGAAGCTGTATCTACCGGAGGAGAAGTTGTTTATGATACTCAATTGAGTACTTCACCAAAAAGAGAGTCTAAAGTATCACCAAGTCAGTTCTACTACATCTATCACATAACCCAAAAATAGTTTGGGGAATTCCCGCGACTTACTTTCAATCAAACTAATTTAGCTACTTAGTTACTATTTTTAGCTTTTCAATTCTCTATTTAATCGTTACAGCTGTAAAAAACAAGTTCCTACTTCCCCCTTCCAACCTTCGTATCTTGAGAACCACCAGCAGTCAAGTGTTTGTATCCTGGTCGCCACCAAAGATGGAAAATCTGCCTGAAAGTATCTCGTATAGTGTAGGACTATTTCGACAAGGCAAGATGCTGCTGGTGAAGCTGATTAGAAATATACGCTTCAAATACGCGTAAGTGATGACGTCACGTGTAATGATGTGCAAACTTGTTGAAATATTTGAAGTTGCCACTAAATACCTTTTAATCACGTGTTTTACTACTTGTTTCCCGGAAAGCCCCAACTGATAGTAAAAGTAGTTCACTACAACTGTTCAAATGTTTACTTTTACTTTCAACGTTATTTCACAATTTATTGCAGTTAGTTTACCAATTTGAACTTCAAAGTATATTTGCTTTTGTATTAGAGTTTGATTTGATGACTTTTATCAAGCGGGAACAATTTGAATTATCAGGATAAACCGGTCTTGTGATCTAGAAAATAATGGCTCAATATGTCTACATAAGCATTAATATGTTTTTGTGTCTACATAATCACGTGACTGGATCGTTAACGTGATCGCATCACGTACGCTACGCCACCAATATTAATGCGTCGATTCTTTTACAACCTTTAAATACAATACCAATATGCTTTTGACTGTTTTCAACCAAAACAATTTTTTGAGATTGCTTTTAAATAAATAATTTTTAAAATTAACAAATATATCACCATCAGTATTTTTTCTATAAAAGTTCAAAGATTTAGTCCAAAATTTATTCGATTTATTTCTTTACTTTCGAACTCTTCACTGGAAAATTAAATCAAACAATATATAATATTCATAATATAATTCAATATTATTAATTTTTTTCAAAAATGATATTTACTATCTAGAAATAAAACTTCTGCTTAAACTTGTTTCATTGCGTATACCGCCAAACAAAGAAGTCTAAAGCAAATAGAGAACAACTAAACTAAATTGTACGGATTCTTGGCTACTTAGGAAGTAATTGTACAAGTTCACCTTAAGTTTACCCCAATAAGAGTTAACTCACTAAAAAGCATTTTTGAATCTTTACTCTCAGCTTAAGTTTTCTATACTATAATTAATTTTAAGTAAGCATCATTTAGTTAGGTTATCATATATTAATAAAAATATGTTTATATAATATGGTAATGGCAATAATTCTTGTTTTGCAGAACATTTAATGGGGTGTATCCAGGCAATTATGATATAAGAGTTAGAGCTTTTAGCTCTTCATCACCAAGCATCAAATCATCATACAGCGATCCACTACAAATTACTATAAAGCCATAAGCTAGCAGATTATGTTTGATAATTTTTGTCGATTGGTCTGCAAAGTATTATGACTTTGCTCTATAACTCGAAGCAACCTTTTTCTATCATTGTATTATTTTACAATCATTAAGCCATAAGTCACCGTTTATATAATCAAATATTAAAAGCAATTTGATTATGATTTAGATTTTCAATTATAATAATGCATAAGTAGTCTCTTATAAAAATGTTTACTAGCGAGTCTCAAAACATGTCTGGTTTAAGAAAAACTTTTAATTGCTAACAGCTGAGATTAAACTCTTCTATAAGCTTTGTTGTTTAAGTTTTGTTTTACACAAAGAATAAACTTCAGTTTTATTATATTATAAAATAACGTTTTATGAACAATTACTTGAAATATTCAAATGTCAATTATTAAACAAAATCACAAGAATAAAACTGGCTGTTCTGTTTGTCTAAAATAAACAATGAAAAATACAAGTCACATCAAATTAATCCAAATAAACCTTAAACAAGATTTTCTTAATAGTTTCATCAATTTAAAGTAGATATTAGTGTAAAATATTCACTTTTCATTTACCTGTTAAATCTTTAGAAACGATAAAACTGGAAAAGTTGAATCAGCTACTTTTGTACATTCAAAAAGAATTTTATCAATATTGGTGTAGATCAAATTAGAAGTAAACTGAATGAGTTGTTAGAAGAAACATCACATAACTTACTCGACAATTATTTTGATTGTAAATTAGTTCAATTGTTTTTATTTGTTTCTTCCTTTATATAACAATTTTATTGTTTCAAATTAATCAGAAAGTTAACATAAAACAAATATTTGAAAGTAAACCAGAAAAAATGTAGAAATATTTTGTAGAAGTTTTTATTGCAAATAAAAAGTACGATAAGTAAATTGAATAAAAATAGAAAATGTCGAAAAATGCTAATTACTATTAATGACAAATAAATTTGATAAGATGTGTGTAAAGAACAGAAGAACAAAGATTTAAAAACAAATTCGGGATAATTATGAATTTGAAACTGGATTAAGAAGAATAAGGCGATACTGCTTTTATAGTCTAGATTATCAATTCTATGATTTTTATCAAATAGATGAAAAATACGGAGAGAATATTTAGTGATATTGAAAATGTAACCAGTTTTACAACTGTTCAAATGTCTTACATAGAAGAAGTGTTATGAAAACAGTATGATACCAAAAAGATGAATAATATAAGAACTAAAGACTTCACTGATTTGTAGTTATTAGAATTTTAAGATGACAAGAAGATTTAACTTTAAAATTTGTTGTTACAAATTGATAAAAATAAGGAACTATAGAAGTATGTTCTCACGAATTGGTTTATTAGATTGCAATTTGTATATCTTCATGTATCAAATTGAAATTTCCAAAAATAACGTTTTGTATTCATTACTTACTAACTTTTTTAGCATATTTCGCGTATGCAGCTTCACGTTCATTGAAATCAAAATACCAATGTGTAATAGCAAACCTAATAATAAATTTCAAATGAAGATTTGGTTAAAGACAGTCTCAAACCAAATCTTACCGATCTCTGTATGTTGGGAGTACTTCATGAGGGTTTCTACTATCAGAAAAAAATAAAAACAAAGTGTTGAAGATAGGAGCACAATCGAAATTTTTTCCCGGTGAATTACTCGGATACACTCGAAGAAGTCCACCATCCCTCTGTAAATACACTGATTAAAGCTCAAAGTTGGTTATTTCAAATAATATTTCCATCAAAATGTGAAAAATTTCTCAAGATATTCGAATAATGCTAGTAAAAAGCTAGAAGAAATCGAAAATTTGAAATTCGCTTTATAAAGACCTTGGCATTACTCTATCATCTGACTTTAAATGGCGCAATTATGTTTCCAAAATCTTTGAAAAATCAATCAACCTTGTCTTCCTTATTATAAAGACCTTTAATTCTAAGAGCCCATGCTTTTTTATCAATCTTTTCAAATTGTACGTACGTCCAATTCTTGAATACAATGTTAGTGCATGGATGCCATATCAAGTTAGTGATATCAAAAAAATCGAATCTGTTCAGGCCACATTTACAAGATTAATATGCAGGAAACTTGATATTAAATATGATAGTTATAAACATCGTCTCAGTCTCTTCAATTTAGATACTTTGGAAATCCGACGGATTAAATACGACTTAATTCTTATTTTGAAAATTATCCACAATTTAATTGACCTTCAATTCGATGATTTCTTTTCCATTAGTCCTTCCCTCAAATCATATCAGCTCAGACGACACACATTACATCTTAATAAGCCTATATCACCTAGTACACTGGTCAGAGCAAATTTTTTCTCATACTGTACAATTAATACATGGAATCAGCTGCCATCAGACATTACCATGTCGAAGTCACTCGCATTGTTCAAGAAGAAGTTGAACCGTCATAATATTGCCAACATTGTCATTTCTAAACTGTGAATTTTTCCTTTTTTTATATTATCAACATTCCATGTAATTGTTCACTGTTATATGCTTTGAGTGATATCGAAATACCACGTGTTACATCTTTTACTTTCTATATTTTTGGCTAAATAGATGTTATTTGTGAGAATGTGTATTATCGAGAGGTGCTCTTTTCAGGTACCCTCCTTCACATTTATTGAAATAAATAAAAAAAATAAATAAATTAGATAAGAGCTACAATTAATAATTGATGAAGAAACCCACTTCTACATTCCAATCTTTATTAAGGTAATATAGAGCAGTAATTATACGACCATCTTTGATTGGATTATCAACATGTTTTTTATAATGTGTTCCGTTACCTGGATAACATGCAACCATACCCTGTGTAGAAAGCAAATCATATTGAAGCACAAATGAGATTATGTAAAGTTATGTCTTAATCTAATCTGAAAGTCAATTGAGATTTTATTTAAGAAAATAATGTTTTGATGAGTTTACAAATAGAAAATATTTGTTTATTAATTAGATATTAAATGTTACTTACATTATAATTTTTTGATACTTACAGACATATACAAATAATCCTGATAAAAACATATAAGTAGAAAAAATCTAATTAATGAACTTTAATTTAGAAGAATCAAATCTTCATTGAAATTTATCTTAATGAAAACCAATTTGATCTGAAATTTTTCGAGATTTTAAATACTTGTAAAAAACTATTTGAAGATTTGAAGAAAGCTTATTTATTCAAACTGTTATGTCTGCATGTAGTTTACTAGAAAACAAGAGAATGAAGTCAGTAGATGATCAAGATCTTAACCAGGTTGATTTGATTAAACAACTTGCATGAAACAACAAAACTTATTCTACTTTTAATACTCTTCATTCAAATTAAAGGTAATTTCACTAATATTTTGATACTTCTTAGAGGCCCGAAGGTAGTGTTTAGGTAAAATTAGCAAAGGGAAAATTGAAACAACAAAACAAGAAAGAGCAATAAAAGGAAGAGTAGAAAGATAGAAACCTCATTATTACCTCTTAACTACAAACTAGACAGCTTGAAAAAGAGAACCATTCAAGCGATAATACTCAAAGTATATAGAAGCTAACAAACCTAACTAATAAAATGATTAAGTTGAAGTAATGAATAAACATCTTACCCTTGTTCGTGATTTTATACTTTTTTCTTCTTCTGTACACAACAAAATTAACTTATCGAGCTGATCACAGAGTAATTTCACACTTTTACACTCATTATAGTCCTTCCCTACCCAAAGAATCATGTCACCCCGGACTTTACTTTTGTTTCCTCTTGATATAACCTCCCCACTTCTAAATATATTATTCTTATAAACTTCTGAAACTTCTTTATAAATCTGTGAAGAGTATAGATCAAAAGCAGCTGGAAAATGATGATCTGTATGAGACTTACTGCTTCAGCATGATCATTTGGAAGAAAATCTCTAAAAGGACACAATCCATGTCGATCCAAATAAGTTGAAATGTACCTGGCACGTATCCGATCTTCTTCACTTACTCTAAAATCATCTAAAGGAGAAATGTCTACATCATTTGGACGTTGTTCTGTTCTTGCTAAAATAAACAAACTCAACTATAACTTTAATTGGATAAAGTTAATTTAAATTAATTTACTTTGTACAGAAGAATTCTTAGAAGAAATTGACAATGTGCTTGGCTGGGGTTGATTTGAGGTTTGTATTATTTGTGTGGGAAGAAAACTATTTTTATTTGGGTTATAACTTTTTCCCTGAGAAAAGGCTTGTTGGCAATCTTTACAAGAATCCAAAGCTGAAGCTTGTCGATTTGAAACGTTGTTTGACATTATAAATAGGTAATGTATATAAACTGCAAAACAAAATATTATCTAAGATCTTTTTATGAAATAAAATATTGCTATTATAATAATATAACTGTATAGTTTTTTTTTAACATTGATAAAACAGAGCTTAACTTAATAGGACTTAATCAAAATCAAATATAGAATTTTATAATACTGTTTAAAAATCAATTATAAACTAATACATGCTAATAAAACTTGAATAACTTTTTATATCTAGATATGAAAATATATAAGTGTGTTGTTTTAATCATAAAATATTAATTTTATTATTAAAATATAAACGTAAACAAAACTCATTTAAATAGATTTTCAATTTACTCTTTTTGTAAATTGACAATGAATTTCAAAATTAAATTAATGGTTACAACATTTCATAACAAGTTTAAAGTTATATAAAGACAAATAAAAATCATCAAAACCTAAAATTTATTTAAAAACAAGAACAAAACTACAGATAAATTTTTATAAAACTATTTTATTCATTAAGAAACTTTTTAACTATATATACAGAATCATAACAAATTTATATCGAATATACAATTATAATAAAATATTGTTAAATCAACAAATAAAAATAAGTTCTACTAAATTTTGAATAAAAATTGATCAGGACTAAAAGCTAAAAACATACAAAATGTTAAAAAATAGATTTTTAAAATATATATACTATTCAGATTTAATTGGCTTTGTAACTGTTGTTCTTACATATATCTGAATATACGATTCAATAATTTCTTAGATCTTTAAAATTATCATTTTTGAGAAGCTTTGTGATAGTTACATAGAAAATCAATAAACAAAAATATATTTTCAGATAAAATATTTAGTATCAAATAGATAACCTAGTTATAGTTATCAAATAAAGCATTTTATAATTGTTAACAAATATAATAGTTTTTACAAATTTTAAAAAGAATATTTATATAAACATTAAAAAGATTAGTAGTAAAAATTTTTCAGTATAAAATTTCCAAACTTTAAGTGAAGTTAAATATTTTAATAAGGAACCATATCATGCATTCTATCTGTTCCAAAGCGCCTTCCTCACATTTTGGAGTAAAAAAATCTCTTGGTGATAATTCAACGGTATAATAAGTGGCTTTAAAAAATTTGCTATATATAAAAAAATCCCTAAAAATAAAAACAAACAACAAACTTCATTTTTGTAAGTAGAATTCTTTTAATATTCTTTGTTTATTGATAACTATCATATTTAAAAGCTTGGATAAAAAGTATGTTAAAAATTATAAAACAATAATTTTTTAGATAGTTTAAATCTGTTTTTACTAAATCATAACTACTCATCAGTTATATCAAAAAAAAATTATTATCAGGAAAGCGCTTGTTAACAAAAATATAATAACTGCTATTTAACATATTTCAATAAGCTGCTTTCTGCTTTATTTATTATCAATTTGTTATAAGCTAAAGGGTATTTGTTTAAATCAGCAATAATAAAAATGTACACTATTGCAAGTCAAAATTAAATCAAAGTCAAATTAATCAAAGCAACACTTTTCAGTAAGAATGACAATATAAAGTTGGTCAAAAATAGGTTGATGGAATATAAATTATAAAACTGTCAATTCTAATTCTAAATAAAAATATTTTTAAAAGTTTTACTCTTGATTGAACTCTAAAAGTGTTGTGCTCAGATATTAGATTTGAATCAAGTCAGTCTTCAGGTCAATTAAAATACTTTACTTAATAACTGAAGCAAACTATTTGACTACATTCTTTGGCTGAGCTTTACAAAACGAAGCAGTAGATATAAGAAAAATTACTACACATGGGGGTTTGATTATAATAGAGAGTGGTAAATGCTGCACCATCAACACTCTTAAGATTTACTATTTTCATATAAGCTTAATCCTATAGACTTTGATTCTCTCAATGTAATCTAACGACAGTACCATTATTTACTCATTTTGTAGTAAAAAACGTAAATTTGATTGATAATGTGAGATCAATTATCGGATGATTGAAGAGTAAATAAAACACTTTTTGATGAATGCCTTATGATGTTGACAGAAATAAAACCATTTTTGAAGCACTTGTTAATCAATAAACTCAATTAATTTAAAATCAATTAATAATTACACAAAAATTGTTGTGTAGTTTTCTATTAAAAATTGTCTCATTTTATTTGTAAGAGGCAAATCGTGACGTCATTATTAGTCGTTTATTGCATAAGATTCAATTTCTACTAAATACTGAAAGAAATTAGTGTCATTTACTCTAACTTCAAAATGGATGAGAAAGCAAATAAAAGATTTGATCAACTAAACCTCACTGAATCCGATAAAAATGCAGAGCCTTCAGATGGTAGCAAAAAATCTAATAAATTTGAACAACAGTTGTCTAGTTTTGATAGCATGTCTGAATTACCAGATAATTTTAATGACTCAAATGATTCAATTAAAGAATGGAAAGAGAAACTAAAAAAGTACGAAAAGGATAATATTGAAAGTTCATTATCTGATTATCAAGATCTATCCATAAAAGAATCAGCTAGTGAAATACCGGAACAAATCTTACAAAAACTTCATATAGAAGTTTTGAATGTACTTGAAGTAAGTTTAAGCAATTTAATCATTAACTGTTTAGAAGTTATAAATAATTTTGAGTTAAAAAAATACCTAGCTTCTAAAAAATTATTCTTATTGAATTGTTATTAAACAAAAGTTTTGATTTCAGAATACTTTGGAAACTTATAAGAAAAATTTAGGAAGTAACAATAAACTGACAAAGCAAATAAAAACTCGCTATGAAATGTTACAAGAGTATACCAAGCCTTCATAACGATCAAAAACTATTAAATTAATAAATCGTTTGTTATTGATAAATATATTTGATATAATAATACTTCAGAAGTTTGTTATAGTAAAATAGTTTATTTATTTAAAAATAAGTTTACAGAAAATTACAAGACAATTTTTCAAGAAGTTTGTTTTAATTTTAATATAAAGTTAGCTTTAATATTTGATGAAAAAAGCTAAGCGGTTTGCTTTAACTTTTGAAAATTTTAAATGACACAATATTTTAGTAAAAAAATACTGAAATATATGTTTAAAGTAAAGTTTCATTGTCAGTTTTGATATAAAGCTTCGTCTAATTAAAACGCTTCTAAAAAATTGGATTGACGAAGCTTAGAATGAAAAAATAGCTTAATATCAAATAAGCTATTTGTGTTGTTTTAGTCAATTTGTTTGTTACTCAATATTGCATTAAATATTAAAATAAAAACTTTTTCTAAGATTTTACATAGATAAATAATATAAGAGCATTGTATATCTCAACTACACTAAAAAAATTCATATACAGCTTCAGGAAATGCAATAAATAACAATATAACTTTTATCAAAATATATTTATTTCAAACATTTTAACAAAAAAATGATTTGAATCAATCAACAAAATCAAACAAAATACTGAAAAGTTTATTTAAAATAAATAGTAAATTTATATTTAGTACTTCACATTTTACCAATCTAAATTAAATAGCTTTTATAACTGTATATTTGTTTAGAAAACAACTAAACAAAATTTTTCATTCAGTTTTTTTTGATAATCGAAGTTAAAAATCAAAGTATAAAATTAAGTGATTCAAATTACTAAGTTTTTCAGCAAAAGTGGTATACTAATAGCTATCTAAAAAATTGAAAAAAAATATTTTAAATTTGGCTTATGGTTTAGTAAAAAAAAAGTTCATGAAAAATTTAATAGTAATTTAGAAGGTTCAAGCATCTTTAAGTTTGGGCTTACAACAAAGTTAAACTTTATATAATGTTAGTAGTTTCATTGCATACTTTGTATACATTTATACAAAACTTTTGTAACAAAAAGTTCGAAATGAAATTAGTTTATTCGTTTGGTAGGAACCAGCTGTTGGTCAGGATTTAAATTGAGATTTATTTTTTCTAAATATTAATCCTAATTGCATATCTACTTTTCTAAGTATGCCAGTCTATAATAACAATAAACTTAGATCGTTAAAGAAGTTGATTTCTGAAAAATTAAATACCAGTAAGTAAAAAATTAAGATTTAGTAGAAATTCTAAAGTTTAACAGTTTACTTTGTTTCATTTCAGTTTTTGTTTAGCTTTTTTTAGTTTGAAAATATAAGTGTTAATAATTTGTTTAAAAGATTTTTATTATATATAAAGATTTATAAAAAAAGAAAAAGTGATGCTGAGGTAATACTTTTATCTATTAGGGTTTGACTTAATTTAGAAAGTTCAAACAGATTTATAAGCTATTATTTCTGCTAAATCAGCAAAATGGAAAGAAAATGTAAAAGTTTCACTCTGCTGTTTATTTATTTATTATTTGTGTGTTCGAGTACTCCTTCAGGTTCTAAAAGAATCTATTATTGTCCGGAAAACTTTATACAAATCACATCAAACTTGCTTCTACCTCAAGATGCAGACTATCATCAGCTTGTCAACAAGTGTTACAATTTTATTCAAGAAAATGTGTCATTTGTAGTAAGTTATCTAAAATTACATTTTAAAGCGAAGTTCGTAAAGATTTACAGAAAGAAGCTACTTGTATATACTTATGCAAATATAATTTTTCTGAACTTCTTTTCTATCTTACAATTTATAGGTTAAATTATTGATAATAATTCTCAAATTTCATTATGAATGTTGGAAAGTCGATCAAACTATTTTTGATAGATACTTAATCAATTGATTCTTAAGGATCAAACTGAAATATTTACCTTCTAAGTATTTTGACCTTGTTTTTAGAAGACTTAAAATGAAAATTTGATGTCAACTACTGATAAATGAACAAATAATAGCTGTTTTGAAAAATATACTGTTTTTTTTTTTTTCAATAAAACATTCATTTCTTTAAATAATTTACAACTTGTTAATCGTAATTTTACGTCGGAGCAAATTTTTCTGAAACTTGATGTTTATTTTGAATGAATTATTAACTAACTTCTAAATTATTTCATGCTTCGTGTAACTCATTTTGGAAGAAATGCTTTTCTTTAAAATCAAATTTTAAATACTTTTCAGGAAGCAAGCAAGCGCTGCAACATATTAAATTCAATACTAGCTTCTCCTGAAAACGAAAATGAAATTGTGACTATCTCTAATTATGTAGTTAAAAAGCTAAACATGTTGAACAGTCATTACTGGATATCAATTTCAAATGACTTGGTAAAAGCTAATTTTGAAAATTTGTAACAAAATAATGTTCGTGTTCTTTTAAATAAACTCACCAGATAAGATTATATTTTAATCTGTAAATCTTTTTGAAGTTGCATCAATGTCATAAGCTTCAAAGCTTTTTCAAATGTTCAAGCCTAAATGCATTTTTCATTTGAATAAAACTGTTTTTTTTTCGTACAATTTTCTTACATGGTTGCTTATCCTGGCTGTTGTAAAAATAAAATATCCCAAAATAAACTTGTGTACATTAAAAAGTCTTGTGTGACTGCATTTTTTGATAGTAACAAAATCTTATTTATACAGATAAACTCTACTAATCCATACGATAAAGCTAACTTGAATAATTCAAAAGTTTTCCAGAATATCATAAGATCATTGGCAACAAATGAAACAACAAAACAAAAAACATCTTGTCAAAATATGCTTGTGTGGGTAAGTAAATTCATTCATCCAATTTATAGTACATTTGCTGCAGATAAAGATTTAATTACTAAAGGTGATTGGCAAGCAAAACATCCAATGGATTAACGAAGTTTGTGACAAAAAAGCTTTTCCCTTGTGTGAGGTGAAAGCTCGAATGGAAACTTTTTCTTCGAGTTAGTTGATTAACTTATATTGAAACATCTTTTCTCTTAAGATTTAATAAGTTGTAATCAAATTATCGCTTCAGCTCTTCCAACCGCAGTATCTAACGGACATAATGATATTGAACTTTCTACAAATCAATTGGAAACTTATACTAAAGGTCGTCTTTAATCTTTATTCTAATATTTTAATCTTTAGTCTACATTTTTTTGGTTAATTAAAATATTTTCTCTCAAATCTTTATTAGTTTTCTATATTATTTCAAACCCATTTCTTTAGGTTATTTTAATAAACTTACAAAAAGATTTTATAAAGACAAACTAAAAATTCTTAATTTAATTTACCATCTGCTTTGGAATATACAAACGTTATTCTTCACTATCTAGATGAAGGAATGAAGCAAGCAACTGGTAAACGAGAGTGCTCTTTGTCGTGCTCTTCACACACTCTTAGAGTGGCATGTGAGCTCAAATATTTTCCTGAAGCAGTCAATAAAACTGTGGTCCTCATGGACTCTAACTGTATTTCACGAAGCAATGGAACACATTTAATAATTCATACTGGACTGGACGATTGTGGAACCACTGCAGAGGTATTTTGTATATACTGACACGTTTTTCAGGGTATATGAGATTATTCGAAAACCTTTAGTAAGCAATTGAAACTTTTTTCTCGAAAGTTACTTTTTTAATCAAATTTCACCAAATTTATATTTAATAATAGAATTCTGCAGAGGACCATGTTGTTTATAAAAATGCACTGAGGATCATAGAAGATCAAAAGAAGCCTCTAGAGCTGATAGAGATAACATGTCGCTATCCACAGCGTAATTTCATTACTGTAAACTATTTTAACTAAATTTTATTTAATTCTGAACTGTTTTCGAACAATTCAGCAAAGTTTCGGTGCGGGAGATGATGATGTAAATAATCAGGAAACAAATAGCGATAAACGTGTCTCAAAACTTTCTCCATTTTCAACCAGCGAAGAAGGGTTGAGCTTTCGGCATATACTTCTTATCTATCCCTCTATAGACTATGAATGCCCAATTCAACCTGATGAGTATCCAGTTACATTTAACGTCAACAACCGACTTTTTGCTGAGGTTGGTCTTATCTTAGAGGCTTAAGTCGAGATGTGTAAAGCTGTGTACGTCATAAAACCCGTTATCTACTCGACTTCGAAATGAAAAATTGCTTAACAAAACAACAAAGTTCGAATTAGATTGATTTAGTTTCGAATTAAGTTGATACAGTTTAAATACCGACACGTGATATTTATTTACAGATTCGTGTCATTGTTCCGAGCGAGCAAATAGAACTGCATCCAGTTGAGTGCTTCGCAACAGAAACCAAAGGGTTTACTTCAACTACTGCTCGGTATACACTTCTACGTAATGGGTGAGAAGTAATCAGCAGCTGTTTCAAGTGATTGATGAAACATTTGAGTGAAAACGTCACGGATTGAATCTGTTTTCAATTTGTGTAGGATGCTACCTAAGAAAATATGTTCATAAAATACGATTAAAATTTGATTCTTTGTTTTGTTAATCTGCTTTTGATGGAGAAAGATTCAATTTTGTTGCAAAAAATTATTAATATCTTAATGACTAATATCAAGAAACGTTATTACAGATTCTTATCTAAAGATTTTCAATTTAGAATTTATCCTAATTATAAGTTTGATATTTTAGATGTTCTGAAGATAAAAGTTTTAAATTCGAAGATTCAACCTCTCCCAAAATTTCTCGCATCAGTTTTGATCTAAAAGGAATCTTTCAATTATTTAACGAAGTAAGAAGTAGATTGTTAAAAAATTATTCATTAATAAATTGACTTGAAGCAGATGTACATTCATTGTGAAGTAATTCTGTGTGCCTTAGATAGTCCAGACTCACAAACATGTAATTATGAATGCTCACATAAAAGCAAGCGAGACACCCAGGTAATTGCAACATTTTATATTACAAGTAACATTTCATAAAAATATCATGTTACAAATAAAGATTTCATCATTTTGTCAGTAAACAAAATACTAAAACTTAATAGAGAGAAGATGTAACAAATTGTTCTTTTTGAAACCTCTTTTGTTAAGTCGTCAGCAGTTTAAGTTTAGAATTCCAAGAAACTTTATTAATCTTTATCTAAATACTTACAATTGTTACAATATCATATTTAGTTTTTGTAACGTGCACTAGAACATCCACATACGATTTTGCAGATAAGTAGAATTATAATAAATCATTTATAATACACATTTTGTATTAAATTATAGGAATTGTTGTAGTTAAATCAACCAAATTAAATAAACTGGTTTGACGTCAGAAGAAACTTGTAGAGTCTTGTGAATAATTTCAATACTCTAATCAAAATAATAATTATCAAATGTTGGAGTGTGAAACTGGGATAATGTCAAAGATGTTTTTTTACTTAGAAATTATTCAGAAATCTTGTTCACGTGCGTTCTGATCGAATAAAGATTGTAGCAGACTCAAAAGATGGTCAAAACCTTTTAATAAAAAAAACAAAACCCAAAAATGATGATGTAAAAAGCATCAAAAAATTTGCAAAATCTGAGAGTTCAAATTACCCAGAAAAATTCACAGTGAAGCCTCGCGAAGCAGTTGAAGTAGTAAAAGCACCAGCTCTAATAAGTGACAAAGGTTTGCTAGTTTATTAACTACTTATTTGAAACATCATCTTAATTATAAAGTTGTTTTCAGAAAATCACCAGGCGGAACAACTTTCTGTAAGTTTTCTTTATATACTTATCTGCTTATAAGTTAAGAAGTTTGATTTCAGGCTGCCTCTGATAATGACTCTCCAGAAGCAACTGAAAACGGAAACCGAAATTTTGGTGATTATTGAAAATTACTTTTAACAATTCAAAATTATTCTCAATTTGAATAGAAGAAATTTAGTTTATTTTTAATGAAATAATTCACTTCAAATTAAATTAGGTTTTTAAACCACATCTTATTAATGGTAGTCTCTAACTTCATAACTTTAAGATTAAAACGTATTTTTCTGTTTAATATTAAACATAAAACATTATAAAGTAGTTTCATTACTTCAAATCTATTTCAAATTGGTTATTTGTTTTTTTCAGCTGCAAAATTGACCACTTCTGATAATCTGATAGTATTGTGTTTGTTGTTTTTAATAAATAGCTTTTAATGAAATAAAAGATAGTGAGGAAGTTACGTTTTACTTTTAACGTCAGTTTGATTACTTTCGTAAAATTCGTAGTATTATTGTAACAAAGAGATATTTAAATAACATTTTAGTTCTTATGAAAACTCTTGCATGTTTTCTTTAATAACATTACTTTATTTTTTATGCTACTTGCTTAAGATTTCAAAATGTATAAAACTGTACTGCAACATATCAGCTATGTACTTTGGTTATCAAGAATATCTTGGATGTTGACATTTATATCTTGAATTTATTCTTCTTGTGTAAATATAGAGTATAATAAACGATTTGTTTGTGTCCTATTTGCTTGAATCTCATTTTTACAGAAATGTTTGGATTTGATTTTATTAAATTATAATATTTTTTAGATTAAAGTATTAAAATTCGTTGACAATTTTAAATTGGAACATATGATGAATATTTTAATGACTGATTTACCTATTTTGCAAAAAATTAGGGATTTCATAATTTCATAAATTACTTGTAAATGGTATTTGCACTTATATTAAAGGCAAGAATATTTTAACTACTTTATTGAGTAACATGAATAAATAAATATTAATAATCTGAAATAATTTGTTTAGATACTACATTTAAGAGTTGAACACTTTTTTGAAAATATTGTAGCAAAAATATGTTGCTGATAATTCCAAACTTGACTAATTACTTTACAAATTTTACCAGATTTTTTTTTGTTTCAAAGAATCATTTTATGATTAAGAAATCAGGTATAGTTTCTGTAAGCTTGAGGTTTACGATTTTTCTGGTGATCAGCTTTGTTAATAAACGTCATTAGAAAAGATTTCTCATTAAATAAGAATTTTTAAAGATTCTTAAACCTAAACCAGTACGTTTATAAAAACTTTATATTTTTAACACATTATCCTACTAATGATGAAAAAACTAATGAACAATTAGTAGTTTGCAAATTGTTAGAGATTAGACTACTTGTTAAGCTATCAAGTTAGTTTAAACTCAACTATTATTAAAAAAATAGTTTGATTAATTTAGAACCTTGAGTTATAAAAAAATCTTTAAAGGATATTCTTACCTCTAGAAAGCTTGTTCTACAAAAGATCTTATACTTGGTGGTTTAAAGAATATGATAAAATAGATTATGAATGTTTAAAATTCTATGACAAAAAATGATTTTTGTAATTGTGTGCTTCTCAAAGTTTGATAATTAAATCAGTTTATTTTCAATGTTTTGTAAAAACAAAATTTGAAGGTAAATGATTCAAGTACGCTCAAAAAACTAATCAGATTACGATCTTAGTTTTTATCTGTAACTTTTAAGCTGTTTTAATTATTTTCAAAACATAATACGTTTTCCAATAATTAGTATGTAATGCTGAATTTAATTATGATAATAATTTCCATCGTTTATTTATTGCTTAGAATTAAGAATGATAATTTCAAAATGATAATAGATTTTTGAACAGTAAAACTTAAAATAGAAACAATTAAAAATTATATAACGAAGTTTATAGAAACAAAATTTCAAGCTTTCAATTTGATTAATGCTTTATACTTGCCAGTGTATCCAACTTCTGATGGCTTTAACAAGTACATTCTTAGAGAACTTTTTTTTGTTTGTTATAACAATAAATTCTAATTAAAACTGTTTTTTTGCGTGTAAAAAATATTTAGTAATCTTTAAAGTTTCTAGCTTAACACCTTTTTGATTCATGAAAGGATCAGTTTTATAAAAAAATGCTGCAAAGTGAAACAAACTTTATCATCCGGTTAACTAGACTTACAAAAATCAGGACAATGACTAAATATTTATGTTTTATTAAATTAAATCGTTAATCATCTTGTAACCAAAAAAGTTTTAAAATATTTATTCTATAAAAAAAGAACAACAAATCATAAAAGTTATTGAAAAGTGTTTTGAACACCAACAAGATAAAACATTTGAAATTTCAAAGTTGAAATCTGCCCGTGGGCTTCACTAACTTAACTGACACGCTTGTCAAGGTTCAACATACTAAAGCTTAAATTTGAAATATAATTTGAATAAATTGCTTCGCTAATTGTTGCTAATTTTAGAGAGTTGTTGAAACACTCAAAACTTTTAGATTTTAGTTCAAGTTGCATAAAAGACGAAGTAATTAAAAAAATAATTTCTGGTTTTTAAGTAATTGTTAAAACGAACGGAAAAGTTGCAATCAATTGGATCATCAAAATATTGTTTTGTTGATCTATACTTTTTGAAAAACCTAAAGAAGTTCGACAATATAAAAACTGTTCTTAATTAAAACTGGTTTCAGCAAAAATTTAAACAAATCAATTTTATTCTTTTAACCAATTTATAAAGTCTGTTGAAATTTTATTTGTTACAAATATCAGCTTGATATATGTCGTAGTTTTGAAAAGTTTTAAAGTAAATTGATTTATTTTGAGCAACTCAATAAATCGAATATGACGTCATGTTGAGATGTTTAATCATCGGCGACAGAAATCAATAAATTTGAACGAAAAATCTTAATAAAATTGCTGTTATATTTACTAAGATCCGCGCTTTAAGTACAGCGACATAATAATGTTCCTATAAAGGTTCCCAGACCCTAATAATGTTTCATTACTTTAAAATCTCTTAGTAATGGTAAATAGTAAAACAACTTCAAATCTTTATTTGCTAGTTTGAAATGAGGTTTTGGTGCAAAAGTTGCTTACAACTTTTTTTAATTGCGAAAATTTATGTTTTGAAGTTGTTTTATGCAGTATAGGTAAAAATATGCTTGAAATGGTATTGTAACTATATTGAATAAAAACATATGTTTCAATATGAATTATGTTATGACATCATTTTTTCTTGAAAATTTCATTCCATATGTGCTGAAATATTCTACATATGTTAAAAAGCAAAGTTTCAAAGTTTTCAATTCATTTTGAGTAAAATTATAAATCAGCTTCGAAAAAATAAATCCTGATAATTAGGATAAAGTCTTTTGAAAATTTGGCATACTAAAGCTTTATATTAAGTAAAGGAAGATTTGAGACTTTTAGCTAAATATCTTCTTTTGTACCACTTTACTATTCATCAGATTAAACTTTACAATTCGTTTTCAAAATATTTTATTTCTTAAGCATACACTATTAAATAAAGATTCTTAATTTACCGATAAAATACGCTTGCTTTCACTTTGAAACACTCAAAACATGAAAACAGATAAAATCTTGATGTATAAAGTATCAATAAGAGGCCGATCTTTCAAACATGACTGAACAAAGAAGACTCTACGACCACTTCAGCTAAAAATCAATATTCGATTCTTGAAAGAATATTTCCAGTGGTATGTTTGAGGTTCGATTTATCTAGAATAGTTGCATATCGATTACATACTTTTTTGAATAATTCAATTTTTCAAAATTGTTGGTAATGTAAGAGTTCAGTTATATAATAATTTCTATAAAATAAATTTATAATTTCGAAAGTTTTTAAACTAAAAAACTTTGCTTACAATTAAAGTCAGGGGTTCACATCTTTCTAGGTACTACTTTTAATTCAACGGACTGACAAAGATATGTTCTTTGAAAAAACTTATTAACAACTTTGAGTTTTTAATTTAAGACCAAAATAATTGTTCTGATAAAATTCATTTATTTAGATATCGGTTTAAAAGAAACTTTTTTAGATTTGACAGTAAAAATTCCATTTTTGGGGTTTTTTATAAGACTCGTTTTCATGTCAGTGAAAACTGATAAAATTTACATTGTTTGGAACAACTTTCTGATGATGTGAATTAAAACTGCTTAAAATTCAGAACAAATGAATATTGTCTATAAATTATTTAGAAGTAAAATAAATTGCTAGTTGATAATTTAAAACAATTGTAGACTAAACTTCTTATTATTTGCGTTAGACTTTGAGTTTTGTTGATTCTTTTACCTTTACATTTATGCTAAATGAGTTTTGGAATTCTATAAAGCAAAGTATTAAAGACGAAAATAAGAAATATTTTCGAGAAAAGTGATATTCCTGTTGACTTGAAGTATTTAACTTCCGCAATCATTTGAATCATATTTTATAGAAATGTACTTTATGATCTCTAAGGTTCAAAGGTTACTGAAAATTGAATAAAATTTGACTGTAGAAGTTATTTGTAATAAGATTTACAATTTATTTTCCGGAGTTTTAAACAAATGTTTAATACATTGAAGCTTTAAATTTTTTTTAGTCACTATATAACTTTAATTATATGAAAGATCAAAAAGATTTTAGGAAATGAATTTTATTGGTGGTCTTATTACATGCAATGAAGTTTTAGTTGAGGTAGCTTTTTACAACTACAGTTATATCAGTTTATACAAATTGTGAAATAAGCTTTGTATTAATATTTCTTCTTTCTTCTGTAAAAATATCTTATTTTAAATAAATCTCGAAATTGTTTATCTTTTTTCCAATTAATTCTCAAGTACGCTGATATTTCGATTGCTTCAAATTTACAAGAGATTTATTGTAAAGCTTGAAATACTAATATTTGAACAATTTTATTAAGATGATATGTTTTGTTTAAATAAAACACTTAATCAAGTTCTAAAAAATAGTGAAACAAAATAGTGAAAAGCTAAGATTATTAGACTTAAGTAAAGAAATAACTATCATATGTAAACTTGAAAAATAGTTGAATTCTCAAAATTTGTATAGTAATAAAGAAAGTTGATTTAGCTTTTGGAAATAAGAAAAAAAATATTCTTATTAAGTGACGACGTAAGAAAGTTTTATGATTTATACGAGACCATGTCAAGGCTTGTTAAATAGTGTTGTTGATCGTGTGAGTTAGCAATGCTATATTATTCTGTAATTTGTACAACTTTATTTTCTTGTTTAAAGCAATTATTTTTCTTTCAAACAAATCAACAGCACGCTTGCAGCTATTGAACTTGACAACCAACCGTTTGTAGCTGCAATTGATTTAAATTCGACAGCCCCCTTGTATTCATTTTGTATTTCTTGGAAACAGAGATAACTTTTCAGTCGTAAAATTAATCAAACAGTGTTTCTTTCTACAAATTCGACTCATAAGTCTCTCATTTCTATTTAATTAGATAAAATTTTACCTGGAGCGTGTAAAATGACTTTAAAAGCTAAAAAACCGTTACCACAAATTATGTAGTTGAATACGAATAGTGTCAAGTGCTTCTAATTTTTATAACTAGTTCTAATGTAAAAGAAATGACAGAAAGATTACATTTCAGAAATTTTGGTTGAGAATAGGATCTGTTCCACAGATAGTTGACTCAATAGAAAATGTGAGTGACAAGAAAGGTTTACATTTCAAAGCTTACATTCGAACCGGTGTAATAGGTACTGCTTTTGCTGACAGAATTTTCTATATCAGTTTGGAAAAGTTTTATAATTGACAATTGTATATTTAGAAAACCTATAGGTTATATTTGCAAAAACAACGAGACTTAGATAAACCCTAAAAAAAATTCAAATTCGCTCTTTGCTTTGAAATTTTTTTCCAGTTATTTTGCGCCAGTTTAAATGCCAAAAACTTCAGAGCTTTATCAAGATTATTAAAAATTAATCGCTCAAGTTTTTGATGTCAGTAAGTATCTATGACCATAAGAATAGGTGCTCAGCTGTGTGAGACCTTCTAACTACTCTCAACCACCATACATAAGGTTTGCCTGTAAGACAAGTTTACCGTAACTTAGTTTTGTTGGCCCATTAAGCTGCATAGGTCAAAGGGCTAAAACAAATCAGCCGAATTTTTACTATGTCTTCGATCTCAACGTGAGATTCGGATCATCTTAAACTTGTAATACAATTGAAATCTTCTCCACACTACCAGACAAGTGGACAGTTTAAGTAAGAATCAGAAAATAATTTCTACTGTCTTGAAAAAGTCATCTAAATTCAGGTTCTTTTACGAGCGGCTTGCTGTCGGATATAGTTAAATGATTCAGTAGATTTGCTTTCAACTTGTAATTTTTAAACTTTTTATGAAAACTTTGAAGAAAAGAATTTAACAGATCACTTTTCATTTTTGGACTATTAAAATGTTCAGATCTGCTTATTAATTGTTTGTTTTTTGTCATATATTTATATCAACTCTTTCGTGTGATGCAAACTAAGCATTTCTGTAGAAATATTTTTT
Organism: Pegea sp. RAD2-039; assembly: GCA_034620365.1. Lineage (NCBI taxonomy): Eukaryota > Metazoa > Chordata > Thaliacea > Salpida > Salpidae > Pegea > Pegea sp. RAD2-039. The sequence goes on from JAQGEQ010000240.1 coordinate 122,958, forward strand.
TTTGCCCGAGGGCAAGCACGAAGAGAGAGTCACCTTTTTCCCGTCTTGTATAGCTTCTTTCATCAGCTGATTCAGTCGCTTCACTTTTCTGCTATTTCTTTACTGTGTTTGGTTTTCGAAATCACTTTAGAGAAATTTATAAAAAAACTAAAAGTGTGTCAGAGATCTTATTTTTACTGAAAGTGAATTTTTTGATTGATTTTTTTTCAATTTTGATATTTGAGATATCTTTAAAGTATTAATTTATTGATTTTTTATAATAAAATTCGAGCAGTTAAACTGCGAGATTTTGTAAAACTTTTCAGCATTATCGTAAAGAAAAAAACGAAGTCGTTTTATTCGATGCAATTCATTAGAAATAGGTTTATGTTTTACAAATAGTCAAAAGTAATTTTTAATTGTGATAAATAATTTAGGTAATAAAGTGAGTTTTTTGAAGGAGTTTCTTTACTCATTTCTTTTAATAGCGTCGTTTACTGTTGATTATTTACTAAATTTATGATGTTTGACAACAATAAAAGTTTAGTTTTAGCTATTAAATTTCTTAGAATCATTTTATACTTAACAAAATATGAATTAAGTTTATGTGACAAGCAGAAGATTTAGTCAATATGTTTGTTAAGCTGCGAAATTCAGCTGCTGTTTGACATTTAGATAAACTTTATAAACTAAATTTTACTTGATTAGACTTCCTCTATAAATAATCCGAAAAAAGCTTCCTCTTGGTTTTCTTGTTAAGTAACATCTAGTTGTACTTTAAGCCTAAACTTGAGCTTAGATATAGATTAAGTAAAACAACTTAACTCTTATTAATCTTATCTGCTGTAGATGAGTGTTAATAAAAAACCTTTACCATGATTGATCGTCTTAACTACTTATAGAACGATTTAAAATTAATTGAATAATCTATTAGCGCGGCTATTTATTTGCACTTTGGTTAAACTTTTGTTGATATAATGATAAAAAAGGCTTTGAGAAATTAACCTATCCTTTTTATTTTTAACGTATTAAAGTAGCAGCATGAGTTAGCTATTGACGGCACAACATTGTCTTTGAATATATCAGTAGATTAAAAGAAAAGATAACAGTCTTTCAAATCATGCAGTCGTTTCCAAATTGTTTTACATTTGTAAGTGTCGTTCAGACGAAACAATACATCAAGTCCTTTAACTAGCAGTTGCTGTTTAACTTTTCAAATTTATTAGCTTGTTTGTATGATAACTACAAAACTTGAAATTGATTAAAGGAGTTTTAACAGAGAAATAAAGAAAGTTTTGATTCTTCTAAAGTTTTTTAGCCATAAAGCTGTGTGAAACTAAATAAGGCTTATTACTAAATTTCAGTTTAGATTTTATGAGTATCTAAAAAATTTTTATTATTCATTACAGAAAACTTTAGTCAATTGTTTTTAACCATTTTAATTTACTTTTAAAAGTTGGTGAAGAAGGAGGTAAGTTTATTCGCTTGATTAACTTTAATACAAATTCATTTGTTTGAATAACATTTATGCTAAGCCGTTCAATTTTAATACTTGTAGAGAAATTACTATAACTTTTTTCTTGGTGTCATCTTCTGCCGGATTGTTTGTTTTAACATTGTTCAACAACTTCTACACAAAGCAGAAATTCTCTTCGAAATCTTTTGTCAAAATGAAAATCAGATTTAATTACAGTTACAGAAAGATTCTTTCAAATCTAGATTAAACTATGATTCATTTGTAGTGGGGTAAAAACGTTGAATCTAGGCGCCAAATAATAGCGTGATTATCTGTAAATCTACAAGACCAATATACAGCAGGCTTTCTTGGAGTACTTGTGCTACCCACCTTGCTGCTGCTGTTGCTTCTCATAAGATAAAATTTCTACTTCAAGCAGCCGGTATGTAGAAGCGTGTGGTGGTTAGTCAAACACCAGTGACACTATGAGATTTTAGCAGATGCCGAATGAAAGATATCTAATAGGTTGCATCTGTTTGGCGGCAACATTGTACAAATACTTATTATAAAAATTCATTTAGCATTGGTCAATTTTTTAACACTTGCTTGATAGATAAAATATAAATTGTAGTTTTTATCATTCTTTATTTGATGAGATTTTTGTCATTTTTATTATGTCTATTGAGTAAATTCACAAACATGCAAAAAGTCGAAAATTTCCATGAAATATTTGTGACATACTCTTTAATTTGCATCTTTTTTGACAGCCTTTTAGTTTTTTTTAAAACTCGACATTAAATTTTAAATTTTTCCATGTAGTATAAATTTAAAAGATGGTAAAATACCTAACTGCGCATAAATCTTTATTTTTTATGTAATATTTTGTTGTAATGAACAAATGAGACCACGAAAGCTTAAAAGTCAAAGTTTTGACATTCAAGTTTTAGTCATGAAGACCATTTAATGACTTTTGATTATTCACATCATAAGTTAATTTACTTCGTAAAAAGACAATTAACTGAGGCACCAGGGAATGCTGAAAACTTGCTTTACTTAAAATCAACTTTTAAATTTTATGGTAGTATTTGATTTGAAAATAGTGCTAAAGTTTGCTACAAAAAATTCTTCTGTGTATATTTTTTTCTTTTGTTGTTTGGTAAAGTTGAATGTAAAGCATCATAACTGAAACGAATTTTTAAAGCTTTGAATGAAATCTAACATTTTAAATTTTTTTATGCTGTGTAGAAACTATTAAATTCCTTTAAAAATTTACTTTCCAACTAATGAATTGATTTTCTTATCATGATGTTTTAAGTTGCAAAATTCAGTATTATTGTAGATTAAATTGTTTTGGTTCTCTAACCGGGAGTTTTACAAGCCTTTCCCTCAAAAGATATCCAATCATTTGTAACTCATAAAATAAATTTAGTATGTAACAAATAAGTCATGTTTGTTCAATTTATTCAACATGAATAATATTGTATAATATATAAAAAGTTATTTATAAATAAAAATAGTTATTCAATTAACTTTTAATTTTTTATGGAACAAAATAGGTTATTAAAATTGTTAAATGAGTTATTTACGACCAGTAAATTTGATCTTCTTATATTATGCAAATAATAAAGAAACAAATCTTTTTGTCTGAATTAGATATAGAAGAAAAAGTTTTAAGTAAAATTATTCAAGATTATCTTTTGAAATTGTTGTAAGATATGAAAAGACTCGGTTAATAAAAAGTTATCTCTTTACAACAGTTGCACGATGTAAGAGTTATCGCAGCTTAAAAAAAGTTTCTATCTACGTGAAGCTTCCTTACCTACTTTCAGGCTGTGTCTGATTAACCAACGGTATCATGTCACCATTATGACGTCATTAATCACCCCTCACATAGTCTTAGATCTATTTTGTATCCTTTGCTTAACTGCAACAGGTGTTATGAAGCCAAAAAAGGGCTTCATTATTTCTATTGCCTTCGTAGAATCTCTACAGTAATCAGTTTATTTTATTCAAGAATGAATAATTTACTGAAAGCCCTCACTGATTAATAATTTACACTCAAATATATTTTCTCTATACTTTTTCGTTAACTTTTTGGTGTGTTTCTTCCAAGTCGTTTATCGCGAGTTGTAGATAGCTGGAACAGCTGGTGGGCTTTTAATATAATTGATTCCCGATTATTTGCTGCATTAGTGCTAAAAACGAGTTAAATGTGGAAATAAGATTTTCCAATCTCATTTGACACACGCAGTTGTTTGACCAAATAGTAAAAATTGACAAAATTCTCGTGTTTAAGTTGTTTACTTTGTGTTTTGAGAAATAGTAATCGAAAAAATAGGAAGGAGTTTTATTTGAAAAACGGAAAAAATAACTATAAAAAAGCTTTTATATCCAAATATAAAAATGCTTGATGACAAAACGTGTTTCACGATTGGTTTGATCAATTTTCATCTTTATCTGATTTATCATAAATTAATATAAAGGTTAGCTGTTGTGCATCAGTCCTTTCAAACAACAGTAGAACACATGTAATCAAGATAGTTACATGTGTTTCAAAATCTCAACAACCCCACAACAAATACAAACAACTTTTAATGTCTTTTGCTTTATCGTGCATTGACTTCACTTGAAAAGGGAAGTTTTATGAGTATTAAACCTCAAATCGATTCTGCAGCAACTTTATATATTCTTCTAAATATGAATACAAACAATAAACGATGGAATCAAGAAGTGAGCTGTATAAATATAATCTGGATACTATCATTTATCATTCAAATAAATATTGTTGTTATTCTAAGCTCGTTGTTAAAGAAGGTTGTTTTAGGTTAGTCGGATCTATCTGATACAGATATTAACTAATTGCTTGCAAAGTTTGTTTTATAGAAGTGATATTTCCAGATAATCTAACGTCTCACCGCATGGCTCATAAATTATTTAAGTTGAAACTAAACATAACAAAAGTAAAGTGGAAAAGCCTCTTTATTTGCACATCGGTTTCCAAGCAACAGCAAATACTGAAACTGGATATGAACTCAATTTTTAATGTTTTTCTTCTAATCTATACTCATATTTATCTTGTCTTTTCACTTATTTCACTTACGTCATCGCAAATCTAGCCACCCAGCTTGTTCGTTGCAAGTCTGATCTTATTTCATAAGTTTTCTGCCCAGAGTAGGTTTAAGGCTTCCAATTGAAATTAAAGAAACAAAAAAATTAAGAAGGTGGCTTATATGAAAGACTATGAACGTATATGTTCAATACAAATCAAATCAGCCACTCACACCCAGTATCATCCCATCTTTTCTCGTTATGAAGAACCACAGCTTTTAAATATTCATCACAGGTAAGATTGTAGTCATGATTTTAGCACTGAAGCGTGGATACACGTACTTTGACAAAATTGGCCTGCAGCAATGTTGGCTTTGTCTGATTTGATGTTAAAACAAGTAGTGAATATAAGGATGGTAGTATTTGCAGCACTAGCTGAATTTAAATATTGCTGAAATTAAATTGATCTAAAAAGCAAAAGTTTAGCAAAACAAAAATTAACTACACTAACTTATGGACTAAGAAATTGTTTAATGAGCTTACTCTGCACTAAATTAAAGGTAGACAACTTTAAGATAGAGTTAGAGATAAGTTATTCAATTTTTGTCAAATTTGAATTTGGATTTAACCTTGTAATACCAGTATACCACAAGTATTAAAGAATCTTATACCTATCTCTTCTTAACTACCTAAATACACTTGTCATATACACTGATTATCCTTTAAAATCTTCGATTTTTTAAACTAAATGAAGTAGAAGGCATAAAGTAGAGAGTTGTTGCTCTTCAATTGAATGCACCTTACATTATTTATCATGTTTGTTCCTTACAGTCTGTCTGTTTTGCATGGTTGTATTTTCATGTTGCAGCATTCCGACAACGAAGCTGTTCTCCAGGGAGCTCTTGTGTCTCACGAGGCAGACACTGATTTCTTATTAACTTCTTTCCATCTGTTACATTTAAAATTTTTCGCCAATACGTACAAGCTTTATCAAAAAATGACGCAGTCACTAGGCTTGCGTTCCGCTTCAATGACCTTTTGCTTTGTTTATTGAAACTCGTCTACTTTCTTACTTCAGACTAATTGCTGAGAACAAACAAAACAAAATCTTTTCTTTACGACTTTAATTACTATTTTCAACTTTACGACTGACTCAAACTAACGGTCATTAAACTTTGTGTCACGCCCAAACTGTCTTAAAAATTATTTGCGCCAAAATCATTAGATTTTACATAACCGTTTTTTTGACCAGAATAATTAAATATAAAAAATGTTCAAAAGTTTTTTTTTTTTATTTTGCAGATTCGATATGAAACTTTTTGTGAATCTAATTCTGATCTTTCTAACACTTACTGTTACTTGTGATTCTCAATTAACTGAAGAGGTTTCATTTCCAGAGGAGTTACCAAAAGGTTTCTTGAATTTTCATTTGAAGAATTTTTTTATAATCTCCTTTTAAAATCAACTCTTAATAACCAGACTCGTCATCGAGATTTTTCATCAGTGTCTTCTTCTTACAGGATCTGTCATTTTGAATTTGAAATCCATTTTAGAAGCAAACAGGGTAAAATGTGACGACTGCAAATACGCGAGCGGTCTTTTAATGACAATGTCAAAGTCTGCCCCATTTATTTCTATTAATGATTCAACGGGAGAAGTAACTCTAGCTCGCAAAGTTGACAGAGAAATAATCTGTCCAGACACTTGCAGATGCGTCATCCAAAATATTGTAGGACTTTTCTTCATCTGGTTTTTAATATCACTAATTACCGTTGCTAGGTAACTGCAAAAAACAACGATGGCATCAACATGCTCATCTACCTCAATTTAAACGTCTTGGACGTGAATGATCATGCTCCAGTTTTTAATTCAGAATATGTTGAGATGAATATAAGTGAGTCTAGAGAGGTTGGAAGTCTCCTGACTGTCGGGGAGTTTCTCGTGGAAGACGGTGACTGTGGTGAGTTGTCATGGAAACTAAACAATGTACAGACTTTTTCTTTGCTCATTAAACTCATATTTTATGAAATTTCTAAACACCAAAAAGGAATTGGTTTTAATCGGAAAACTTTAAGCGGAAAGTCGATAGATCAAATAAATCAGTTTGATTCGATCTAAAGCGGAATTATTTTTGTTGTTTTCAGTTTTTGATATAACAAGAACTCCTTGTTAGACATTTTTACATTAATCATAACAATTTCTGATGTTTTATCGATTTAATCAAAATTTCCTCCTTTTAAAGATTATTTTGTTAGCAATAAAAGTTACAGGTGGGCTAGATTATTATTAGAATTTAAAAAATAAAAATAAGTTTATAATGTGAAGGACTTCATTTACATTTCTTTACTTGTTTGAACTTTCAATAATTTGATTTTTTACATCTTAAAAGATTTAAACTGATGAAATACTTAATGGATTTTGTTTGTTACTCTACTAACGGTTTTTAAACACTCTTGTCAGGCTTGTCTTTTATACTTTGTTTGATTTGTAGAAATAGATGACAATGGAAATAGAAAGGAGTTCTTTTCTATGATCTTTACTCTGCTTCACAGATGTTCATATTTTTTTAACAATTTTTCTTTTTATTTAGTTTCAACGATTTTTGTTGAAAATTTCTTTTTTTGATAAATCTTTTGAATGATTGAAAGTGGTCAACTTAAGGTTCGTGACTTTTTAAACTAGTTCTTATTCCACAGGAAACAATTCTAAGATTTTTTACACTCTACAAGAGAATAGAGTTTTTGAAATTGCTGATTATTCAAGCACAAGAGTTTCGAGTAAAAATTTCAAGCTGAGAATCAAATCTGAATTAGGTTTGCTCACTAAGTTCTTTTAATTCAATTATTTTTTTATCTTATTCAATCATGTTTTGTGAGATTAAAAATACTTCAATTTTATATATAATTATTCAGTGTTTCAAAATGTTATCGTTTTTGAATTTGTTATTACTGAAATAACTCATTACGGCTTGATGACTCCACAAATGATCTCATTGATTTAATCTTTATATAAATTAGAGAAATACCCATTAAAAATCGCTGTCAAACCTAATCTAAATTTATTTTTAATTAAAATGAAACATTTTAACTGACAGCAATTAACTAAATCGAGCAAATATTCACACCACTTGATCAATATCCAATTGTGACTTACAAAGCTTTTTGTAAATCGTTCCAAATCCTAAATATCAAGATTTGAGCCCAGTATTCTTCAATTTCAGATCATGAAACTGAATCCCTGTACAATCTTCGCTTGACTGCAACTGATGAAGGGAGTCCTCCTCTTTCAGCTAGTATCATACTCCGTATTCAAGTCTTGGATGAAAATGACAACTCACCAATATTTCTTCATGGTGATTTTACAACATCTGTTAAAGAAAATTTACCCAGAGGAGGTTTAATAACAACTGTAAGAGCAACTGATGCCGACAAAGGAAAGCTTAGTGGATCCGTGCGCTACCGTTTGCTCGGCCAACAAGATCCACCTCCTCTTCAGTCTCAATCCAGTTATCCTGATTTAGTTTCTGTAAATTCAACGACTGGAGAAATATTTCTGAAAAATAAACTGTCATGGAAGCTACACAACGGGTTAGTTGTCCTCATGTCAAGATGCATTTGTTCATTTACATCTTCAGTTTGAACTCTTCTTAATCATTTGATAGAATTGATTTAATTCTGAAAAAGTTTTGAGAGCTCCCATCAGCTTGTCAATGATTTCAAATCTTTCACAGGATCAGTTTAATCATTGAGGCAAGTGACAGAAGTGATCAATCTCGTAGATCTACTGTGCAAGTGATATTAGACATTGAAGATAGTAATGATAACTCACCTGTCATCAAAATCAGCTTCTTCACACCTTGTGACGAGGTAGACTCGAGAGTTGGTAAGTCAGATGCAAGATCTAATAATAGATGAATCTTCAAAGATTCTGTTTACTTCAGGTTTCATAGATGAGAATGTTAAGACTCCGTTCTTTGTAGCTGACTTAACTGTTGAAGATAACGATAACGGTAAAAACGCTCAATGCTCCATCACCATCAATGAAACTGGTGTGTTCATCTGATTACTCTCAAAATCACAAATTTATCAAATTTATTCTTAAGATCTTGATGCCAACAGTCAATACTTTTCTGTCGACGGTAATCGTCTGGTGTTGACGGGTCAGTTGAACCGAGAAACGAAAAACGAACACCACGTCACAATTGATGCGTGTGATGGAGGACTTCCACAAAGGTGCGTGTGTTACTCGTGTTGAAAGGTCACTTTGTCGAGTCAATGGCTAATTGTGGGGAGAAAGTAACATCAGTAATAGAGGGATTCGATTTCAGTTGTCAGTAGTAACAGCAGATGAGAGATCAAATAATTGAGCTTCGACGGTTCAAATGATTCGTGTTTTCTTGCTCATCGTATTTTGTGTTAAGTTACTTTTAATAATCCACTGATTTAAAATCAGATGCTCGAGTGAAAAACTGACTATAAAAGTGTTGGATGTAAATGAGTTTGCTCCAGTGTTCTCAAAACCAAACTATCAGATAAATGTCCGAGAAGATAAAGAAGCTGGAAGTCATTTGCTGGATCTTGATGCATTTGATGGTGACTCTAAGAATGCTCCTGTTCTTTGGAACAAAGAGGTTAGTAAATTGATCATCTTAGTTATCAAAGTTCATTTTTAAAGTTGCTTGTTTGCAAGCTTCATTTACGAGATTACAAAAAAGATTGAATCTACAAATTAATATAGATGAAATTTTGAACTACATTTAAGTGTTACCAAACTTTGTCAGTTATCACTAAAACTAGATAAAAACGAATTACTTTGAAAATATTTACGTGATATTAGTTAACTCTTTAAAATCACCTTACCCTTGTACTTAGTTTAAACTTCATTTTAGGGTAATATTGAACAATCTAAGAACGGAAATGTCATCTACTTTATAGATGACAAATCTATCGAGCATTTCAGCATTGGTCGGACTAGCGGAGTTTTAACTCTTGTCAAAAAACTGGATTATGAAGAAATAAAAGATTGGAAAGTAAGCTACGAGTAAAGTAAAGGAGATTTTTGGTTATTTACTGCCTAGAGGCTACTTATACGATATCACTGTAATTGATAAAGAAAATGCTTACAAATTTATTCTACACTGACGATTATGGTCGTTTACTTTTAAGTGATAAACATCAATTTGATTATATCTTTATATTTTGTTCTCACGGTTTAGTTGAAGGAAAAATTTAACTCAGGTGAATACATAAAATTAGAAATAAGATACGATTTTACTAAGATTACAAATAAGCAGTCGATTTAATAACAACAGCTTTTTGTGTTTGACAGATTTGTCAGTTTCTGCTACTTTTGTTAAACAAGATCATGAAACAGAACTGAAAATAAGCAGAACCAATTGTAATTCAGCAATTACTTTTTAGATTAAATCGTTGGTTTTAAAATAATTATAAAATAGACATCTCTTAATAATCTGGTTTTGTTCAAAACAACGTGAAATACCCGAAAATAATCGTTTAAAGATCATTTTTTTTAAATGAAATTTTTCAATCTAAACTTTAACGATAATCCACAGTTTTTAAGTTTTCACAACAGAAGATATTTAATCAGTTCAATCAGAAAGTGCTGACACCTCTAAATAAAGCAAGCATTATGTATTTTAAGTCTATAAAACATTTTTCCTCATCTTATGATAAGTTACCAGTGATATCTTCTGAAGAACAAACAAAACCGGCTGATACCATCAACTAAAAGCCTGCTTCTTCCATCTACGTTGTCATTATTTTAGCTTAAGATCTTTTTAAACAACATAAAAAATGTTATATCTTTGAACAATATCATAAATGTTCAAATATTTATTTGTTGGAATAAAATCTGATTTTTGCAATAATGGTTGGTAAATAGACTTGGAAAACCATTTTCAATCAGAAAAATTGGTTTGTTTATCCACAAAATCTAGTTCCACGCTTAAATATTTTTGTTCTAATGTATTGCTTTGAAAATTAAGTCTTTCTTTTATATTTCTTTTATATTTTTGTACTTTCTAAGTTTCTGAGAGTATTTTATTATAGATACAAGTCACTGCACAAGATGGGGGATGGCCTGAGTCCTTAGAAGAAAGATGTGAAGTTCAAATTCATGTGACTGATGTAAACGAATACAAACCAGAATTCATAAGCCCAAAGCGTAACAATATTACAGCTTATGCATCACTGGTGGAAGATCTGTTAATCTATGAAATTTTGGTGCGGGTTTTTTTACTTAAGTTCTCAGCTTTTTATTTTGTGTTACATTTCGCAGCATTTGAAACTAGTTTTTCACTTTTTATACAAAAAAACTTTTGTTGAAATTTTAATTTTTTTGCTTTCAGACCGACGATAAAGATGCTGAAGATAGTACACACATTGAACTACTATCAGTTGATGGTGGAACCTATTTGAAAAAGTTTTTCGAGCTAAATCAATCAACAGGAGAACTGACCCTCAACAGAAAAGTCTTGGACATCCAGTATATAAATGGAGTTCACCAGTTGTTATTTCGTGTAAGATCTCTTATAAGAATTAAAGTAAGATTCAAATCCAAGTTTTTATGAAGGCGACTGATTCGGCCAATCCTGACTTTTGGACTGAAAGATCACTTAGCGTGGATATTTGGGAAATAAAACTGCCTTTGGAGTACAGATATAAACGTAATAAAAGTACAAACTTACCGTCAGTTGGCCCAACAGAGATCACAGAAACCATCTCATTTGTCCACACTCCTTTTTTCATCATAATCCTTATCATTCTTGGACTCCTCATAGTCATTATCATGTTGATGTTAATCTGCCTATCGAGAAGAAGAAGTAGAAAAGTAAATGATCTTATATGTTCATCCTACTGAAACTTTAAAATTTTTTTGTAAATACTAAAAACTAGAGAGATAGTTGAATGCTGATAACTTTTAAGCTCAGTTTATTTACTTTAAATTTATGACAATTTACCTCTGAAAGGTCAATTACCGACTTGTGAAATGTCGGTAAAATAAAATTTATTCTAAGCCACAATACCATGACTACTCGACAAAATAATTTTTAGATAAATAGTTTTTAGTAGTGATTATAATGATAAAAATTTGAATTATGGTAGAAATAGTTGTGTTATTCGATCAGTTTGTGGTACCATCAGCAATTTGTCGAAAATCAATTTCTTTTACTTGTTGAGCCAAAATTCTGAAAGTTATTTTGTAAGCAGGAAACTCATACATATAGCTGCAGAGATGCAGAGCAGAACGAAGTTTATCATTCTCCTGAAAAATCACGCAGCCATCGAAGCTCAATGGTGGGTTCGTGTAAGGAAAATACCAGAAACAGGTTAAAAAAACTTCCAGATGTTGTATTTGCAAACAACTGACTGTTGACTACAGAGAAGAGAGTGAAGTGAACACGGATTCGTTGTTATCTTCATCCAGAGAGGAAACAGTTGCTAGTATTGACGTTTCATGCAAGACAATGCCTTTGTGTAGATACGGGAAGTCAGATAAGGTGTGAATCCTTCTTAAGTAAATTTCAGGGCAGTTTTTATTTTGCCACTTGTACAGGGCATTAGTATTCCAGGTAAACCTTTGCCATCTTCATCTAATATTGATGTGGATAGTGGCAGAGGAGATAGCGATCCAGATAATACAGTGCATGACTCGAACGGTAAATAATCTTTGTAATTTTAGCTTAAAAAAGTTACAAAGTTATTCTTGTCAGGTTTTGTATTCACTAATCCAAGTACATTACCGCGTGACCTAATATACGAGCCATTGTCGAGTCGTTTGTCAACGTCCAAATGTACTACAGACTGCGAGTTATATGGACACAGTGATTTGTGTTGGATGCCTGATAATGAAGGTGAGTGACTTCACTAGTGTAGCATCGAATTGTTTAAAGTAAAATAAGAAAATGAATTAAGTTGAACAAATACTTGGTAAAATTTTCGGGCAAATTTCTTTCATGTAGCTATTTTTCCTACCCGAAAAGAAGAAAGTATTTCCCGACATCTAAAAACATCCATCAAAAAACACTTTGTAGTAAATATTCAGACTGAAATTCGATATTATTAACCAAATTGTTTTAACTTCGATTTCAACTTACAAACAAAAGAATAAAAATTGGTCAAGTTGATTCACTTAAAATGCTTTTATCAATCCTTCATGATCTCTTCCGACAGTGACACGGCCAGGAGATCTTTTCTACACCGATTACACCAATCATGGCTTAGAAACTATTCAAGAGATGTCTAATTTTGAACAACCGTCCATGAAACGAGTCTCTCATCCTCTTTCAATTGATCCAATCCAAAGGAGCTATTTTACTCCACTTCGTACACCGACTCACATCCAGTCACTGAAAACATCGCGATCCTCTGATTACGGAGCCACTTATCCACTTCTCCCCAACCGACAACAACGCGACGACTCCGTCACCCCTTCCCCACCGCCATCTAGCGGTAACACGTCTCGACATTCAATAACCTCCTCTTGCACGTCATCATCAAGATCTCGAAGATCACCAGCAGAACGCTATTTGTCACTTGCCAAAACTAGTGATTATTCACGAACCTTACCTCGAGGAGTTGTACGAACAGATGAAGAAGCTCCATTAACCTCAATGAGTATGAGAGAGACACAAAAAATTGTCAACGATATTGGCAAATTATTATCACAGAATTGTAAACAATAAGATCACAAACTTTGAAAGATTTTTCTCTCTATTTTTCCTGCGTTAGTTTTCTACTATTTTCAAAATTTTTTAAAAGTATCTTCGATTTTTGTGTTCCAAAGAACCAAGAAGATCTTAAAGCACTTCCTTGGCTGATGTGAAACTGCTGATGATTGCTTACAGATCTCTTCTTTACTGAAGCTGGTTAATGTTCGCCTTTTGTAGTTCACTTCGATGTTTTAATTTTGTTTTAAACCTTTTATTTCTTGTAGATTGATTTTAGAAACTCATTTATGTATAATAGAAAATTGTTTTTTTATTTGTATCGTTTCATGAACAGCCTCAAATCTGTATTATGTCTTTGAAGAAAAATTAAAAGCATCTGAATTTGAAAGTAGAACTTGAAATCTCATTTTAGTTTTCAGAGATATTGTCCTAAAAATTAGTTTAGAAATTAATTGCTGCTATGATCTAGTACTACTGATGACTTGTTCTGTATAAATTTAAAACTTATGAGAATAGAAACTTAAATATATAAAGTGTGAAAATGCAAATAAGAAAATATTCTGTAAATAAGGATAGTCGGTTTTTTACAGTAAGTCTCAATTTATTTGAGCAATAAACCATGAAAACATAGAAAGATTTTAAGATATTGCAAACTATAAAACTGATTCCGCTGTTAACCAAAATTGGCTTAATTTTCCTTTTTTTTAACATGTTTACTTAACCTTAGAAGTCAAATTTTAGCATTTTTTGTTGTTTGAGATTAAAAAATTACATTTGAAACATCACTTCTATCAAAATTGTTGAAAACTCTAGATTTTCTTGGTGGTTAGGAGACAAAATACTAAAGCAATACTGAATCAAAAATTTGTTTTACACTAAATATTATTTTCTTTAATATATAATATAGTTTTCATACTTCTCAAGGACATAGGAAGTTTTTCTTACTTTTATTAATGGTGAAATTTTTAAGAGATTTTAACCTATGCAAACTCATTTTTATTTTGGATTTGTTTTTATCTATAAATCTTGTAAGTAAATACAGCTGTCAAAAATAAATTAATAAAATAAAATAGTTTAAAACCCAAAAGCTCGAGACAAGTTCAAACTTTATAAATTTTATGTCTGACCTTCTTCTGCTATTATTTTTTATAGGAATCCTGTTTTATCGAAAACTATCAAAATTTGATTAATTCATAAAAATAGATTTCTTCACAGGGAGAAAATTCTGTCAATATTTAAAAATCATTTCGAGCTTTATTGTATTGAGTTTTTGTCGCAGGAACCGTTTGTGTCAAAATGTTCTGTGTGAAAGGATTTTTTCCTTGTGGTATTTATTGATTTTCAAATAGAATCTTAGCAAAAATATTTCCCTAAAACTCTTTGCGTGTAATCTATTGCTGTTTACTCTGTATATCTTAAGTACTTCCTAAAACTTTTTAGTTAAACTTCAGTTTCTTCAGCTTTCAATTTGAGACTGATTGCGACTATTTTGATAAAGTTTGTCCTGTTTAATTGATTTTAATTTTATAATTAAATAATAATTAATGTAGTAATTTAGTAAACTTTACATAAACGATTTTTTTTTATTTTAGCTCATAAAAACATTTTAATATATTTTAAAGTTTATTTAAATGATCAGTAAATCTTACAGAAGCTGAAGTCTCGTGGTTTTATCTTGTATAAAACAGATCAAAAATGTTATTTCAAATAATGAAATATTTCATCACAACAAAGCCCAGTTTTCGTTACCAACAGAAGTAGCGTCCTAGCGAGAAAGATATACAAATGAATAATTTAAAGTGAGCTGTAGATAAAAAAAAATATAAATAGAGTATAACAAATTGCTTAAAATTGTCACATCAATTTCATTTTCTACATTATAGCAACATCAAACATAGAAACAATTTGTTGTCTGAATTTATCAAATTGCTTGTATACTTTATTTGACCAGTTGAACAATATTATCATTTCAAAATTCAGTTTAACAGCTCTCTATATCAATTATTAAAGCTAAGTTTGGCTGCTACTACAACCACTCTAATTAGGAGTAGGGAACTTTATAAATAAAATTTCTGTCAAATTTTTCAACTTTCAAAAATAGTTTCAATAATAATTAATCTTTCATTTTATAAAAACTCAAACTTTTGGAAAAATTACAAAAAAAGCAAACTGACAAGGAACTTATTGTTGTGAAAGCTTGACTCTTTATCTCAACAAGAAATTTCTTTGTCTTTACTATTGTCAATCTGTTTTTGTTGGCATTTGACATATATTTCATTCATAAATTTTATAAACTCATTATTATGATGATTCAACTTCTATTTAAACGATCTGTTGCCATGTTCTTATGCATCTAACTTTTATTTCGAAGAACTTTGCCATTGATTATTAACTTTAAAGATCAAAGTGTTGCAAGTTGTTTTGTTATTATACTAGTAGGTAGCAGAATATTAGTTGTATTATTTTATTAGTTTTATTATAAAATAATTGTTCTATTTGATATCAACACATTGAAAATTAAAATTGAGAAAATAATACTTAGATTTAACAACGGAGCATTTACATTAGTGTATTTAATTTTTAGAGATATTTATTTATTTATCTGTTGTATTTCTGAATCAAAGTTTTTTTTTACTTTTAAAAACTTCAATTGTAAAAATTTTTAATGATAATTCAGCATCAAGTCTTTTTTCTTTAAAATGTCATCAAAAATTGACTTGCTAAATGCAGCTGGAATATATTTGGAAAATTTAAAACTAATTTTTCAAAACTGTATTAAAACTAGGTAAAAATATTGCTCTTTATCAAATGTAAAATTATTAAACTGCAAAAATATTTAGTGAAATTCTTACGAATATTAGTGACTTTAATGAAATAGTTTTGTAATTGAATGTAAAATAGTGGCTTAATCGATTTAATAAATATTTCTCAATGGTTATCGATTTTCACAGTGAAAATAAAATCAGGAAGTTCTTTTGGCGAATATTTCGACGAAAAAGATTTAAACAAAATGCTTCTCTACAGAAAAATAGAAGGGGAATTATTTGTGAAAAAAAAGGTGATATATGTTTGTTGAGTATACTTCATAATATATTATTAGATATTATAACTTTCAATAACTAATCGTTAACATAAATATCTATTAGTGTTTTTGCATAAATGTATAAAAAGAAAAA
The DNA here is from genome assembly GCA_034620365.1 of Pegea sp. RAD2-039. Taxonomy (NCBI): domain Eukaryota; kingdom Metazoa; phylum Chordata; class Thaliacea; order Salpida; family Salpidae; genus Pegea; species Pegea sp. RAD2-039. Next base: position 139,306 of record JAQGEQ010000240.1, read on the forward strand.
CTAAATTAAGATTTGAAAAATAATTTTTCAAATAAATCAATAAAAAATAAGTTTGACTTTTATGCCTGAAATCTAAAATCCAAAATTATTTTTCAGAACTTATGAAAGATACCAAGCAGTTTGAAGAGGCTACAGAAAATGATATAAGGTTGAAATTAAATAGAAATGATCATTTGTGAAAATATAAAAATTATATTAGAATGATATATTATATACATTGAAAATTTAATTCAAATATTTTTTAAAAGCTTGTTAAACTTTAGTTTGTTTTTATTCATTGATACTTAGTTCACAAAAGTCAACCAGTCAATTCAATTTAGAAGATCATAATGAAATGAAAGGTTTTCAAAGTTTTTTTTATTATTAAACTAATGAAATTAGCTGAACTAAAAATAAGTTTAAACGAAATAGAAATAAGCAAATTTATTTATTAACCTAATTTCAACTTTAATTAATTATTTCTAAAATATAACAACAATTTAATTTTAATTAGATTTACATTTGTCAATATCTAACATCAGTTCAAATCATTTTTGCTTTTTTTAGAAAAGTTAATTAAAGTTCAAATCAATAAAATAGAACAATTCGATTTTTAATTAAAGTTTTTAGATAAAAATGACAACTGTGGTGATAACATCACAAAACATCAACACGAAGATCTTTTTATGGATCATTTCAAAACAAACCAGTCAACAGAATATCTAAAAATGATTTTAAATAAAGGTTTTTTTTTGAAAATGCAATTGTACAACTTTTTGATGAAAAAATAATAATTTTTTCACTTGATTAAGGTTCTGTAAATGACACTGATGTAAACCAAAAAATTATCAGTGAAATTAAAAGCTATGTAAGCCCACCTGTTGCCGTACATGACGTCATCGTTTGTGTTTATTTATTGCTTGGCAAAGATAACAATTGCTTAAAGGTTTAGAATTTTATTATGTTTAATGTACAATAAATATTCTGGTACCTTCAAACAAATGATCATTATTTTAGACTTGGAATTCTGTCAAGCTGTTATTAAACGATACTGGGAAAAACAGCCTCAAAGAAATGATGAAAAAGAAAAATTTTCATGAAAGACCTCAAAAAACAGCAAACTTGGTGAAGACAAAGTTGATTGACTATGACTTTTCTCACATAATCCATAATAGTCAAATCATCGTTTTCTTTTATATATGGGTGAGCTTGGTTTTAAAAAGCTTCTGCAATATATTAAAGAATTTGAAATCGTTCATTGATCTTAGATTTTACAAGCACTGATAAAGATCGAAAAATGATCTTTTAACGCAAAAAACTGTCCGAAAATGATGAAATATTTCTGGTAAAAACTATCGGACTTACACAATAACGATATTTTGTATGCATTCATTTTTGGGTCTCCTAACAAACAATAAACTGTGTTTTTGATGTAAAATTTACAAATATTGTTTTAAATTTTAATAAACTTATTTTAAAAATATCTATTTATATAAATATTTATTATACTTTGAGTTTTACTTTAAACTTTTCTTTTTCTCAAATATTTGTATGGTAATTCGAAATTTTAGTTTACTAATAACATTTTCAACTTAACAGAAATCTTATTTATCAAAAAATTCTTTTTTCCAAGATTAAAAAACAGATGCAAATGAGATAAAAAGATAAAAACCAGATAAAAATAGACTTGATAATAAAGTAAACAAAATTAAAAACTTAAGATAACTTTATAAAACTTTAGCTGGCACATTACCTTATAAGTATTTTTTAATCGTTTCTTTTTAAACTTTAAAACTTTCTTATAAACTTCGATAGAGCTTGAAATCAAATCAAACAATTTTAAAAATATAAAATCAACATAAAATTGATGAAAAACTACTCTGCTTTCAAGCTACAAAGTAAACTTTTAATACTTTTGGTTGCGTATGAAAATATATAAAATGTATATTCATTTATCTATATGATAAATAATTTTACATTGGCTTATAACAATTCTTTACAACTTAATCAACACAGTGTTTTCATGATGAATTTTGAGAGCATACGTTTTCACATACATTTCACAATTGACTTGAAAATACATACTAAAAAAGTAAAAAACAAAAGTAAAGTTTGAATTACGACTTTATTGGTTATAGAAAGCAAAACCCGTAAAAAAGTTAAGTTGTGTCGGCATGTACGTAAACCTCTATATACCTTCTATACTACATGAAATACCATTTTTTATACAATACTTTATACATAGGTTGATTTTTTATTAATGTATAAGAACGCCAACTAAAATAAACAAATTGTATACCAAAATGATTTACTCATTGAATAAATTGTTTTATTTTATGAATTGGATGAACAAAATCATTATAAAAAAGTTTAATGAAATCAAAATACAGTAGTACAATTTTTATAGTAGTGTATTAATGCAACGAGTTGGACTAGCAGTAAAGTTGATTGACTACTAGTCCATGGTATGTGGGTTAAAACACCACCGGCCTCAGAACTTATCGGGCGCGGAAAATATTTCCCCAGCTATGGTTGTATAGTGGCATTGCCTCCTGGCTGTTTCAGAAAAAGAAAAGTTGATTCTAATAATGGATCTAAGGAGTAGAGATAATTCAGTGCACGCCGCTCTCCACTATAATTGAATGAAACACACATTCAATGGAGTAGTATATTAGCCAATATACACTTCTGATAATTCAATAGGGAAAATAATATCTAGAAACCACAGTCACAATTCTGCTTGTAGTCGGTCCAAGGTATAAGTCGTCTTCATTGCATGTGAAGGCGAGAGTAGCACCTGGCTCCAAAAAAGTGTAGAACAACATAATTATTAAAACTAAAAACCAAAAATTTTACATTTTATATCCTTATATAAGGAGTTGATGTCAAAATAGCTGAAATTCGAATTATTCCCAGATTCTTCACCTTCTTTAAAAACCATCTAATTTAGTACTTGCAGTTTTTAGTACTTAGTATAAAAATAGTTAAAATATTTTGATCTAATTGATTGAATGTTTAAGAAAAATTGAATAATACCTTTCAGACTCATATTTTATTTATCTGACATAATTACTGCAAACTGATTTTGAAATTTCGACTATAGATTTTTTGTTTATCTGAAAAGCCTTTTAATTCCAAAGCCAAAGTTGGACGGCTCTCACTAAAGTTTATAAATGTAGGTAGAAATGGTAATAGATAAATGTTAGTATTATTATTATCTAATTTATTTATAAATTTTTCATTAAATTGTTACTTTTTTGCTTTAGTAAACAGCCTATGATTACGAAATGCAACTATAGTTTTTTTATTAAATATAATTATCAGTTAGTTCATTTAGCTATTTAGTATTTTAATTATTCATAGTACAATAAAATTGATCTTTTCTTAAATATCTAATCTTGTTTAATTCAGTGATTTTACCTTAACTATTTTTATATAAAATTACTTATTTAGTAATTCAAATTTTTCTTTAACATTTAATTGACTTCAAAATATGTAGTTGTAAAACTTATAATTTTGTATATATAACTTAACATTTTAATAAAAATTATTTCTTTTGAAGTTTATGAATTGTAATGCTTATAAAAAAATTTATTTTAAACTTGAACATGTATCATTTTGGTTTATTTTCTTAAATGAATTGTTTTGTTATTCCTTAAAATAACATTTTTGTTATTTTAATGACATTAAATTTAATGCTTATAATCTGTTTTTAGGTGATTTTTTTTATGTTGTATGTTATACATACCTATATATAGGTATGTTTAATGGCTCTATTATATTTCAACTACTAACCTTAACATTTAAGCTTTATGAATGTTATATAATGAAGAATTGTTTTCAGTTTTTTATTTTACTCTTTTTTGCTGTTAAGCTTACTTCTTATTAATAAAGGAAAATGTTAACTGTGCTTATGTTTTATATTTGTTGAATTAGCTTTTGTTTTGGTTTATTTTATTTGTTGGCTTTAGTTTGTTATGAGGTTTTAACTTTTTTATAATTAATCTTAATGGATAAACTCAAAAAGTGTGACTTAAAGCTTTAATTTTAAGATTCAAAAATCAGTTTTATGACAATTGACAAATACATTTTATTTGTTCTGAATATTTTAAGGAAAGTTTTGAAAAATCTTTTTGTTTTTTAATCATTATAAATATTATATTACAATTTTAATTTTTTTATTTTTCATTTTATAAAATTTGAAATTTTAAAAATCATGTAACTTGCTTTAAAACAAATTTATAAAACTTTAGATTTCCTCTCAATCATAATAATACAAATATTGGTTGACGTTTCTTATAAAAAACTTTTATTGTTTTTCTGACTAAAAAAATGTCATCTGGATTTAGTGATCTGAATAATCATTCATCTTCTACGGAAACACCTGAGATCATTTATTATAGAGACATCAGTATGCGGATGCAAGTTCCAGATAAGATTACAGTGATGGATCAAGTTGAGAGTCCTCGTAACCGACCAATCAACTCATCATCCTCTACAAACTCTTTTGTTGAAACTTATCGGAAAATGGAAATGCCAGAAAAGATCGTATTAAGAGTGGGTGAAAAAGGAACAGAAATGTCAAAAGGAGAAACTATTCCTCTTTGTACTCAACCTCAATCTCCAGAACCACTCTCTATGAAAGCTCCTCCAAGAGTTCTAACTGTTGAAAACGACCCAGACCCTATTTCAGTTCCATATCAACGTGTAGTTGATGAGTTTACCAAAAAACATCTTTCAGATGAAAAACAGAAACAATCTAGTGAAGAGGTGAACACTTTGCAGCGTCATGTCATTTCCTTGAATAACAAAGTTCAAAATTTGGAAGAATACCAACAAAAAACCTTTAAAATAAATTTATGTTTACTCGGTATTTCACTTGCTCTCTCTCTTATTAATGGGATTTCTTTACTCCGCAAACGCTAAGATCTTTAGAGAAATATTTTCAGACTTCTGTCAAAATACCTCTGATATTACGTATAAGTAAAACTGAGTAATTTCTGTAAGCAATTATTTTCAGGTTACTGTTGCTGACTAAATGCTGGTGTTTTAATTCATCTTACTAACCTGTCACCAGGCAATTGGTTAACTTACCTATCTGCTGATTTTCTATTAAGTTATGAAACAATGAATTATTGCAATCAAATGTTAACGTACCCCTGACGCTACTTTCAATTGTAATTTTTTCAAGTTTTTTCCTTTAAATTTTCTTTTACACTACAAATTATCCCACCTGGTAGCATGCAGTTGTTTATTGTAATAAAAAAATAAAACTTGCACATTTCTATATTGAGTTTTCTTCTTTTGTTTACTAATTTTATTAAATAGCTATTAAAATAGTTTATGTAATTAAAAATAGGTTTGTTTTATTGGTAGAGAAAAGTATTCAAGTCTGTCAAAAATATAAATTAATCAGATAAAAGTTTGTTTTAGTAATTTGATTTAATGATTGAACTAAACATGTATTAATAACTTTGTATCAAAAATTTGTGTCAAATTTGCAAAGTTTGTAATAATTATTACTATCATTTTTAATAAAGATTAAAAAATAATGATAACACAAAAAATATTTGAAAACATTTGAGCAACAAGTATCATGAAAGATCAATTGCTTTTTAAGACATTTAGCTTTTACTCTAATCTAAATGACGCTAGAATTTTTTAAACTAATAAAAGTTTTTGAGAAATCTCGCCTTATGCAATTATTCAGTTGTTAATACATACTGAACAACTGCACAAAAAATATAAATTATTATTAGGCACTACCTGAAATCAATAACAAGTTTGTAAATTCGATTTTTAATAAAAAAGTTTTTTTTTAAACGCTTATGTGTTGCCTATAAGTCTCCATTGCTAGAAATTTAATAAAGTTATTGTGAAAACTTTAACTAGAATCGAGTGATTTATCATTTGTTATTACATTAGTTGAACAACTAAAAAACGTAATTACTAATATGAGCATCTTTTTTAAAAGTTGAAAGTTTTGTTTCTTATAATAAATATCACTTTTTTTTATTTATTATGAGAAGTATTCGTATCTTTGACTAAAAACAATAATAAAGATTTGAACTTTAAGCAATTTTTGTTTATGTAAGTAAACATTTAAATAATTATTCTTCAAAACAAGATTTTAATCAAAAGTAACATAACTCTTGAGACTTCAGTTATTATTTTCTGACTTAAGTTAGGTTTAATTTATTGCTGCTTACAGTTTATTGTTTTATAAGAATTAATGTTGTGTAAGTGATAAATAGTATAAATAGCAAAAAATAGCAGTTGTATTCCACAGTTATTATAAAGTGAATAAGTATTAATAAGTAATATCAACAATAATACTTATATATCAATAATTTAAGTTTTATTCAAAGTTTTTGGGAAGATGTTCTGTAAATATTTGGCTTAAAACAGTTAAACTAAACCGTAGTATCACTGTTGAAATTGAAAGAGAGCTATGTAGTTAAGGGTTAGCAAGCTGAATGATTATTTTATTACTTTTATTTGATTTTTATATTTGTTCAATTTAATTGGAGAGAGATTTAAAAATAGAAAAAAAAATAAAGTTTTGTTATTATAAACTTTCGTTATTATTATCTTTTTGTAATATTGGTTGGTAAACAATGTTTTGACCAAAAAATAGCGAATATAATCATCAAAATAACTTTTTTAAGTATTAACAATCAGTTTTGAATATGGTATCAAGTTTTTATATGTGTAGAATCAAACTTTTTTAATTCAATTGAAGATGGCAAGTAGCAAAAATTCCCGGGAGGTAAACTCCGAGACTCATGGCTCTCTCGCCCATCATGCCCCTGACGGCATTTACCAACCATTGTCAGTTCTTACCATGTTGAAAGAGACAAAAAGAAAAATTAACGATATGGGAGATGAAAGATGTGAAGGCAACCATATGTACAACTCTAAAACGTTCACAGTTTTATCTGTAAACAAGAAAAGTCGGACTGAAGAAGAAATCAACAAGGTTCGAACGACTTATAAGACATTAAAGATGCTACCTAACCCCAATTATATGAATATATTGAACTATTGGGAAGATGATGAAAATTTTTATGCAATTCATGAATATTTTAAAAATGGTAGCCTCGTGACATACTTGCAAACAAATGGACCATTTGATGAACGTAAGACACGAATTACAATCAGAGAAATCTTACAGACTATCATGTTTTATCAAATACATGGTGTCAAATTGTCTGGGTTTTCTATAGATAAACTAATGGTTAACAATCGTAAAAGTATTACTATTACAGATTGTGAATTTATTTGCGAAGAAGATGTTTTATTTCCTAAAAATCCATTTAGTTTATCATTTACACTTGATGTTTATGTATCAGATGATATATATGTAGATATTAAGACCATTGGTGAAATTTTGTATTTGCTTGTCACTGCTGAACTACCCCCGACGGTAGTAGATGAAAATGTATCTTTAAAATTTCCTGACGCACTCACTAATGATGTCAGAGACTACATTTATACTTTACTACGATTTCATGATTTGTTAGAAATGAAGTATTTGATTGATCATGATTGGCTTGGACTCAATGTCAAATAGGAATTTTTAACATAGAAATGTTCTGATTTTCGTTTTTTGGTATCTTGAGGAATTTTCAACATCTAATAAAAATACTTTGCTATTTCTATGTAATTACTTTGACTACTTTTTTTGTTAATGTGTTTTTCAAGAAGATATTTTTCTCTAAATATAATAATTGAACTAAAAATATTTCAAGATTTCATTACAATTGTTTTAAGTCTTTCTATACCAGCAAGTTGTTATATAATTATCAAGGCAAAATTTGAAAAGGTTTAATTTACTTCTAATTTAGGTTTTAAATTTTTCTCTGGAAACGTAAAAAACTTGAAATAAAATTTCATCAATTCTTTAAGCAAAATATTTTATTTAATAGAAAAATAGTTTAACAAAATTCTAAATTTGTTTATCAAATATTTCAAAAATGTAAATAATCAAAATAAAAATATTCTAATAAAAACATAAGCTCAAGTAGAAAAAGTGATTCATAAAAACAATATTCTTTCAGCAGTAAAACCTCTTTATATTATGACAATTTTGATATCATCATATGTATGTATGATTCTGATAGCTAACATGTAGCTCAATAACTTTTACATCATTGACCTTGTGCATAAATAACTGTTTTTCCAAATGTACTTAAATGGCGTAATTAGCAAACGATATAATTAATTTTCTAGTCATCTTTTTATACTTATTACTTCTTACATACTAAATAATGTGAGAATTTTATTTTCTTTGGTTATTATGGCTTCTGCAAATAGAAAATATAATTTTTTATATAATTGTTTCCGTTGTAAAAAATTTGAATAAATTATAATAGGTAATTTGTCATAGAAATAAGATGAATGCAAACCACAAGCTGCAGATATCAGTTACTTGACAATTTAACCAAATTGATGACATTTTTAAAGATCTTTGTTGAAAATTAGTAATTTAATTTTCTTTATAAAAATCGAAATACTAAAGTAGAATAAAAGTTAAAAAATTTCCATTTAGTTCATATTTAATAACTGCACCTGTTACAATCTAAATACTGTAATTACGTTTGCACTTGAATAGCCAAGATATTTTTTAAAATATAAGTGAGCTAAATTTTAAGCATTTGTAAAGTCTTCACTTTGTGACTACTTGAAGCCGAAGTCGAAGTGAGGATTAAACATTTCAGTGATGATTAGAAGAACCTTTTTGTCATCGTTGTTGGCTTGTTAAGCTGCTTCTAAGCTACATTTAATTGTATCTCAATTTTCTTTAATCGATTGTAAAAATAAATGAGTTCTCTTCTATTGAATAGTTTGGAAGTCATTGATTACTTCTTTTAGTGTAACAAATTCTACATATAATTTTTTCTGTTTGATAATCAAATTATACTGAATATTGATAAACAAAATCTTCTCTTTGATTATTTTTATATTATCAGATGGTTCACAACTGGTTGCATCTTTGTACTGAGTAAAAGAAAAAGTTGGTTTATTCTAATGTTTAAAAACTCTCAAAACTTTACATTGAGAGTTTGTTCATCAGCTGTTCACGAAAATGTAGTTCTACAAACAATAAATTTGCTGAGTTCATCTTATTAAAAATATTTAGTGTTTGGGTGCTTTCCCTTCTCTGAATGACGTCACAGCTCGACACATCGCTGTGTGTTGTTTCCTGGACTGTCTCGTTTTGATGAACTACCATTTGAGTGCAGATCATAAAATTTCACGGTTGGAAACATCTCAAGTAAATCTCTTCTTTTAAGTTCATTGAGTTGAAGAAGTTTAAAGTTCATTAAAGTTGTTGAATTTTGTGGAAATTGACATTTTGAATCTGATAAAGTTTGAAAATTTTGAATGTTGGTTCAGTTGATGTCTGTTAGCAACTCAAATATTGTTTTAAATTTAATTAACAAAGTTCTGAAAATTTCGTCAAATAAATTAATGAAAAAGTGATTTTTAACGAGAAGAATCATAAAACTAAGAAAGAGATGAAGTCTGAGAAAATTCAACTTCATGTTTTGCTGATTGTGTAAAAACATAGAGATAAAAACTTTTAGTTTCCTCTTTGTTAGGTAAAGATGTAAAAATAGCAACAAATTTATCTTCTTTAATTTAATAACTGTTTTTTTCTCCTGCAAATTAAATAACAATGAAAAACGTTTACAAAATCTCAGACATTTGCAAATTAGTAACCAAAAAAACAAAAGAAATCTGTTTAGTGACAAAGATGAAGAGAAGATAAATAGAAAGATGAAAACATAGGCAAGACCGAAAACCATCACAGAAATAAAACAAAGATATGAAACAGATACTTTAAAAGAACAGTACGATATCTTCATGGAAAACATCAACCTCGTGGAATTACATGAGACAACAAAGTGAACCAACAAAACGTTCAGTACATGCAGAGTCAGGCTTCCACCCTTGCACTAGTTTCAGCCAATCACAAAACAGTTGAAGTAGTTTCATATCAGTTTCCTTATAGTTTGAAAAAAAGCTGTTTATTGCTACAAGTTCAAAATAGATTTGAAAGATTGGTAAGGAGAAGTTTCTGCTGATTGATCATCGTCATCTTTCAGAACAGCTCTGTAAAAGAGGATTTCAGTGAAAGCAAGAATGAGATGTTGATTGAATTGAAACCTTGAGTACGCGTGCGTTGGTGCTTACACGTTTTTTCTTAGAGTTTCGACGAATATTCGGCGAGGGAGCCAAAATTGGGGCGTCGTTGGTAGTTTTAGGATATGTAGGGGTTCTTCTTAATACTTCGTGTTGACGTCTCACCTGAAAGTTAAAAATCATCAAATTGATGAAAAGGAAAGAAAAAGATGACCCACAGGTGATAACCAGGACTTTTGCAAAAGATCCCTAGCAGTGGGTCTCTTCCTAGGATCAGCGACAAGAGTAGCTTCAATGATCCTAAAAGCCGAAGGAGACACACTATCCCATCTTGAAGTGGGATACCTTAAATTGTTAGCAATGATCGCATCGAATAACTCCTCCTGATTATTCGTTGCTGATCTAAAAGGAGGATATCCACATAACATGATGTAGGTGATGATACCAGATGCCCAAATATCCACTTCGTACCCATATCTAGGTAAATAGAGTTTGTTTGAGCTATTTGATGGATGTCAGTTGCAACAAACCCGTTTTGAAGGATTATTTCAGGAGCTACATATGTTGGGGTCCCACATACTGTATACAAAGGTCCTTTCATAGTTGTAGCCATTCCAAAATCAGCCAATTTTAGACTTTTTTTACCATTTATATTTACAGAAATCTGAAAAATTACAAAGAAAGTTCATTGTGCGAAGAGCAATTGCAAATAGATTGCGTATTCGCATACCAATGAATTATTGATGCGTGCTAAAAACACTAAACTGAATTGTAGTCGAGTTTCGACACTAGGTGACAGTGAAGCACAAGGTGATTTGAACTTACTAGTAAGTTTTCTGGCTTCACATCACGGTGTACGATTGATCGTTCATGTAAGTATGTGAGAGCTTGTAGAATGTCGTAGAGATACAAGCTAGCATCCTGTTCAGAAAAAGAATAATCTCCAGATGAGATGGTTTCGAATAAATCTCCTCCCTGAACAGATCTGATGTTTATTAAAAGATAAATAATGAAGCAACAAACAGACATTTGCATATTCAAGGATCATATAGATGTCATGACTCGTTTGTAAATCTTTTACTAATCTAATGATGTTTCGATGGCGAATAGATCGTAACAAATTGACCTCATTAACCGCCAAGCTTTCCTAAACACAAAAAAGCTTTTTAACAGATTGTCTGAAACAGCTGTTCAGTTGTCTCAAATTGATTTCTCATTTCAATCGACAACTGTAAACCGCAGACAGTCAAGTTTATCATCTTACTTCAACATTACAAAACTGAAATTACTTAATCCTCGACAAGTAACCGACCTTTCCGTTGTACTTGGACCGGTCCACCACTTTTAAAGCATACTTATTTCCGGTTGCTCGTTCGAAACACATTCGTACTTCCGCATATGTTCCATCCCCAATAATTTCATGAATGTCATACAATTCAGCTACCTCTAAAGGCCACTTCGAGTCGAATTGATGATCATTAGAAGTCTGGAAATAAACAGAAAGTTTGACGAGGGTTTCATTAGCTACTAAAACCTACTTTTGGTGAAATAAAAGGTTTGATTGAGGAGGTATTGTTGTGATGTCGAAGTACTGATGCTGTTGGCATACTAACAGGTCGCTTCTTGGTTCCTGACACACTGTTACTATGCTTACGTTGTAACACAACCCTTTTAGATCTATCATTTGATTGTGAATAAGGTCTGATGGTTCTCGCTTCTGTAATTTCCTTACTTTAATCATTCATCTCGAGTAAGACAGCTTCACGTATGCTTAGTGTTACTATTTTGACTACTTAGCGATAAGTAATAAGCTTGGTAATCAAAATTGAAATATCTTAACAAATACAACTAGCTTTGCATCAACCATTTGATACTAATGTAAAAATAAATTGAAATAGTTTAGTACATGATCTAATTATTAGATTTAACTATTAAACAAAAAAGTTAGTCATCATAAAAATACTAAAAAACTTTTCCAAGGGAGAATTACAATTCTAAACAAATTATTTCAAAACTACGAAATACTATCAGCAGATTTATTTATCAATAAATAAATAAATTTGAATTGATACAAAGATACCATCGAATTGATTCGATAAGTTTTGTTGTGGATAAAAGTTCAGTTACTAATTCAACAGTTTTTTATCTAACAACAAAAATCAAATCAAACATAGAATTTCATAAAGTTTAAAATCAATAAACTGTAAACAGAAAGAAAAGAAAAGTCTGATAGTATAAAAAAAAAAGAAAAAAATGAGTGCAGATGATGAATAATTGATAAAGTAGTTGATTAATGAAGCAGCCAGACTACAAAAACAAACCTTCCGAAGCTACAACAAAGTCTTGATGAGAAGGCTTCTCATGATTACCATATGCTATGAAAATACTGTCTTCACAAAAGAAATCTTGAAGACATAAAACCTTTAAAAGATAAAGATCAATTCAGGTAGAAATAAGAAGTTTCCACAAACTTGTTTTCCACTAAGACCAAATACTTTTCTAACAGCTCCACTATCCAGTCTTATTGCTTCAGTTATATCATTGAAGACTTGTTCGAGTGAATGACAAGTCTTTTTATTCAACAACAAACGAATCTGTAACAAATAAACTATAAATAAAAGTAGCGACAAAAAAGCTCGTTTACAGATTTCCGAGGTTTGATGCCACTTCTTATAATAAACACCAGTCGAGGTCTAATTGCTTCACGATCAAACCCATTTGCTGATTGGTTACTCATACTACTCCGCACGTTCAAGCTTCGATTTAAAGCCTCGTGGCTCGTACAACTCCGCATCTCACCATCGTGTAGTTGGAAAGTGCGATTAATTTGCTATGAAAATAATTACAAATCAGTTTCACATGAATTTGATTGGCCAAAAGCATTTCCCAACCTGCTTATTCAGACCAATAGAAGCAGAGCTGGCTGCTCTAACATTGACACACCAATCTGGGTTAGTCCTACCTCCATAATCAACTCGTTTGAAAGTATCAAGTGAAGCACAAACATAACTCCCTCCTACAAGTTCGGAATATTTCATTTGATGTTAAAAACAAATTAATTTCCACTGAAGATCGGAATAAGTGGTTTAAAGAAGTACTCGACTACAACATCGATCGACCACATTATTAAAGCGGACTTTTTTTTATTTTAAATCAAGACTTGAATGTCTTTAATACCAATTTTTTCAAGATTACCTTCAACAAGATCATCAAGTGAATTAATTTTTTTTGATCCATCAGTCGTGAAGACATAACGAACACCCTGGGGTAGACTTGCTTTATCCGCTAGTCGAGTAGTTAAATCAGCCAATAAAGACTCAAACGTCCTAAATCTAGCTGTAGATACAACATAGACTAGCCCTTGATAAAAACGATCTCCATTCCTATAGAAACGAACCTGCAAAGAAGTTTTACATCTAAATATATAAAATCATAAAATAATCAGATGCAGTACCATAATAAACAAGAAAAAACGTGAGAAAGCTGAGACATGTATTGCTAGGTTACTGGCTCAGTAGCTGATCTTTCTACTATGACTAGTCGCCTTAAAAATTCTCAACTCTTAAACTAACGAAGAAACACACTTGACAGAAATTGTTCTTCATCTTCAAATTAGTCAAACACAAGTTTAATTTGTTTTCCTACATGTGGTTTTCAAGTAGGTGTGCTACACATAAATACAATACTTGATAGAATATCTCAAACCCTTTCTCCTTATGCTATAGTAATCAATGAAAACAATACAATTGAAAATTTGTTTCAAATTTTTGATCAGATTATTTGAAAAAAAGTATGCAGATCTATTTGAACATTTCTATGTAGAAGTTTATTCATATGTTTAAAAAAAGCCCAAATATTTTTACACAAATTAAGCTTGAAATTTAACTTCAATTAATTAGAGATTTTAAAGAACTCAATTTAAAATATATATTATGAGTTACAACAATTATATAATGAATGAAAGAAGAACTAAAGATGAAAATTATTAGAATAATATTTGCTAGTGATCACAAGTCAACAGTACTACATTAAAATTAGTTAGTCACTAATTATTTATCAATAGTTATTTCACAATTTTATTGCCAACATACCTTCATTACTCTCAATTTTTCAAAAGCTTTCTGCAATGACTGTGTCCTATATAAAGGTTTTCCAAAAAATGTTTTAGTTGCAGAGGTACTAGACCTGTAAGAAAGTATATCATGATTAAAATTAGACAATATAAACAAAATTTTGAAAAGTGATATACAAATTAAATTTAAATTATATAATTTAATGCTTAAATTAGTAGAGGTATATCTTTATTAGGCATATCTAATATCTTAAAAATAGGTTGAAACTCTATAAAAATAAATATAATGATTTACATATAAACAACAATGATTAATTCAAACACCATTAGGCATTAATACTTGAATAGTATTTGATAAAAGTATATTTATCAATAATAGAAAGTTTTTTTTATTAACTACTTAAATAAGTAACAATTGAAATATTTATATTAAGAAAATACCAAATCTTTCATCAAACAAGCTACTAACCTTCTAGGCCTATGCTGTTTACTATTAAAAGAACTTTCACTGCCGGCTAACGTCATCATGTATTATTCTTCACCAAATTGTTAAAAACTATTAAAAAATAACATTAACACCATTTTACCCACCTAATATATAAGAAGAAATGATATCAAACTTTATAGCGGAAATGTTTTATCACGTCACACTTGAATATCATCATAAGAAAGTTCTTTAACTTGGGCTAATTTTCTAATAATATCTTATTGGTTAAAGCTTTTATTATTATTTAAAAAAAACTAAAAAATTTTAAATATATTTTAAATATACAAACAAAGATATAAATAACAAAATTTAGTGATTTGAAAAACTGTAAGAAACTAAATAAAAATTAAATATATTAAGCTGATTTTTGCCCTATTAAATATGTACAAACTATACAAAGTTGATAAAAATTATTCAGTAACAAAAATTTGTTGAATATAATTCTTGAATAAAAAATTACAATTTAATTTGTCATAAAAACTGTAAAAGCTCCATGAAAAAGCAAATCAACATCTACTTTGCAATTGTCATCTATTTTCATTAAATATTTAAAGATAGATTTAAAAATTAAATGCAAGTTTTTACAACTTAACAAGTAACTGTAAGTTATTCAAATCAAAACATCTTAAAATTAAAAATTAATAAGGTTTTATCCTAGTTTCACATCAAATTTATAAAATGTGTATAGAAATAAATTTGTCATCAGTTAAATTTATGTTTTGAACTCCCTTACAAAATGTTTTCTAAATCTCTCTAAAAGTCAACTTATTTAAGTATAATCAATCCAAGAAAAACATATTTTACATTTCTTTGGTAAACTAAAACATTTATTTCCTAAAGAATGTAGGAAAATTAATATACTTACCTAATAAACGATCAAATTGATACTATAATATTATAATTATAAAAGATAACCACAGTGCATATAAAAAAAGATCTTTTAAAGGTTAGTTAAGCAGGTAAATCAATAGGTTTAACAAATTTCTGTATTTTTTTCCTACATAAGTTTTAATTATTAAAACGATGCAACTGCTAACATAATGATTTTAATTAACAGACTTAAAAGTAAAATCAAAATAGTTGATGACTCAAGCAAAGACTAAGAAGAAACAAAAAGGTTTATAAAGTAAACAATACTTTATAATAAAGCAACAACTTTTTAAAAGTAAGACTAAAAGCTGATTTCTCAAAAAAATAGTAGAAACTAAAAACTGAAAAATAAGTAATGGGCTTGGTTAACAAAAATTATTCCATAAAATAATAAACTAACAAAAAGCTGCCAAATTAAAGTCGAAAAACTATT
Organism: Pegea sp. RAD2-039; assembly: GCA_034620365.1. Taxonomy (NCBI): domain Eukaryota; kingdom Metazoa; phylum Chordata; class Thaliacea; order Salpida; family Salpidae; genus Pegea; species Pegea sp. RAD2-039. Next base: position 155,296 of record JAQGEQ010000240.1, read on the forward strand.
TCTGAACTAAAAGAAAAACTACTAATTTAGTACAAAATTTTCAAACAGATTTTTTATAACTATTTCATATTTTTATTAAAAATTATCCCAATTTTAAAGTTTAATAATAACAAAACGGTTTTGTTTTTGTAATTTGTAAATAAAAGTAATTATAAGTAAAAATTATTAGTGAACTTGATCACTGTGTAATGGTCTATCATTTTAAGTCACACAAACTAATTCTTTATCAAATATCACAAAATTACTTAGAATTCAGTAAATGATTTGATTAGAATTAAGTTCAATAGATTTATTTTCGTTTTTTGATTATGCCAAACAATATTTGTCTATAAACCTAATAACATAAAACAATTCACTAATTTTATTACATCATGTTTTTGTTTTGTTTTTGAAATATTTATTTTTTTTAGAATCACTCAAAAGTAAAATTATTTTTTAAGGCTGAAATAATATAACTCAACTTTAATTTTTCATAAGAAAATATCATCAATAAAAAACTGAGGTAATCCACTTAGTGGTAGCACCTCATGTTTATAATAAATTATATCCGTTGCCATGTCCTTAAATGTTCAAGAATTTATCAGTAATCGAAATTGGCTTATAACCAAATTACCAAACAATTTTGAAAAGCAAATGAAATAGAAATTCTGATATTTTAGAATTTTTAGCATTACTTTAGTTTTTTTTTTAATAAATTGCTGACTAAAACTTTCTTAACTTAGTTAACATTAACCCAAAACAAATTTATAAATTTCACGTTTATTCTGTGAGCTTGACATAATGATAACAACCATTAAATTAACAAAATCATTAAAAGTAAGAAATAAGTTTTTGCAAAGAGCTTATAATACCGAATTTATTATAGATTACAGCTTACTTTTAGTTTGCTGAGAATATTAAATACTTAAAATGATAATAATTTACTAATTTTGTCCAGCCATTGTTATTTCTTAAACAAGTTTTATAAATATGAAAATTGTTTTCGATCGTATTGTGGTAAAACATAAATATGTAATTCGTGATTCTTGTATAGATCTTTGTCACTCGGCAATAGCTTGTGTTGTAGGTAGCGCGTATCGTTGGTATAATTATTTATGTTGTTAGTCGACTTCTTAATAATTTGAATAAAGATATATATAAAAATCATTACACGTATCAGTTACAATTAAAAAACTAATAAATGGCATGTTATAACACATATTGTTTTATATGTATTTTAGATGTCATAAATTTTGAAATTGAAATTTATTTCAGCTTTAACATAATGACGTTTAGCTTGCTATTTTTAAATTTAAGTTTTAACTCCAAAGTTTTACGTAATTTAGGCTCTACAATTTTTTGCCTTATCTAGTTTTTAAATTACGACAAAAAAATCATCTTAAACATGTGATTTAATTGTTAATGCATTTTAACTAGACTTATGGAAGTCATTTTTTTTAACGAAATTGGTATAATTATTGATTTAAAAACTTTTAAAAAGTCATTAAGTTTGTTCAAAAAAATTCTTGATTGGCTCTGTCTCTCTTTATGGTATAAATGTAAAAGTAAAGAATCGTAAATAACTTCTTAACGAATATATTAGGCATAAAAGAAAGCTTCTAAAACACTTTTTAATAGTATGATAAAGAGTATTATGTAAGTGTTGATACATAGAAATACATGCTTAAATAATCTAGTAGGTAATGTGAACTGACGGATAAATTATTCTTTATTAAACGAATTTCACACTTCCACAGTCTTAATGTACAAATTAATTTTTTCACGCTCTAATTCAATTACGAACTAAGAAATCATTTAAATAAGTTAACAGTAAATTTCAATTAAAAGAAAATGAATTAACTTTGCTTAATGACTTATAGTAGTTTACCTTTTGAATCCTTTATTTATGTAAATTAATATTTTGGATCGTAAAGAGACTCCTTACAACTAGCAAGATTCATGGTGCGTGTTGCACCATTTATAACTTTTCTTGTTGCGCCTTGCCATTATCTTATTCTGAATGACAACCTTCTATACAAATACTTACAAACAACATTTTGGTTTTTTCTTTTAAATGTTTTTGTAAAACTCGTACTACCAAATAATCTAAATTTAGATTAAAAACAGCAATAGCTTAAATCAGTTCAGATAAAAAAAACACTAAGACACTAATCTATTATAGATTAGATGCATAAATATGTTTATAATTTAACTAAGCTAGCAGATTGTCCTATAAAATATTTTCGGCAATCAAAGCTAACATTGAAATAAAGAAAACTTTACTATGGTGGTTAAAGATGTTTAGAAATTGCTTACTTTCATGCTACTTTTTATAATCATTTTTTACTCTTATCTTCTATCGAAAAGTACTTATTTCGATTTTTGACTTTAATATGTACGGATTATTACTATAAGTACATTTTAATAATTTTTTTTGCTAAAATACATGAAATAATTATATAAAAGTCTATCTTCTATTAGAATAAAGTAAACTCAAACCTTTGATAATAAGACAAATGTTTTAAAATGATAAACATAATTAAATAAAATATTTTTAAGCTTAAGATTAAAAACGATAAAGACTATACTGCTTATAAAATTAAAACCTGAAATCATTCATAAAAGACTGTATAAAAATTTAAAAACATTTAAAATTAGTTTCATTCTTTCTACTAATGTTTAATATCAATATATTGAATTTGATTTCAAATATACTATTGAATAATTCAATAATTACAAATATTATTTCATTTATTTTATAAAGTAAACTATTCAAGAGAAAAAATTTACTAGTCCAAAAGTATGACCACTAGGACTTATTAAAAACTGAAGTAAATTATTTTACCTAAATTAAATATAAATAAAATATACATATACATATAAATAATTAAATGTCAAAACTTTTCAGTTATATCTAAACTCCGCTGATTTTTTAACAAGATTGGTTATAACTAATGTCAATATGAAAATCATATTTTCCTAACGACGCCCGAACTCAGACGTTTTGTTTGATTAATTCTCTCAAATAATCTAAGTACCATAAAGACTTAACTATGAAAGCAAATTTATCAAAATAAGCTATTTAGCTTGTTTTTTAATGATGAAATTATAAAATTACTAATATTATGTATAATTATTTCAATAAAAAAAATAAGACTGCATTACAACTAACCTTGTTTACATTTTCTTTTAAAAACTAATCGTTTAATTCATCAATCAGTTAGAAATGTATTCTGATTTTATGTAAATTATAGTTATATTTAGATAATCTTACCAACGAATTGTATCTAGTTTCTTATTTAGTTAAGTTATTTTTGAAGATTTTATTGTAGTTGTTTTTAAGTTTGTTTTTTAGTAATAATTATTATTTTTTGTATTTTCAAGTTTAAATTTCTATTAAAAAATTATCTGACTTTATTTTTTTATTTAAATGGTTAACATATATAATTTTAATATAGTAGATATAATATTATTTTATTCAAAAGAAATATAAATTTTTAAAGTTTATATTTTTCAATGAAGTGATTTTTGAATTTGAACATAATATTATAGGATTTAGTTGTCAAAGTGAATGTTACATATAATATTTTCAGCTTTGTAAGGTATTTTGTGGTTGGAAATTAGTTGTTTATGTTTTATATAATTATAAATTATTATAAAAAATGGTTAAATTTATTATAGTAAAATGTATATCATTGTATATCATTATATATATAATTGTTTTAGAAATTACAATGCACAAAATATAATTATAGATTTAAAAAATAGTTTTCACTTTTTCGGTAATGATGTTTACTTTTGTTAAACGACTATGAATCTGAATTTTTCTTGTAACTTTAGATTTCATATTAAGTTAGAGCATGTCATTATACTTCTAAAAGATTGAAACCAAATCTTTAAGATTAAATTCTAAGTTATTATACTTAAAAATTTTCTTGAAATATTATAAAATATATTTTATACTTTAGGTACATTTTTATTATTGCTTAAAATGGAGTCTTATGATGTGATTGCCAATCAACCAGTAGTTATTGATAATGGTTCTGGTATGATTAAAGCTGGATTTGCTGGTGACCAAGTATCAAAGTCATACTTTTCAAACTATATTGGTAGACCAAAACATGTTCGTGTAATGGTTGGTGCACTTGAGGGGGAAACCTTTATTGGATCTAAAGCACAAGAACATAGAGGCTTGTTGAGTATTCATTACCCAATAGAACATGGAATTGTAACAGATTGGAATGACATGGAACGTGTGTGGCAATATATATACTCAAAAAATGAATTAAATACTTATACAGAAGATCACCCTGTTTTATTAACTGAAGCTCCTTTAAATCCCAAACAAAATAGAGAGCGTGCAGCAGAGATATTCTTTGAAACTTTTAATGTACCTGCTTTCTTTATTTCAATTCCCTCAGTTTTATCTTTATATGCTGCTGGTAGAACTACGGGAGTCGTGTTAGATTCAGGTGATGGTGTAACACATGCTGTACCTATATATGAAGGATTTTCACTACCTCACTCAATTATTCGTAGTGATGTTGCTGGACGAGATATCACTAAGTACCTTCAGTTATTACTAAGAAAAGAAGGTTTGTTTTTTAAGACCACTGCTGAAACAGAGATTGTAAAAACTATTAAAGAAAGAATGTGTTATTTGTCATTAAATGCTAAAGATGAATCTGAAACTGATAAAAAACCGTTCACACTGCCAGATGGTAGTGTAGTCGATATTGGTTCTACTAAACACCGTGCCCCTGAAATTCTCTTCCAGCCTCATCTGATTGGTGAAGAGTGTCAAGGAATACATGAAATACTAAATAATAGTATTCTGAAATGTGACATGGATCTAAGAAGAACCTTATATCAAAATATTGTACTTTCTGGGGGATCAACATTAGTAAAAGGTTTTGGTGATAGGTTGCTAACTGAAGTAAAACATCTTGCTCCTAAAGATGTTAAAATTAAGATTCTTGCTACCCAAGAACGACTTTACTCTGCTTGGATTGGGGGATCAATCCTGGCAGGTCTTGATACATTCAAGAAAATGTGGGTAAGCAAGCGTGAATATGAAGAAGGTAGACAACGTGCTTTGCATAAGAAGATGTTTTAATCTGCTCTCAGTAACTTTGCATCAGATTCAATCATGTCATCAACTTGAACTCAAGTTTCCTTGTCAAGCTCTTTGTATGTTGTATACAGGTTAATGATAACATTTGTTGCATGAAAATGAAATCAACTAATTTAAGGAAATAAAATACTTGAGTCTAAGTTGACTGATATAGGTAGTAATTATTTTGAAACATTTCATTAAAAGCTCTTTATGTGTGTATAATTGTGTCTTTAAAAATAGCTCTCTACTTTATGCCGATGAAAGAGTAACTAACAATTTTATTTGAGACATCGTAATTTAATTTATTGTTTCTAAAAGCGATAGTAGTAGGACTAGATTTTCTTGATTTAAAATTGATAATTTTTAAATCAGAGTGCTTACAATTTGCTAGATGTAAAATTTTTCAACCTTTTTTTGTTTATATCTTTCCGTAAGTTTATCAAAAATTATCCAACTTTCTATGTGACTTTATTAACTCAGTTAGAATGCTATATTTGTTAACTTTATTGTTTCTTTTGCTTGTTGCTAATATTTTATTTCTCAAAATTTTAGAGCAAGGCCTAACTGCATTTGTTAAATTGTTGTGGTAGTTAGGCTTTGAATATGAAGAATACCCCAGTGATATTAATTTTATCATTGTATTGTTTTGTCAATTATAATGTTTATGCTAGTACACATTGGGTAGTTACTGAAGGTGGCAGAATACAACAACAGGTGGTAATTTATTGAAGGTTTTTGTCATCAACTCAATAATTAATCAAATAAATCTGCTGCTGAAATCTGATCTATGTAGCTAAGAATGATTTTCTTAACTTTTAGATTGAGTCTTCTTTTGCAATGGTTCAACCGGATAATTTGGCAGGATTTATTAATCAAGAAAGAGTTCAAAATAATCTGAAAGTATGTTTAATTAAACTACTTATAATTGAATCTTTTTGTATTTAGCTTTTATTTAATTTTAATAGGAGTTTTTTCTACCATTTAAGTTTATAGTCTAATTATTGAATAGGGAACAAATTGAAAAATAAGTTATTCAAGATTGAAATATCAAATCTCTTTAGATGGTATTAAGAATTGATTTTAGTGATTAAATATACTTATTTGAGGTAAAAATTAATCTTTCTCACTCCAATGATATATATATCAATCAAAATTATTAAACAACTTTCTTTAGTTCTTTTTACAATTAATGTTCTTTAAATTAAAAAATATAATTGTTAAAAAGAAGGTTTCACTTAAAGAAGTTAGAAGATTTAATAACTAATAAATAAAAACTAATTTATTTTGTTAGTTGATCTGTAAATTAGTTTATGTCATCAACTTTTTTTAAACTTTAAATGAATATTCTAACAGGAAATGGAAAAAGATTTGAATAAAAGACATCAAGATATCGAAGCTAATGAAGATAAAGATACTGATCTAGAAATGAGACATTATAGTTCTGATGAAAATTGTTTGAGAGCAGGTCTACATCTACTTTTTTTCAATTCATTTACATTTAAATGATTTTCAAAATTAGTTGAATTAATATCAACAATTATTATATCATGTTTTTATGACAGCATCACAATTTCATGAGAACACATTTCAACATAAAATAAACGATTTAAATAAAAAAGATAATTCTATTTAGCATCTTAGTCCTTTAAAACTTCTGGAACAACAACACCAAGTCTTGTCTTCCCTTTTCCTGGTTGAAACACAAACCTTACTTAATGGTTGTGTTAAAGCCCTTCAACAATACACTACCTTTTATAGTTTATTTCAAATTATCACATTTTTATAACAGGAAAAAGATTTTCTGAATTCGATTTATTCATTCATTCATTTTTACCTCTAACTGATAAAGGAATTCAGGTAAGACATAACCAATTGTATCAGCTCTTTTTAAACTAGCAAATGTCGTAGATATCTGATCATATTACGTTGGATAAGAACCTTCCATATAACCAACCTAATTGCTCACAGTTTTTCAATCTACCGTACAGTGTTCATTCCTATGATCATCTACTTGTTAGTTTCCTTTTTTTTCTTCATCGCTCACTTTTAATTTTATCTTTCTATTTTAGGCTGTTCAACAAAGAGATAATTTAGAGCGTCAGCCTTTAGAAAGGTTAAAAAAGAAGATGAACTTTTTGAAAAAACCCAGAGTTGCTGCTAGTGCTATTTATGAGGCTTTGAAAAAGGTTCTTTTGAAAATCCTACTCTTTAATATACAACTGATATGTTAATAGAATTCAACTTCGTGGGTCTTATATAATCTCGCCTCATTTTATTGGAGACTTGAAGGTAATACGTCAGCATCTGTTGAATGTATTCGAAGAGCTCTTCACTTTTCACCTGAAAATACCAAGGATATTGCTCTAGTAAATCTTGCAAATGTCCTACATCAGTAAGTCCATCTACAAAATTGGTTTATTTTCTTCAGTTTGTCAAGTGGAAGTTCTAACTCTTCTGATACTTGAAGATAAACCGATTTAGATATTTTGTGAAATCAACAACTTTATAAGCAAATAAATACTTTTATCTCATAGAGCTGATTACACTGAAAATGCTACTGTGGTTTTACTACATGCTTTAGATGTATCTGGAGGTAAAGATTTCGTCAATTACTATCATCTAGGAAATATGTTTGCTGTAAGTATGATGAAAGACTTCTGAGTAACACTTACTTATTTGCTAATTATTTGTTGAAGCAAAATACAAGTTGATCAGTCATCTGAATGAAAATATTTTTGATTTTGATAGCGTCAAACCATTTATCATCGTAAATCTTCCTTCTTTTTGTAGTCGCTTGGAAATTTTAACAGATCAATTTTTTTCTATGAAAAAACTTTACAATTCAAGAAAGATTTCGAGCCGGCTGCTTCTCGTCTAGCAGGAGTAAGATGCGAGTTGAAACTGCAGGTCATCACCAACCACCCACATACTTTTTCGATATCAATGATTGATGTGCAGGATAAGCTAGAAGCTCAACATCAAAGCTTACAACGTACCCTTGCTGAGTTGCAAGAATATCGAAATTTGCATGAAAAGTTTCGCGAAGAACAAGAATTTGTATCAAAACAGCATATTGGAATTCGGGAGCAAGTAGAAGCTCATCTGTTCTATGAAAAGCAGAAGTTAAAAGAAAGTGCTTATGGTGAGTGTATATATGACGCACGTGTAGATGCTCATCACTTGGTTACTAGGTGACGCTTGTCAGTTCAAGAATAAAGATGATGGTAGTGGTTCCTATTTACTTTGTAAATTCTCACAAGATGAAAAAGAGTTTGTGTTGCTTCCAGGTCATCATCAAAACTCCGCTGATGACAAATATGGTCGAAATATCATCGCCGCTTCGCCCATGCGTAACATCATCAAGGTTTGACGCGTCAACATGTTTGTGACGTCATTTCCAACTTTATTTGTCAGCAGAAGAAGAAAAAAGTAGAAAACGATGAAGAACCCGAAGCCAAGGTGAGTTGTTGCTAGGGAAACTGAAAGCTGCTTGCTGATTGGTTTGTTTGAAGCGATTTTTTTTCAATGAGAGCGATAGTGAAAAAAAGGTAAAGACTGAAACTCAGAAGAAGATTTATCATTCATATGTCGACTACACGGTGAGTTTTACATCAATCAGTTTATATTTCACATCTCATCGACTCTCAGCATCCTAAGTGGCCTCCTCTGGAGAATTGCAAACAGTACACCAAAAGATACCCTCAGTGGGATGAGTTTCCATCCGGATACGTGGACCCAGAAACCCGAGGCTTCCCGTAATTTCACTTCCTACTTGTCTGTCCTCTTTGCCTACTTTAAATCGCATCAATAAACCAGATGTCACCTCGTCGCTTGCTTGTGTGTAGGCAGATGCAAGTTTCTGATTGGTTGATGTTTTTAGAGTTCGGAAGTTGTTAACGACGTACTTGGGTATAGCACCAGGCGAGATGCACGCAACACCATGGAAACAACCTCATTGTGATCAGATTGAAGAGAACCCCGATCTTCCTTATGACAGCTTGGCAACCATATCAACAGATATTGATAGCACTGCCTGGAAACAAGACCCTTACGTCAATAATGTGCGATAATTATTCATTTTTGAGTCTTTTAAAAGTAGATAAACAAAAGTTGGTAGAACTTCGCTAGATAGAAGATGTTGTGATTATTAACTTCATCTTTCCTTGTCGTTTTGTAGCTTTTCCTTAAACACGTGAATGGAGGTGCAGTGTGGCCTGATGACATAGCACAAAGGATACTTAGCGCTCTGAAAATAGCAAAGCGGAAACAGGTAACCATAGAAATTTCTCGTGTTTACTTCAATTCTAATTGATATTTAAGAATTATGACCATTTATGGGTTTTATACAATTTGGCCGGATTGTTTTGGAGAGTAAATGGTGACAACAAAGAAGCAATCCAATGTCTCCGAAGAAGTATTTATCATGCTCCTAAACATCATAGAGATGTCCCTCTTGTTGGAATCGCTAATATTCTGTCAGTTCATCTTCAAATCATTTCATGAACTGAAATATTTTATGACAGATACCGGAACGGTCACATTTACGATTCGCTCAATCTCCTTATTCATGCCCTTCAACTAAACAACTCAGAAGTACATCTCATTCGATTCCAACCACTTCCTTTTTAACCATCTATTCACAGCCTGCCACCTACCTGACAACTGGCAACGTGTTGCAAGAAAACAACAACGCTACAGGCGCGATTCAGTTCTACAACTACGCCTTGGTCCTGTATCCCGACTACTCTGAAGCTCTGCAAAGTTTGTTGGTCGTCAAATGCTTCCAGATGATTGGTGGTGGGTCGAATTCACGTCAAGTTCTTGATGCAATCGTGCGTTTGCTGCTTGCTTCGTAAGTTGCTCATTTAATTTGGATGATCACAGAGGAAAGACGTTGCTAAGGAACAAGAAGACGTTCCTAAGGAACATGAAGATGTTGCTAAGGATCAAGAAGACGTTGCTATGGAACAAGAAGACGTTGCTAAGGATCAAGTTGACGGTGCTAAGGAGCAAGAAGACGTCGAGGAACAAGATGCTTCTGCACAGGTGAAGCCCCATTCAGTTTTTCTTTTATCAATTTACGATTATTTTAGATGAAAATAAGAAGTTCTGATTCGTCTTCTGAACATCCATCATTGATAATGATCAATTCGTTGTCTGGATCGATGCATCTATCTCATTCTCTCAAGACACAGATCAAGGATCGTATTCTATACTCGATTTCTTCTGAGAAAACAGCAGAACAGACTCATAAAGATGGAAATCTTTCATATAAAGATACTTCTGTTGCTGATAAAGGTATCAGTTCTCAATATATCTGATCTCTTATCTAATCTTTCGCTCTTTGTAGTCAGCACCTCTCTCAAAGATCCTAGTGATGTTGAAGAAGATTTTCAGGCGGATCAGGTTTGTGAAGTTCTTCGTCATCAGTGATTATTTTTGAAAATAATTCTTAATAGATTGACGAATCTAATCTTATGGGAAGATCTCTTCTTGATCTTCAACTGAATCAGGAGGAAGATGATCAATTTACGAATGAAGAGTAATTTATTTTGACAAATTTATTTTGAAAGTTTTCTTCATTTTATTTCTAGTGACCGTAATTGTCAGGGCCTCACTAAAATGGATTTTTCTCAACTTGACGCACTCAATACAACTGAGTTATTCTTAAACGAAGTCGAGTAAGTACTATTAAACTCGCTACACAAAACCAACCAATCATATGCTTCAGCTTCAGTCTCGACGTTGCTATTGACGATAGAAATGATTTAGTGAAGCCAACTTGTGTTGTTGACAACGATGAAAACTTTATTTATGATTTTCAACCTGTTAAAACACATTCATCGAAACCAGAACTAAGACTTGATGCGGTATGTCACAAATTGATTCATGAAAGCAATTGACGAATTAATCCAGGTTGCTAAGAGCTTCATCGAAGAAATGGAAGCACCTGGTTCGTTGTCTAGTTATTTAGCTGCCGCATTTACTTCTCATCCTCATAATTGGCGAGTTGCTGTGTTGTCTTCCTTCTACTGGAGAACTGTTGGAGATGTGAAGCAGGTTCAACCATCTTCTACTTCTTCTTTTAAACTACTCGATGGTTAATTTTATAACCAGACGTTCGCCTGTCTTCAATTTGCGATGACACACGTTCAACCTTGCTATCGGGACATTGTGGTCTATGTGGTGGTTGATTATATGGCCCATTTAGGTCGATTGGTCGATGCTAGCTCATTATGTGAAAAGCTGGTTGACAGGCACCCTTATTCCCCGGCTGTTTCTTACTTGTTGGGGAATCTGTATGCTGCCCAGGTAAATGTCAGTTGTATCGGGTACATCATTGAATATTTCTTCTCTAGGGACTTTATATGGGGGCGGTAAAGAAGTTTCAGATGTGTTTAAAGTTAAGAGACAATTATGAAGATGCCCAAAATAGAATTGACAATTTAAATTGTTTGAAAAATAGTGGTAAATGAGAAGAAAATTTTAAAAGCTAATTTGATTTTATGCAACTGAATTGCTTTAACTGTTATTTATATTTTTAGTTTTTCTTTTATCACTTAAAAAACTCATTTCGACTCTATTTCCAATCCAAGTGTTCAATTTAAAACTGTTTTTATACCAAACTTGCTTTTTATGTATTTAGTTATCTTCTACAAGTATTATTTGCAGTTTGACATTAATTTTTTCAAGTTCAATAATTTGAAGCTTTCTATTAGTTACTATTTGCACTTTACTGATTGCAGTCAACAATTTTTGTCTAAAACTTTTACTTTAATTTTTCTTCATTAAATAAATCTAGTAAACTCTTATTACTTGTGAATCAATTACTTATTTTTGGCCCGCTTCGGCCGCGAACGGCCGCGCGTAACATATATGTGCCAGGGCAGAAGTTATTGATGTTCAGTTGTTGCCCATGTAGCAGGATTTCATTCTTCACGTCAGCTAGGTTATGCAGCGGAATAGATAGGATGATGTAGCTGCACCCGGCTGGCGTCGCACCAGCTGCCAGAATCACACTGAGTACAGCGACAAACTGCATATGTGTCTCCAACTTTAAATTTAGAATTTTTGCATCTTCTAGAAGTGTTGTCATTTTACCAGACTCACAGAACCCTTGAGTACCCGGGATTTTTATGCGGGACTTTTCTTGTCACGTGTATGTGTCCACCTGAGATCAAACCCGGAACCACCTGCTTTTGATAGGCAGGTATGATAACCAATTAGCCACACATGTAGACATCAGCCTGTTGCAATGAAGAAGATGCAACTTATATATATTACGCAAAACACTCCAGCAGTGATTTATTTAAATTGAATTTTCTGAGTTTATTTTTTAACGACTAAATCATTCTGTAGCTGAGATTTTAACCAAGAAATACTATTGCAAAGTCATCTTAGTTGCAAACTTTCTTTTTGTTTCTTACCCATTATATATATAAATTTGTAATTAATTCATTGTAAAACAAGCAGAATGTTTATAATTACAATTTATTCTAAAAGAGACACATAAGAAAAATTATAAGTTATTTGTCAACTTATTTTAAAAATCGGCTATCAGTTTTTTGATGAATCTTTTATATCATGAAATGAATTTGTAATCAAATTAGAAATAGTCAGATAAGTTCAAACCGTCAAAAACCAGTTGACTGTTTTGGTGATGAAGGTATGTTTGGTTCTATTTACAAAACTCTCAAACATCAGTTTATCCACCTAATTTTAATCAACAAATCTTGCTTGAGCTGAGGCTACGATTTGCTACTTGACGTTTCATGTCAGATTTATTAAATACTGTAAACAAGAACACTAATTTAAATTAGATCAATAAGCATCACTACAAAATCTAAATGATCTTTTTAAAAAAAAGTTTTTTCGAGAAACTTGAAACCAAAACTCTGAAAATTATATTAATTTGAACAAACTTGTTAGTAGTAAACCTATGAGTAGTTGAACATACAGAGAACTTGATGAATACCGAGCCGACAATACTTTCTGAATTTTACTAGCACATAAAGTGAAGATTATCCTGAACTTTATAAGGCACAACTTAATCAAAATTTGTTTCTAAGTTTATCTAAGCTTGTGAAGAAGCCCAGATGAAGCTGCTTTCGAAGTAGGGAAAGTTAATTCTATTAATCAAAGATTTCTAAACTCAAGATAGAATAAATTTCAGTCATTTAAGTGATTTAAGAAACACATAACTTTTATTTGAAACAACAAGAATAGAAGTAATTTGTCGATAAATAAGATGAAACTGTACTTTACTTAAACTTTAGATAACGACAAGCTTTTCGCGCGTAGTTATGGGAAAAGTCGTTCCAATTGTCATTTGACCACAGCAACATGATTTGTTGCAGAGCTTTGTTTGTACTGGACCAAATTGTCACACGAACATTTCCCAACACCATGCAATAGATACCATAAATACACCATCGAATAAATTGGTCATCTAACATCTGACTTTGATCTTTTTGCGTAAGCATTCCAATCAGAAGATGAAGAAATCCGGCGTTGTAGAGAAAATCTTGCATTACAAGGTTGTTATTAGACAAAGTTGAGAAAGTTTTCACAACCTCTAACCGGACATGTCTTGGCTTTGTAGGGGTTTTTATAATATCTAATAAAAATGGAATGTACTGATGTAAACTATTGCTAGCAGCAGGTCCACCAAAGTAACATACACTTGCTAATCTTTCAACTAATGCAACATATGAACGATGGTTGATATTGATAGTAAGTAACTGCTTTCCTATTTTTTGCACATCAGTAATGTAAAGATTAGCAGCAGCTTCTGTTTCGATTGGAAGAGATTTTTCCGGAAAGAAGTGTTTATAGATAGTTCTGGCACTGCGCGAAATATAACTAACTGCTGATAAAATCATTTTCTATAAATTCCATTTTTACAAAATGTAAATTTCTAGCATTACTCTAGTGACGTCATTATTTGGTTCTTAAGTCATAATATTGATTTCAAAATATTTGGAGTGACAACAACATTAATAAGAAGTTTGTAAAATGATAAGATAGACGACTTGTTTAAAACTATCGTTTAAATGTTTGCTGATCGTTCATCTTCTATGTTTTATCTTCATCTTGACAAGACAATAAAATTGTATGAAAAGAACTTGAGTTGTAAGTACCACTGCAAGAATGCAATATGCAAACATATGTGATAAAAACTAATAATGAAGAAAAATGTGCTTATAAATAAGTGTAAGAATTCAAATTAATAAGAAATTAAACCTGAGATAGTTGAAGTTAATAACTACTCATTTTTAGATGAGATTAATTTTTCTTTAAATTTTTCTTCAAGTTAAGATCTCTGATTAATAAAAATAATTAATTTTCTGAGTTAACAAAAACACAAGGTTTGATTGCACAAATATCATTTTAACTAGAATTTAGCAATTAAACAATGATACTTTGGTATCTTAAATATTAGAGATAAAAATATACTGAAAAATGGTCATACAATCTCACCCTCAAAATCCAATTGTTACAAAATCTACCAAATAAGACCAAATGAGAAAGTGGCCGAGAATAAAACTAGGAACAGAAAAGAAGACAAATAGGTAGCTATTACAATTAATCTGTAAATAAAGTTTAAAAACTGTTAGATACGTTAAACTATCCAACAAATTTTACATGTGCTTGAAAAAAAAGTATTCTGATTATTACATTTTTGAAGGTAGCTTAAAAGAATTTGCTGTTAAATGTCCGACTAACTAATGAGTACATCTAGAGGAAGCAGCATCTTAAAGATTTTTACTTCAGTAAAAGATACTTTAAAAGCAAAAATAATTCTTTTAAAATCGACTTAGCTTGATTAAATACTCCCAAACTATGATATATTTTGGTGTTAAGTATTTCATTTGGTATCTAGGGGTGAAAATCTAATCTGAGTAATTGTTAAAGTGCTTATAAGATATAGTTAAAAATAAAATTTAGCGTTGAAATGATTTTTTAAGAAATATTTTACTGATTATCAAATTTACATTCTAGTAATTAAATATAAAAATCGGTTAAAAGGAATTTGTAGAAACGAAAATCACTCACAAATCATTAGAATTTGTGAGAAGATTTAATATGAGTAATAAACTTTGATAAAAAACAAAACTAGTTTAAAAACTATCAGATGTTCACGGCAGAGACACGTCACAATTTTCAGATTTCAATCTCAGCTATATTTAGTGGAAAACTAATTTGCAAATAACATTTGTTGGTGAATTGTTTTAAAGATATATTTAATTACAACGGATATTTTCACAAAGATTATAAAAAATAAGTTTCAAAACCCTTAACCTCATTAAATTTTAGCACTTTTGTAGTGACACAACTGCTTTAAAGTCATCTATGAAACAAATTATTTAGTTTCAAAAAGAACGATTACTTTGAAGCCTAATTTATCTTGAGTGACTATTCAAGAATTATTAAGATTTTTTGAGAAAATCTCTTTTATAAAGTTATTTATTCAGCAGAATCATCTAGCTTCTTATAAAATTGTTTTGCAAATTTTGGTGGTTTTTGGAAGTAAAACTATAAAAAGTTTTCCATCAAAACTGATTTAAAAAGCATCGAATCAAATTAGAAACTTCAGAATGAATACATACAGAACTTTTTCAACAACAATTTTATGGCTAGGTTCAATAAGATTAATTTATTGTTGAAATAAATACTCAGGTTATTTAGTAGAAATGGGTTATTGGTGTATCTAAAAAGTGATTTTGAATTATAATTTATTTCCGAAAAAAATCGACAAATAATACTCGATTTACATAAACAAAGTTAGAAAGAAATAAAAGACAAAAGGGCTATGAGTAAAGACGCAAGTATCCATCAACTTCTGAAACTACTCCTGCGTATCTTCAGCGTGATGTTTCTACTGTATCATCATTCCAGCCTTTTAGTCCTTCCGGAAGTTCTGTATTTTCTTCCTCACTCCCTGTACCCTCCACAAAGTCTTCATAAGTGGATTTTTCTTTAAAGGGTCGCTCACCCAGAACCTCTACAAGATCTTTGCGCTCTAGTTGCTCTTGCTCTAAGAGGCGCTTAGCGAGCTGAAGATGAATCTCAATTAGCATCTTTTACAAGTGGATGCGAGAATCTTTTACTTTTTCAACAAGATCTTTTTTATCTTCTAGAATTTGAAGAGTTCTTTGGGAAGCCTCATCAACAATTCTTCGAACCTAAATAATTAAAGATTAAGAACGAATTAAACAGATGATGAGTGTCTACCTCTTCATCAATCAGTTGTGCTGTAGATTCACTGAATGGTTTCTGAAAGGTCTGATTCGTGTTGTCAAAGGAAACCTGGCCAACTTTCTCACTCATACCAAATTGAGTGACCTAAAAATATGCAAAGTCAACAGGACAGTCAAACCATAAGTTGGACGTGAACCTGTGCATAGGCTAGTTGAGTAACTTTTTGCAAGTCATCTTGTGCCCCTGTAGTGATCTTGTTGAAGAAAATTCTTTCCGCACACCTGCCCCCTAGTGTTGTACACATTCTATCTAACAACTGAAAAGAACAACGAATTAAATGAAGAAGATCAGTTGAAGACCAGGAGCACCTGTTCGGTGGTAACCAGGAACAATTCTTTGGGTTGATACATCGCGTAACCAAGTCCTTTGCCACGAGGAACAATTGATACTTTTAAAAGAGGGTCAGCATGTTGTAAAAACCAACTGGTGACGGCGTGACCTGCTTCATGGTACGCAACTGTTGTCTTCTCTTCTGGTTGTAAGACTCGCGTCTTCTTCTCCAAACCTGTTATAAATACCAGTTGTTAACCAACTACAAGCAGATAACAAACCAGCGACAAACCAGCAATAACTCGATCTATCGCAGACGCAAAGTGCTTTTCTTCAATAGTTTTAGCTGCATCACGTGCAGCTATCAGAGCAGCTTCATTACACACATTAGCGATATCGGCACCTGGATTAGCGGAGGATAGTTGAAGTAATTTTGGAATTGGTAAAGCTTCAACTCACCTGAAAAACCAGGCGTTCTCGCTGCCATCTTTCTTGCAAGTGCATCTTTATCAAGATCAGTTTTCAAAGCTTTTAAATGGATTTTGTAGATGGATGCTCTTCCTTTAATATCAGGTAATCCGACGTAAATTTGTCTGTCAAATCTACCAGGTCTCATCAGCGCAGGATCAAGTACATCGTTTCGATTTGTACCAGACAAAACCACTACATTGGTGCCAATGGTATTAAAGCCTAAAAATAGATATTAGGAGTTTGTTAGTGGTAGAAATAAACAAACCATCCATTTCAACGAGCAGCTGGTTTAAAGTTTGATCTCCTTCTGATCCGCCACCAATATTTGCACCTGATCGCTTTCGACCAATCGCATCAATTTCATCGATAAATAAAATACAAGGAGCATTTTTACGAGCTGTGCTGAACATATCACGGACCCTAGATGCTCCAACACCCACAAACATCTCATGAAACTCTGAACCATTGACACTGATAAATGGGACACTAGCTTCTCCAGCTGTGGCTTTAGCTAATAATGTTTTTCCTGTTCCAGGTGGCCCAGAAAGTATAGCACCCTATAGAGGTGGACAGTTGAGTCAGAGTAGTCAGTAAATACTGCCCACTTACTTTTGGAATTTTTGCGCCGAGTTCTTCGTATCTGGAAGGATTTTTGAGGAAGTTGACAAACTCCATAATTTCGATCTTAGCTTCTTCACATCCAGCAACATCTTTAAATCGGACATCAATGTCTCCTTGTTTGAGTACTTTAGCATGTGACTCAGCTCCAGCAAAAGGATTTAATCCTAGAAAAAGATTTGATCTTACAATAAATTGAAGGTTTTGATAAAAAATATTTCTAAGTGAAACCAAAACATCTGAAAACCTCTCATAAGTCCTGCTGAGCCTCCTGGGCCTGGTTTCTTTCCAGGAGCCCCTGGCCCCATAAGCATTCGTCTTAAAATTAAAAGAGTAAAAAGAAAGAAAAGCAGATCTAGAGATTTGCCAAAGATTGTGCTGAAAGAAGAAAGGATTTAGAAATGAGAAAGATCAGGCGGATGCTCGATAAAACCTTAAAAGAGACTTCTTGCCGGCTTCAGCAAATATCCTTCTGCTGTAATCTACGCCCATATCATTTTGAACACTTTCCAAGTTTGACTGTAATGCTTCCAGGCTTAGAATTCGAAACTTCAACTATCAACATTAAGTAGTTTCAATTGTAATGTGGCGTTTACATGATTAGTTAATCTAAAAATATTAAATAAAACTTAGGGTAAACACTGACCCATTTATCCGGCATATTAACCACCTTGGCAACTGCAACATTTTCGTCATGAACTACCACCGATTCAACCTACAAGTTCAGTTTAAAACTATTTTTCCATCAAATTTGTTTAATTCAATCATACCATTCCTGTAGTCAAGTATTTGGTGACAAACTCTTTCCACGTGACAGCAATATATTTGTCTTGGTATGAGTTATAATAATAAATTACAGAGCCAGCTCCAAGAGCAAATAACGCCAAATTAGTCCAGTTCATTAGATCTTTATAATTCTGAAAAATTTGATGTGTGAGTAAAAAGTTGTTTGTATATACAACAGCTTCACTACACCTTTGGGTCAAAGTTGTTGTTGTTGAAATTGAAATCAAAATTGAAAAAATCGTTGCTTGCTGATTTCTTATCATCTTTTTTATGTTGATCTTTAGGAGGTGGAGGAGAAGAAGTCTTTTTAGACTCTGACTCTGACGTCTTTTCATCTGTAATGAACCTTGTCACACAAACGGTGAGATAATTTTAAAATATAAACCTTTGTTTTCATTTTTTTTCTTTTTTATGAAATTTTCAAAACCTAAAAAAAGTTGCTTTTGGTCATGAGTGGCTTATAATTTCAAAATTGATTTTCCAATAAGTTTTAAGTTGAAAATATAGAAAATGCAATTGACAAGATTAAAATAAAATTATAAAAATATACAAAAAAATATTTGAAATAACGATCGTTAAATCTAATTTTAATTATCATAAAAATATAATTCTGTCCTGAAACTACCTCAATATATTAATAACTATAAAGATACTAATAGTTTATATACCAAAACTAACTAATTTCTCATTTACCTTTGGCTTTTTTTAACTTATCTTCTTGCCAGAGAGTAGGACTATGATGAATACATCTTATATGAAACTGATATGGTCCTATGGAATTAGACTGAATAAAAATAATATAAAATATTTATAATAAAAATCTGTTCAAGTGATTTTGATTGAATTTAAATTATAAAAGTATCATAATCAAAACTAATCAAAAAATGTTTATTATTAGTTAAAAATAATTTCACTATAAATAAGTTATTATAACAAAGTTTAATTCAACAAATAAATCATACTTTTAACTAATAAATGTATAACTTGCAGCTATGCATTAAATAGAATTAAAAAATTATCAAATAAATAGCAACTCACTGAATGTGTTGATTTAATTAACCGAGCAAAGTGTCTAATTTTGGTACAAGAAAATGTAGACATCATTGATGTCATATTGTTATATCCAACAAAAGGGTTTCTTTATGTTAAAGTTTTTCCTTCAAAAAATAAGTCTAATAAAACATCTAAATATTTTTAAAGTTTATTGCTGGATAAACATAAAGTAAATCTGTAAAATCATTTATGAATATGCAAGCTATAAGCAAAAATTATTCTAAGCTACTAATGTTATTATTATGAACAAACTTTATCTTATACTTCAATTGGAGTTTTATTGAAAATAATCATACCATAAGAATAAATTAGTAAAAAAATGACTCAGAATTCGATAAAACTTTGTAGAGTGAAAAAAAACTTTCTTTAAACTTGAAAAAACAAATGTTTAATCAGTGACATGTAAATATAAATTTTAAATTATCTTTTTTTAAGACCAATATATTTATTTTTTCAATAGATACTTGTTAAAACTAAATAAAGATTTAATCATTTTTATAATAAAATAATTTTTTAAGAAACAAATATATTGCAATATATTATATATATATTTTATTAGAAATGTTACAGTTATAAAGTAATATCTCATCAGTAAAATAAAACTAACAATAGTTTTAATCTATCCCTAATAAGGATTACATATTGAAAACAGTTTAGTATTTCAATATTCTACTTTTCAAATTATCCTATTTATATAGCATTCATAATATAAAAATCAATTATGAAAATGAACCATTAAATATAAAAAAAAACCGCTACTAATATCATATAATAGTATACTAACTGCAACTACTAAAAAATACTGAATTATAAAATTGTTATAGATTTTCATTTAAAAAAGCACAACAAAAGTAGATAATGAAAAAGTTTAACTTTGTTACATCATGCAATCGAAAGTTAAATAATCTGTCGTTTAACCAATTTGTCGTTTGTAAATATATATAAACATCACTCGTAATTTTGTTGAAACATAGTCGGTTTGAACACATTATTATCTATCATATTAATAATGAAATTTAAAAATATTGTTTGCAACACATTATTTTTAGATAGCACAGTCTGCAATTAATTGAGTATGTGCTTTCATGTGCAATAGGGTAGGTTTAACCTTTTATCACTAAGTGTCTAACTTGTCTAAAAGAAAAGTTTTTCTTCGCTTATTTTCTTGGACAAAATGTTTTTGAGATTTAAGTACTATTTAAATTCATAAAGCTTTTGTTTATTTTTAAAAACATGAAATTTAAAGCTGCATTGCTAGTTTATTTATTTGTTTTTATTTGTTACAATAAACGCGAATAATGGTGTTTGAAAGGAACACCTCTTGTTAACACACATTCTCAAAAATAATATTACATATGATTAAGACCCAATTTAGAAAGAAATAGTTGTAACATTATTATTTTTCATTATTCTATATTTAATTTAACAGTAAACAATTACATGAAAATTAATAATATAATAAAGAGAAAAGGAATCACAGTTTAGAAAAGACATTACTGGCAATGTTAAAATGGTTCAACTTCTGCTTGAACAACACGAGTGATTCTGAATGACAATATCTGATGGCATCTGGTTCCAAGTATTAATTGTGCGATATGAGAAAAAATTTGCTCTGATTAACGTACCAGGTGATATGGGCTTATTAAGATGTAATGTGTGTGGTCTGAGTTGGTGTAACTTGAGGGGAGGAATAACGGAAAAGAAAGTATCAAATTTAAGGTCAACTAAACTGTGGATAATTTAAGAAATTAAGAATTAAGTTACATTTAATCCGCCAAATTTTAAAAGTATCTAAATTTAAGGAGCTGAGACGATGTTCATAACTATTGTATTTAATATTAAGTTTTCTGCATACCAATCTCGTAAATGCTGCCTAAACAGATACAATTTTCCTGATATTATCAATTTGATATGGCATCCATGTACTGATATCACACTCAAGAGTTGGACATGTACAATTTGAGAAAGTTGATAAGGAAACATGGATCTCTACAGTAAGGTAAACAAGATTGATTGGTTTTGCAAAGATGTTTGAAACATGCTTGTGCTATTTAAAGTTAGATGACAAGGTAATACCAAGGTCTCGGACCGAAGATATTTGTGGAATAACAAACCCATTGATAGTGTATTGGTTTAAGGAATGTGCAGCTGGTTTATAAGAAAACGTTTTAAGTTCAGACATATTACGACACAAAGCTCTAGTAATGCTACTAGATGAACTCATAGCCTTATTTAGCTTAAGCATATTAAACTACTTATATCTTTTATATTACTAAACCATTTTTATGATTTTTTCACTTTACTTTTTACAGTAATTTTACAGGTTTTAGCTAGGGTATAATTAAGATAGAAGCTTCAGAATTAGCAATCCTAAATAAGCAAGCCATAAATATTAAATAAAGTATATTTAAATTAAGCATTTGTAGCTTTATGGCTAAATCAGCCTTATAGTTGTACTTAATGAAGAAAGTAAGTATATGAAACTTCCAGTTTACAAACGTGCTTCATTGAAACTTTAAACTAAAGATGCTATAGCGTTGGTGGTCAATATTAATATTCTATTTATTGGTTTGAAATTAATGACACAGTTTATTGTAATTTATTTGAATAAAAAATATCAATAAATGACAAGTTCAAACACTGACATACTAATATAAATTTCAAATAATAGATACATAAAGATATGATATGATTTGTGTGTAGGCTGTAACAAATTCATAATAATAGTCTCAATCTTTTTCTTATAATTTTATTAAAAAATTTCTTCAGGTACTTTCTTTTGCGAAATTATTTATAAATATTTTTATATGTTTTTTAAAAAACTTTAAATTTAACAGCTTTCTTTAATAGGATAACCAAGACTTCGAATTCTCTTTCTGATTCCATCACTACATCAAAATCCATCGCATCTTTTAAATTGTATTTAAAAAGATAAGATTTAAGTATTTTTCTCATCAATATCATCAGTTTCACTTTCTTTTTCTTTTCTGTCATATCAAATTTTTGTTTTATTATTTACGTTTTACCCGTACTTCTACAATTTTTCTACTCTTTCTGTATTAATCTTAAACTGTGATACTCCTAACACCTTCCAATTACCTCTTCACTCATAATATTTGGTTTTTGTTCACTATAAGAGCTGTTGAATTAGTTACTCGCAGCCACGCGTTAAATAAGTAAATTTACTTATTACATTATTTACTCATAGATTTATATTAAGCGATTTTTACCATTTTATATTTCATTATTCAAAAATTTACGATTTTCAAGCGAACAACTTTTAAGTTAACTTCATAGGTTTTTATTAAATCAAATTTATTTCTTCAAAACTTAAAATATGCAAATGAACGACATACTAACATTAAGATAAATGCTTTGCAACTACTTCTAGCTCGACAACTGTCTTCAATCTAATTAACAAAATCAAAATTTGATTCGATAATTGAGAGACTTATTACCAGCTAAGGTGATATCACCTTTATTTATTTTTCATTATCTACTAAAGATTCTTAACAGTTTTACAGAAGTTTTAGTCTAAAGTTCTTATCACTTTAAAGAACATGCATCAATATTTGTGATTAGAATAAACGCAAGTCAGATGAACAATTTTGAACATTGAATATAGTTCGTTGAAGATATAAATCACCGAAATCACTAAAAATACAATTTAAACGACAAAAAAAAGAAAATTATTTAAAGTGAAGTTTTGAAAACAATGGAACAATTGATCGAAGAAATTCTGGTGGGAGTTGATTGCACAAAGTTAATTAAAAGAGAAAAGACAAAGATCAAGCATCCCAAGTTGATTTGGAGTATTTTTTAACAATCTCTTCGAGCCGATGATGGGTAAGATCATGACGTGTTATCAACCCTAGAATCTGCCAAAAATCTCAATTAAATTAAATTAAATTTTGTTGGAAATTTCTACTTCTCCATAATGATTTATCACTGGAAGATGTCTTAACCCCATTGTCCGAAAAAGATTAAAGACTCGAGGTAAGGGAGTAACAGGAGACACAACATACGGACATGGGTCCATATAGGATGTGACATCCTGTTGAGGAAGATTTAGCTTCAAGAGATTCAAGTACAAGTTGTTTACCATAATATCACTAGTCTCAATCCTGTTTATATCAAGATCAAAAACGTTTCTAGATCTTGGGTAGTCACGATTGAAATCATCGTAAGAAAGTTTTGATTGGTTGTCAGCCTAAAAGTCAACACAATCAATTGAATTTTGTTGTGAAATATTTGAAGACATTCAGATAAAATGGAGTTACCCCCAAAAGCTGAGGGTAAGACACATGATTGTGAAGAAGAGATGTTAACTGAGATCTCAAAATCATTCCATGCAAAGTCATCGATTTATAATCATTCACTAATTCTATCTGAGATAAACTGTTCACAAAAATTTGAGATTAGAAAAAAAAATCGAAATAAAAACCTAATTTCTAATACAACCACAAAAACATCTAACCCATCGTCGCCGAACATAATATCAGTGTTATCATTTGGAACATTATTGATATGTAGTGGAATTGTCAAACCGTCAGTTCTAGTCTCTGACGAAGCAGTACTACATCGATAGCGCTTCGCTGTTACGAGTTCTGCTCGATTTACATAACTGTTGTACTGAAGAAGCAATTTGAATTCGACAAGTTAGTGGTTGGTGATTGAAACTCACTCGATATCTAGTGTTAGCTGATGATAGTACATCACCATGAGCCCCTAACTCAGTAGATGAAGCTTCAATTGAAGGTGGTGTCGCCATGGTAACAACAGGAAAGCAGTTGTGAGCAGTGGTGCGTAACAGATCAATAATGGAGCGAACTCTAGTATGTGGTAATATGAAACGAATTTTGGAGCTCATCACATCACTTGCTGTTAAACTGAAATTTCCATTCAAGTAACAAACAAACGGAAAGTTTAATTGGAAACTGACTTGGCTGCTATTGTAGGTGAATCCCACTCAAGAAGAGGAACATGCTTCAGGTGGATGTGAATGTCATATAAGCCCTCGTTTACCATATCTCCGACCCATTTAGCAACCTTCAACAGTTCAATCATCTCATGGTCAACAGTTACAATAACCAACCATGACAGTGACCATTATAGGTAAAGACAGCGAAATTTCATTCGTACATTCAATTAAGATGACAGTGAGACTAATCGTCATTCGAACTACTCCTCCTAAAAATGCAGCAGCTCCAATCAGGGAGAAAGTACCCAGATAAATATCAGTCATCCCACAAGCACTAAAAATATTTTCTCAACATCACATTTATATTGATGGTTAACTAACGTGTAGAGAAAATGAGCAATAAATCGACCATAAGCTGCCCCGCATAAGATACAAGGAACAAAGAGACCACTTGGAATACTTGCACCATAAGTCCAACAAGATAAGAGGAAGAAAAAAATGAAGAAGACACCGAGCGTGGTCAGTGAAAACTCCCCTTAACAAAAAAAGGAGGTTTGAAGAATATTAGGAAAAGTGAAGATCAAATCTTACCAGCATCACCATGAAACAACATTTTGATGGCATCCTCTTGAGGGTTGTAGAATAGAGTCGCCATATCGTTGTAGTAACCATCAGCACATAGAAACTGTTGGTATTGTTTCACATTACCAGAGCTGTTAGTAGAACCCTAAAAATAAGGATTAGAAGATTGATTTTGATGATTACGGTCTTACTTGATTCTCTAATTTGCACATGCCAACAGTTAAAGGTATGAGATAAGCAATAAGGCTGGTGATAATCGCTACCATAAGTGCTTCAATAACTCTGTAATTTATCATCAATAACTTTCAACCAATCAGAAGACTGCTTTTTACTTGGCCAGTTTGAGCTTGCGTGATAGATAGTTAATACGCCACTTAGTGAGGCTTGTATTGAGTAGGTTAAAAATAAATCCAAAAATTCCTCCACCAAATCCAATTGCGATAAAGATGAACAAATCGTAGGCCGTCCATAGATGACAATCTGGAGTGTCTGGTGGACACTAGGGCAAGATGTAAAGATGAAAGAGCAACCAGATGCTGATGTAGATACTGACTTGGAAAACACCAAATGTCAGTAGTCCACTTTGATAGAAAGAGCCCCACGCCCCAGTTCGGATCCCAGATAGAAAGAAGTTTAATGTAAAAGTTGAAGTCATCGTACAAAAAAGCTGAACATGAAAGATGTAGATCAAGATGACATCTTTAGTCAGATCTCACTGTTTTCCAGGTGAGAACTTGATTCCAAAATGAGCAGCCTTCTTCTAGACTGAAGAGGACACCTCCAATAGGAGCTCCAAAAGCTGCAGCTACTCCCGCTGCTGCTCCAGCTGATACAAAGTCCCGTTTATCTCTGATGATCAGAAATAAAGAAGAGTGGAAGATTAAACGGAAGTGGGAGACTAACCGGTCGGATCGGAAGAGAGGGATGTTGATTGCTAGCTTACACATTGAGTTGCACTGAAATTGAGGGATTCCAGCCCCGATCACACCCCCACTGTGGATCATCGGACCTTCCTTACCAACTAGTAGCCCTGTAAAAGATTTTGATGGTTAATGGAGAAGGTGGAATTCATTTGAGTGGTTAGCAGTGAAGAAAACTTTAAGAGTATTAATCGAAAAGAGAAAAATCACTTAAATATCCCAGACAATTTTAAAAGGATTTCAACTTCTAATTAGTTGGTTAATACTCTTTGGTAAGATGCAAAACTTCTCAATAGTATCACATCTTAAAAACAACTCCTCTTAGCTATTAAATTATAAACTGAAGACCTCCTGAAACACTGAATAAGACTCCGACAGCTTTACACAAAAGAGTTTTGATCCTAGTTACATTTCGAACTTTTACTCCGTTGAGGTAGCACTTGATTTCAGGGATTCCAGAACCTGCTGCCAGGGGCTTCAAAACAAATAAATTTAGTATAGAAGCAAGAAGTCTGAAGTACCTACCTCTCCATAAACAACTAGTAAAGTGGCAATTAATACAAACATCACATTAAATCCAATCAAAGAAAAGAGAGATCCTGGCACACAATCGTAGCTACTGCAGTTGGTCATTACTTAAAAAGAGATGAACTAAGCAATCATAGAGAAATGTGAGATCAACTTACATCGAGATACAGTGTCCAGTTTCCAATCTGTCAGATATCTAATAACAGTATCAATAAAGAATGCCACCTGAATTTAAATATTTAGAAGTTGATCTTTTAGTAAAGTATTTATCTACTCAACGAATGGATATAAATGACAAATTATACAACTGTTAGATCAATCACAAAACAATATGACTGCAGATAAATAATGTAAAAGTTTTAAGCACAATTTAGCATATTTTATGTAGAAAAATATGAACACTGCAGTGGTATAATAGAATATAGGCTATGAACCAGAAGTAGGGCGGAGAAAATAAAGAGACAGTCAGCTGGATAAAGTTATTGCTAACAAAACTACTTAAATCATATCTTTAACACAATCTAAAAAAATATGATACATTTTGATGTAGTGATGGAGCCAGGAAGAAAATTTTAAACAGTGGGCACTATATTAGAAAAACTGTTGTTTTTGTGATATTTACTTTTTCAACAAATAGCTGCAAGTTACAAATGCAGCATCTCTTATAGCGAACAAAAACCAAGTGTTATGAGTAAAGATGTATATCGAACATGATGAAGTAGATAAAATTAAATAGATTTAAGCAGAATGTTTGCACAAACACTTGATCATGATACAGCAACAATAATATAATAAAATACAGTACAACGTCATAACGTCCACCATCTCAAGCCTCCTAGCAGTTGGATTACAGGCACACACCACAATACCCAGTTTTGTTGGGTTGATTGGGTTAAATTTATCACAAATTTTATGTCACATCATAATAAATATTTTATTAAATTCAATTCTACTAACCAAAGCCGTACAAACTCCAATTGCAAATATTGAAGACCAACTAAGAAATTCTCTTTTAGTTTCAAACCATCTTTTTTTGCTCTGTATAGTTGTAAAATGTTCATAAGATATACAATCAACAAACAATCTTAAGATTATGTAGTTTTCAGTTTGATTTTATATTACTTTATGTCACTACAGATGTCATAAATTTGTTTACAAAATAACCAAGTTGGCATGTAGTTGATTTTGATTGATACTTAATTATAAACAGCTATCAAATTATCAATTAAAATTTCATACTTATTTATTCTAATAAATTTTTGATTAATGTTAGCAAGAATAAATATTTACTAAGTTCAACATTAAAAGAAAATATTGAAATTTACCTGCTGTAATATTTGCTGTCTATATGGTTCATTAAAACATCGATCATAATCAAGACTCTAAAAAATAACAATTTAAAGAAGTACAAATTCTTAATTATAAGTATAGTAGAAAATATTTAAACAAACATAACAACAAAAATCAAAAAGTTTATTTAGATTAGATAACAAAATCAATTATTAACCAAGTTTAAAAAATACTAAAAAAATTAGATATGGAAAATTAATATGGATAAATTACTGTGGATTAAAGATTTTTTAATTGAATAGATTATCAAAATGTTGGTTATATCATTAAAATATTTCAAACTTACACTTTATTAAACAAATCATTGCTAAGTAAATACATAAATCATTTAGTAAATACTAATAAGAAATTTCAATATATATTTACTGAAGCATTTACAATATTTAAGAGAAAACCCATTGTTAAAACTAAAATTAAGCTAATAACAACTTTTTTCATTAAGTTATAAACAAAAATATGTTAAACTGTTAATGTTAAGTTTAAACCTGCAATTTATAACAAATAAACAAATTTGAATACTTTCGACAAAAGCTACACATAAGAAAATCATTTTGGAAATTTATAGGTAATTTTATTCTAATTAATTTACTTTCAATGATTTTGTATTTAAATAAAGCTTACCTCATAATCTTTGCACCTTACTTCATCTGAATGATTTGAAATTAAACTGATTTCATCATCTACAACTGGCTGACGATTGCAACAAATTAAACTGCTACAACAAGACATTATGTGTAATCTATTATATTTCTAAAATAAAAAAATAAACTACTAGTCAACATTAGATTATCAATTTATTTGATTTTTAACTTGGGGATCTACCAGATCTGATACAAATAACCGTTGAGAAATTTTTTATTCTGTCGTATGCGTAATAACTACATTTTCTATTTTTTAATCGTAATTATCAACAGCTTACCATGTAATTAATAATTAAAACTCACAAATTTAGAATTTGAATATTTTTACAATAAAAGCTCAAATATTAAAGATAGACTTTGTTTCAAGATTACTAAGATGGCCATCAAAGAAAAACCAAAACTTTTAAAGTTACAACTTACTATATACATGTATACTTCTTTACAATGCGATAATAGTCTAAGAAAATTTTATGTGAGCTATCTTCTTAAGATATTTTCACTTTTTAGTATATAATCTTATTGATTTATATAAAGCAATACTGAAAAATGTTGATAATAGTAGTATTTTATTGCATCATGCCCTTAGAAACTGAATAGAATGATCTAAGCTTTGGTTTTCCCAATCTTCGAATATTTACTCAATTAGTATTATCGTTGATAATATATCTTTAATTGGTTATTAAAAAAGGTAAGAAGCAACAAAAAAAGTTAAAATAGCTTAACAGGCCCAAGGAGCAGTCTAAAAAAACGCGCTATTTTTGAAAAGGCATTGCAAGCGAAACTTGATTTCGTATACAAAATTTACAAATAGCAGCATGCAACATAGTACCTACTGCGAAAATTATAAATGCATTCAAAATTGTTGTTATGAATATGTGATAATCAATTGTTTAAGCATTACTTAATAAGTAACTTCTATTAATCAAATAAAAAATAAATTTCCTTTATCATACTGATGTTTTTTTGAAAATTTCACTTGCATTAAAATTTGCCCAGAGTATGATGAATTATGCAGCAGTTATACTATTATGTCCTTAGAAAAAATGAAAGTCATTTCAATTTTTTGTTATTTTACTTATTTCTATTTAAAATAGTGAAGCCTTAACACGAATTTTATGCCTTTATTCTAGGTTAAAGTAAGTTTTAAAGTAAATGATCTTTTTAATTAAAGGATTAATCGAAGAAAATTTTTTTAACTTTTTTCGCCCAAATTGTGCATTGAGAAAGTTCGTTTACCATATAAAGACAACTTTTTCCACCCTAATGAAATCATCTACTTGTATACTTAAATTTCGTGTAGGCTCATCTGACTGACACAAATTAAAACATAGATAGCAGCTTTTACTACTAATTATTATTCCATTTTTATAAAAGTTTTTTTTGATAGTTATTTATTCGATAAAATTCCCACTATTAACAATAAATTATTGTAATAATTTGTTGTTACATAATTGTGTAAACTATTAAATTTGTTTCTGTTGTAGAAAGTTTAAAAAATTTAAATTTAGTCAAAGTTCAATTTCGTAATAACCGTTTAACATGTGTAAGAATAACTTAGATTATTACTGAATTATAGTACAACTAAAATAGTAAATTGCTCGCTTATATTTATTATATTAGTTATAGATTACTAATTGCTATGACTTTTTCATAATAAAAATTTTGTTTAATTATAGGAATAGTTCATTACAAATTATTTTGATAAATCATTTTTAATTTGTTTATTTATGCTAAACATTTTCTTTTCTATTGTTTATTAGTATTAATATTGTGTATAAGATATTGTTATGAGTTGATATAAATAGATTATTGATAATTTTGTAATTAGTGAAAATTCTTATAATCTAACTTTTTTGACTTTGTTTTCTTAACTTGAAATTTGATATTTATTTTAGAAAACTAAAATAAATAAATGATAATTATAAATAAGTAATAAATAATAATAAACTAAAATAGGATGGGTTATAAAGAAAACTTTTTATTTTTAGTGTTTTATATCTAAAGTTTAGCTATTTTTAAAAGTTTTTTTTACTGATTCAGTTTACTGTTTTCTATTTCATTTACTTATTTTTTCATTTATTTTGTCTCGATTCAATTATTTGTTGTTCTTTTTAGCTAAGAGTATTAAATAACTAACCATGAAAGAAGTTTGTAGGGTGTTTGGGATCTTCATTTTTATTTATTTTATCAATATTTCA
Source organism: Pegea sp. RAD2-039 (assembly GCA_034620365.1). Classification (NCBI taxonomy): domain Eukaryota; kingdom Metazoa; phylum Chordata; class Thaliacea; order Salpida; family Salpidae; genus Pegea; species Pegea sp. RAD2-039. The sequence goes on from JAQGEQ010000240.1 coordinate 185,991, forward strand.
TTTACTTATGGTTAGTTTAAAAGCATTGTCAAGTGTAGAAGTGATAAGTTATTAGGATTAGATATATTGTCTTAATACTTATTTTAATACTTGTATGTTGTGTAATTTATTATTAAATTAGAGTAATCAAAATAGTTTATTATTTCTTTAAAATATATAGTGTATAAATATTATATTGTGTATAAATATTATATTGTGTATAAATATTATGAAACTTATCATTTGTTATAAGTTAATAGTAATCATTGTTTTTAAAACTAATTATTACTTTTAGTGAAATTACTATTGTATATTATAGTTTGATAATAGTTTTTTTTTAATATTTTCATACTATTAGTATAACTTATTTTTTTAAGTTTTAATTTTTGTGTTATCATATTTTAAAGTTTATGATTTATATCTATATTTTCTAGTTTGGTTTTTGGCTAAATTCTTTTTGTTTACTTCAGCAGATAGTGATGATGTGAACAGCTGTAAGCCATCGAAATCTTGTGGAGAATGTATTTCTTTGCCTCAATGTGCTTGGTGTGAAGATCCTGTAAGTTTCTAGTTCTACAGAATAATTTTCATTTTTGATGATAAGTCACAACTTCCATATTAATTTATTTTAAATTATTAATCATTTATGAAATTAATTGCTTTATAGAATTATACAAATTCATCTGATGCGATACCTAGATGTGATCTTCCAGAAAATTTGATAAATAAGAATTGTCCTTCAGATTTGATTAGAAATCCACAATCAACAGTTGTTAAAACAGGTTCAAATCTACAATTTGTTTATCTTTTCTCTTTTTTTTTGTATTCTCCTAAACTTGTCCTTATTTTTATTTATTCTATTTAAATATTTTTTGTGGTTTTACAAAAAAATTTGAAATTTATGTAATGCAGTTCTTTCATAATATAAATAATTATGTTTTTTTGTTGATATTCGTTTTTAGAAGACGAACCTTTTTCCATAAAAGCTCAGTTTGGCAAAGCCACTCAAATTAGACCTCAAGTTATTGATGTAGACGCTCGACCAGGTACTTAATCAAGATAACATTTTTTTTGTAAACTAAATCAACTACTTTCAAACAGGCCAAAGTATCAACATACGATTTTTGTATAAACAAGTTGAGGATTATCCTGTTGATCTTTATTATCTTCTTGATCTTTCTCAGTCTATGAAAGACGATTTAGCAAATTTGCGATCATTAGGAAAATCTATAAGCAGAGAAATGAAGGATATTACTCAAGATTTCAGTTTAGGTTTCGGTTCATTTGTTGACAAGACCGTAATGCCTTATATTTCAACTTTACCTGAGAAGTAAGTTTTGTTATTTTTTCCTTTTGATTTTTTCTACAAATAAATATGAATTTTTAAAGTTTAAACCAACTTAAAATTATATTTTTGTGACATAACCCTCATCAGATAGTTCAAATAAATTATCATTTCGTTTTTTAACAATGTGTAGAAAAATCCTAATCTGTCAATTTGCAGATTGGCTAATCCTTGTACTGACGGCGTATGTCAACCTTCATATGGTTACCATAATAGCTTACCCCTCACCAACGCTACTGAAGAGTTTGAAGAAAAAGTGAATGAAACAAAACATTCATCGAATCAGGACAACCCTGAAGGCAGTTTGGATGCTATGATGCAAGCGATTGTTTGCAAAGTACTACTCACTCTTTTTTATTATTCTCAAAATCTTAAAACATGTCTTTATATTGAGTTCAGAGGTGTAATCAAAGTGTTGTTGACAGGATAAAGTAGGTTGGCGAGCTGGAGCCACTCATTTGCTGTTATTATCGACTGATGCTAACTTTCATTACGCTGGTGATGGCAAATTGGGAGGCATAGTAACTCCTAATGATGGTGAATGCCATTTAGATGACAATGGCAACTATGATCTTACGGATAAGATGGTTTGTGTACTGCTTCTTCTATCTACTTGGCTGTCATAATAAATCTTGTAGGACTATCCTTCTATTGGACACCTGGTACAGAAGATTTCAGATTTTAACATCCAACCAATCTTTGCTGTCACTCAAACCGTCAAAGAGACTTATGACGTCAGTCTTTTCACGTTATCACGTGATTCAACTTAAAGTTGTTTAATTGCAGAAATTTGCGGCAATGATTCCGAAATCTGTTGTAGCTGAGTTAAAATCGGATTCTTCAAATATTGTCAATCTGATTAAAGATGCATACATCAATTTAAAGGAAGAACTTTTACTCGAATTTGTGGATCAAATTCCACCAGAAGTTCTTATATTTAATAAGACTTCTATTTGTCCAGTTGGGACACATCAAGGCAACTTTTCTTGTAATGCCATGAAAATAAACAGCTCAGTTAGTTTCTCCTTACTGCTTTGTGTTTGATGTTTGTTTATCTTTCTTATTTACTGTTAATGTTTTCAGGCTGAGTTTTCGTTCAACATCAAACTTGGAAATATAGATCAATGTTATGAAAAACCGATTAAGTTATCAATCAAAGCTGTCGGTTACGACGATAGTGCTGTGATAAACATCCACCCAATTTGTGATTGTAAATGCCAAGCAACTGAAAACGCACCTACCTGCTCAAGTAAGTCTTTAGCTTGTTGAGCCAAATAACTGAAGTATAACTTCAGGTCACGGAAGATTTGAATGTGGTGCTTGTAACTGCGACGATGGTTACTCCAACACAGACTGCTCTTGTAATCCAAAAGAAGTTTCTCTAAATGAAAAGGAACCTTTTGCTAACTGTACAATGCCAGGCTTAAAAGATGCCAAAGTTTGTAGTGGTAGAGGTGAATGTCTGTGTGGAGTTTGTAGTTGCAAGTAAGTTCAAGTTGTCAGCCATCTTCATCGCTAACTTGTGCTTGATGCAGTTACTATGACGACCGGACCATTAGTGGCAAATATTGTGAATGTGATTCTAGAAATTGTCCACGTTTCAACGGCAAGATTTGTAACGGTTAGTAACTAATCAGTGATCTTCATCACCTCATCATCTATTTCATTTACAGACCAAGGTGTTTGTAAATGTGGAAAATGTAAATGTTTCAAAAGTTACACTGGCGAGAAATGTGAATGTTCTACTAACCAAACACAATGTTTTAAACAACTTGAAAATGGCCAATTAAGTGACTTGTGTTATGGACATGGTAATTGTACTTGTAACAAATGTGAATGTGAGACTGATACTAGTGGTGAAAGAGTAAGTTGTCAAGCACATGTATTTCAATCGCTAATATTTGATGTTAGTATCGAGGTTTTCACTGTGAGAATGCTCCTTCTCAAACATGCAGTAAACATCAACCTTGTCTTGAATGTAAAGCTTTTGGAGTTGGTAAATACAACAAAACAGAAGACTGTTCAAAGAATTGTCCAGATTACGAAGTCAAACAGGTCAGTAGACTTACCATGACGTCACAACCAGCTACAAGTTCATATTGTACAGTTGGCTAACGACGAAGCTGAATCGTACCGGTTGGCCTGTAACTTTATTGATAACTCGGATGGTTGCGTCCGACAGTTCTGGTATTTAGAGAAGAAAGATAAAATTTATGCTGAATACCGATCTGATAAGAGTAAGAAGTTGTTACTTACTTTAGGAGAAAATCCTCATTCAAATATTATCTTACCTTCACTGCTGTAAAGCCAACAGAACGTGACAAAGTGATAAAATATGTAGAAACAGAAATGTTTGAACAAACCACCGATATATTTGTGTAATTTTCCTATTTGACCCATTTGTGTTTGAATTTAATTTTCGGAAAAACTTGTTACAAGTCAATCAGTGGTGATTCAACCGTTTGATTTAACCAATTAAACGCTAATTCAATTGAATTAGTTTGTTGACTTTCCTAGCAACTTTCAATTAATTGCTATTTGTTGGTTGCTAAACAACAATTTGTTGGTTGCTAAGCAATAATTTGAAGAGACAATTTGTTGGTTGCTAAGGGAAAATTTATTGGTTGGTAAGTGTCAATTTATTGGTTGCTAAGGGAAAATTTATTGGTTGCTAAGTGACAATTTATTGGTTGCTAAGGGAAAATTTATTGGTTGCTAAGGGAAAATTTATTGGTTGCTAAGGGAAAATTTATTGGTTGCTAAGGGAAAATTTGTTGGTTGCTAAGGGACAATTTATTGGTTGCTAAGTTGCAAATTACTGATTTCAGAATGTGAGGACTACTTCAATCCTACCGTCGTCATCATTGGTGTTATGGCAGCAGTTGTCGGGATTGGAATCGCGGCGTTACTCATCTGGAAAGGATATACTTCGATGAAAGATGCTGCTGAGTACAAGAACTTTATTCGTGAAGCGCAAAACGTCAAATTTGAAGGGGTAAGAAAAGTTGTTTGTGGGTTTTAATGTCGGTTTTATCAAAATGTTGTTTCAGGGAGAAAATCCGATTTATAAGCAAGCAACTTCAACCTTTCAGAATCCGACTTTCAAGCAAGGTGGTAAAAGTTCTTCGGGTCTTTAGATCTTCTCATAAATCAGGCTTAATTTGCATTTTTCGCATGAATTAATCAATTTGATGAAGACATTGATAATGTGCATTCCCGATTTTCTTCTACATCTTTTCGGTACTTTTTCAGTTGAATTTTTTCAGATACATTTCAATCACGATACATAATCTTTTATTTGATTGGCTGAATTTGGTACAAAATATGAATTTGATATTTACCTGAAAAAACCGTTTTATGAAAATGTTATTCAAATGCCGAGTGATTACTTCGCTAATTAAATAATTTTTTATTAATTCTTCAGTTCTTCGGCAATTGAAATGTTAGCTAAACTAACTGCTTTATGCTGTTGTCTTTTTTTTATTAATACTTTCTTAAAATTATGTTTCTTATCGCTTTGAATACTTGCTAATACATTTTATTTGCACTTTTGTTTGCGTTCTTTTATATCTAAACATGAAATTTAGATTTTTGCTGATTTTCACGAATCCACAAAAATCAATTAAAAATAATAATTTGTTGAACAAAAATCAAAACTTCAAAATAAAAAAGAATGATTTTTTCAGAATTATTCCAAAACAAATTCCTTGTTTTTAACTCAGTCACTTTTATTTGAAGACAAAATCACCAAATCTATTTTTCATAAATATTTGATTTGATTACAAAAACTTTGTTTACAATATATTTTCTATAAATGTTCAAAATTCTTAGAAGTGAAGCTGTGTACAAAATAATAAATGAAAAATTACTTCTGTTAAAAAAACATTTTTGATAATTTGTCAGAAGACCAAAAAGTTCTTTTTCAAAATTGTGGTGTTTGCTTAATATACAAATAAGTAGGAAATTTCATACATCATCTTCAACTGCAAGCTTGAGATGTTATCTTCTTTTCATCGTCAATGAACACAATACTAATGTCTTTATATTACTTTTTAAATCTTTAGCAAACTAAGTTTCTTATTTTAATCTTTAGAAACTAATCTGTTAACTGTTTCTATGTTCTTTTTTTCTACTCTAGTTACTAGTTTTATAATTTTGGGTTTATTCAAAGCTTAACAAAGGTTAAATCTGTTAAATAAAGTTGTGTCTGAGTTGAAATTCAAGCTCAATATCTTGAGGTAATTGTCCATTCTTCTACAATGATAAACTTTAGTTAGTTAGCTGTAGTCGAACGAATGCATATCGTGTCAACCACAACTATATTTAAATATTGAGTTAAAATACTAATTGTACAACGATAACATACAAGAGTCAAATGATTACAAATAACGAAATATTTGTTGTAAGAAAGTAAATAGCGTACGAGCCATTCTCGAAATTTGATAGTTTTCGGGTCAAATTAAGTTGAAAAGTTTCTTTTTAGGCCAAATTCATAACAACATTTATCACATTTGTAAGCCAACCTACAGTTGACATTGCAGTAAAGAAGCAAGGGAGATGAGGACTATACATCTTGTCGCATTTTCCTAGGGACATGATTAAAGTATTTGCTTGGTAACAGTGGAACCCTTATCTTCTTTGCGTCTTCTCCGATTTTTTGCAGCGACAGCTCTGACTTTGGTCATAAAAAATTCACTGCTTGAAAAATTAATTGTATGAAAAAATATGTTTGTTTTGACTAAATAATCAATCAACCTTGTCTACCTTATTATAAAGACCTTTAATTCTAAGGATCCATATTTTTTATCAACTTTTTAAAATCGTACCTACGTCCAATTCTTGAATACAATGTCAGTGCATGGATGCCATATCAAGTTGGTGACATAAAAAAAAATCGAATCTGTTCAGGCCACATTTACGAGATTAGTATGTAGGAAACTTAATATTAAATATGATAGTTATAAACATCGTCTCAGCTTCTTAAACTTAGATACTTTGGAAATCCGACGAATCAAATACGACTTAATGATTATTTTTAAAACTACCCACAATTTAGTTGACCTTCAATTCGATGATTTTTTTCCATTAGTCCTTTCCTCAAGTTATATAAATTCAGACGACACATATTACATCTTAATAAGCCCATATCACCTGGTACATTAATCAGAGCGATGTTTTTTCTCATACCGCACAATTAGTACTTGGAACCAGCTGCCATCTGACATTGTCATGTCAGAATCCCTTGCATTGTTCAAGCAGAAGTTGAACCATTATAATATTGCCAACATTCTCATTTCTAAACTGTGAAGTTTTCCTTTTTTTAATATTATTATATTTCTATGTAATTGTTCACTGTTATATGTTTGAGTGATATTGAAATACCATGTACTACATCTTTTTCTTTCTGTATTACTAACTTAATATATGTTATTTGTGAGAATGTGCGTTAGCTGGAGGTGCTCTCTTCAGGCACCCTCCTTCGCACTTATTGAAATAAATAAATATCTACAATTTAGATAGTTTATAAGTTGTTTAAATTTTACTAGTTTTGTGACAGGGAATTTTTTTATGATTGGCAAAATTTTAAATTTGTATTTCATTTTAATATTTATTTATTAATGTTAAAGTTATTCTCTATAAAGTATAAAAAATTATCTTTTAATAAACGTTATTTTTTTGAATTTAATACACCGTTTTATGGTAGCATATTTTAACCTTTGTAAACTCTTTAAGCTAAGTTATATTAGTTAAAAGTAGTTAAATAAACCTTATTAATTAATTGAACAAATTTGTCTGAAATTAGTATAGAATATAATTTTATCTCTATTAAAAAAAAGTTCAATCTTTTGTCACTTTATATGATTAATAAAAACATAATTGTTATGAAATTGCTTCTGAACTTTTATAAAGTTTTACAGTAAGATATAAACTATAGATTTATGTTGTTAGTAAATTTATGTCAAAACTAAAATTGAACTTTTTATAATTTCCTATAAGTTAATTTTGAAATTAATTAGTGAAGAATGAAATATCTAATGTCTTTGGTATTAATGAATTATCTTAGATGTCTACATTTACATTTACATCTAAATTATTTAATAAAGTATAAGTCTATTCACAATAGTTATAAATAAAAGAGATCATTAATTACTTATAGCAATGAAATCATCATATGTGTAAAATATAAAAGAAAAAAAGAAATGGAAAGTAATAATAAATTAAAGATGATTAAAAGATAGTTTATGATTTGACATTTGATATCTCATGAGTAATTTTGAAAATATGTTTTCTTCAACAGTTGAAAAGTTTTTTGTTTTTTCATCAACTTTTAAATTATTTATTTAGAAAACAAAGTTAGTTGAATGATTGATCAAAGTGAATTGTTAAATTGTTTAGTGAAAAGTGCTGATGAGGCTCGTCAACTTTATTTAAGGAGAAAGGTTGAACGTTTTGATGGATGTCCAACACCTTTGGAGTTTTATCGAAACTGGGTCTCCAAGAATGTGCCCTGTATCTTCACAAACACTTTTAATCATTGGGGCGCCTTGTCAAAATGGAATAATGACTATTTAAGTGAGATGATGAAAGATGAAGATATAACTATTGCTGTGACTCCCGATGGATATGCTGACTCTGTAGTTGATGGATATTTTATGTTACCTGAAGAGCGACGTATGACTATGTCAGATTTCATTCAGAAGTTAGAAGCTAAGGAAGAATCAGTTTTTTATGCACAGAAGCAAAACTCCAGCCTGAAAGATGAGCTCAAAGATCTATTGAAAGATGTTGATGAAGAGATTACGTGGGCATCAACAGCTTTCAACACTGCTCCTGATGCAGTCAATTTCTGGATGGGAGATAAAAGAGCGGTGACATCACTACATAAAGACTTTTTTGAAAACCTCTACTGTGTTATAAAAGGAAAGAAAATATTTACTTTGATTCCACCTTCTGATCGACCTTTTCTATATTATAAGAAGTTTCCGGTGGCTAATCACAAGTTTGTCGGAGGTAAATGGGCAATCGAACATCATCATGAGAGTGAAAAAGTTCCCTGGATACCTATTGACCCACTGAAACCTGATTTAGTGAAATATCCTAACTTTGTTCATGCTAATCCTTTACAAGTGACAGTAAATGAGGGAGAGATGCTATTTCTGCCTTCTATGTGGTTTCATCATGTTCAACAGAGTGATAACACAATTGCAATTAATTATTGGTATGATATGCAGTTTGATGTTAAATATAATTATTATCATACTTTAAATGAGATTACAGAATGTATGAATAAAAATCAAATTTAGATTCTTTGGACTGAAGTGTTTTTTTAATGAAACTTTTATATTTACAAGTCTAAAAGAAAAATCAGAATTTTAAAACTCTTCTATTTTATAATATTTATAACATTTGCACTAAATTTTATTTTTAAATTAAAACTAGTTTTTATTAATTCTTGGTTGTTTTAGTTCAACTAACTTTAGAAATAAAACAATTCAAATATTAAGCTTTTTGTTTTGCTAATAATCACCCAAAATTATCTTTCCAAATTTACAAAAACAAGTCTGGAAATATTTACAGAAATGAGAACAAAAACTATATTTTTTACAAGCAGTAGCTTGCATAGCTACTTCTAGCAAAATTTTAAGATTACTTTAACAGTAGTGTATAAAACTCTGAATTATACTATATGAAAATATTCCAAATTCAGTTGGGCTAAGAGCCCCTTGAAAAGGTTTAGATGAATACAACACTAGTTTGAGTTTTGAAATGGAAGTTAAAGTTTTTTTTCAACTTCTGTTGTGATGAAAATTTTTGACAAATTTATGTTAAAGTCTTAAGACGCAGACCACCAAAATTAATTTAAGTCTATTTAAACTATCAAAATATTCTGCTTTCATTATTTTGGTAAAAATTAGTGTTCTTGTAAAAATTTCAAAAAGTATTCATGACTTACCCTGAAAAAACATTTCGAGTTTCGTTTATATTTTTTTGGTAAAACTTCGTTGGCTGAAGCAGTTAATGAACAAAGCTTGAAAACAATTCCTCCTGAATATGGAATTTAATTATTTGAAAAGCAAAATGCACCAAACTACACCCACTCTAAGTGACACGGCCCATTGACCTGGCTTACTGGTATTGAATATGGATGGTTGACTTTCTGCCTTGGTTTAATTGTTTCAACCCGAATGAGTGTTCACACTGAGTGTTCAAGGACGAGTTGCATTTCAAGCTCACACATGCAAAGTACAATTTATTAACAGTCAGTCGACTTATCCACCTGTTCATACTACCGCCTTTACAATTTTTAGAACAATTTATACTTTACTACTACTACTCAAAAACTTTAAATGATTTTATCTTAAAATTTGCCACTAAATTTTAATGATTTTATTGTATATTTTTTCGTTTTATAAACTCATGTATACTATAAAAGTACGTATATTGTAGAACCACAATATAAACTCTTATTAGGGTTTTTCCCTAACATGAGCTTTAGCATGCATAAATAATGTCTGGTATTGATTATGACAGTGAAGTAAATGCATGGGTGCTCTTGCATATCTCTGCAAAACAGATTTTTCAAAAATTATTTTTCACTGATCTTTTACTTTATTGAGTCTAATTGGTTAAAAACAAAGTGTTTTGGTCGTTAAAATGAGTCGTCTTAGAACCATATTTGTGACAAAAAATCCTGGTGGTACTTACAACTATCTTGATGAGGTAAGAGAATATTTAAGGAGATGTATCAGTCAACTGTTTTATATTTCAAGTAGAAAATCAAGATTGGGATTTTTTTACTATTTTATATTTGTTTTTGAAATTTAACTTTTTCAACTTTTAAAAAAATATTTTTCAAATAGAGAAAATTAAAATTTTAAATAAAGCTGAAAGAAATTGTTTTTCTAAAATTAAAGAAGATATTTTTACGAGAAGGTTTTTTCATTTTAAATTCTTAAAACATATTTGTTTTGTTTTTCTTGATTCAGCATTAACAATATTATTTGTTTTATACAAAAATTGAAGACATGAATGTCCTATCTTCAATTAAAATTTCTCAAATGAAATTTTTTAGATAATAAAGATATAAATAGTTATATAAATAAGAGTAAATATATCATATTTCAGTAGTAAACTAATTAGTAAAAGCTGTTAATTTCAAACTCCTTATTAAATTTTTGATTGCAGCTTATGCATAAGAAATATTATTGATGATTGCTATATAGACAGATTAGAAGTTTAAGAATTCAATTTTAAGTATTTTTAATATTCAAGTTATCATAATTTATAAATCTTTTTAAAATGACATTTAATTAAATTAGGTTAAATTTCTTTAATAAAATTATTTTTGAAAAGTAATTGTATTTAGTTATCTTATTTTATTATTTATTTATAATCATGAACTTGATAATGGTATAATTTAATCTTCAGAAGGTTTAAACTTAAAAACAATTTTATAATTACTTTATACCAAATTTTAACCTACCAATTAATCTTAACCCTTTTTGAAGGTAATGTTTGAATAAATAATTTTGTAAATATCAAAACTTCTAATCTTTAACTTTTAACTTTCAGTTCCATAATCATGATTATATATAAAAATTGTATATTTTTATCTGTAAATGATTAAGATAAAGCCTAAAAATAAATTTTTGAGACAAATATATATTGATGTCTTTACAAATTTATCCTTATATAATTATTACTTTAAAAAGTTAAATTTTGATTAATTTTAGAATTCAGATGGCTTGATCACCGAACTAATGGCGGAAGAAACAACTGCTCCAGTTAATTTAAACACAGCTGAAAGTTCGGACAAAATAAGATTAGAAACAGTTAAGATGATTTTAACCTATCATATTTAATTAAAAATTAAATTACTTTTAAAGGTCAACTTTAAAGATCAACAGACTAATGAGGTAAAAGGAAATAAAGTTTGTTGTTTAAGAAGAAAACTGACAAAACTTGAACTGAAGTTGATTGGCGGCTTATTTATACTATCCATTACCTTAATTCTTATACTGATTATCTCTTTTCAAGTAAAAAGTGGTTAGTAGTACTCAACAACTTTGGTGTAACTACAAACTAATATTTCTACGTTTTAATAGCATTTCATAAGGTTTTATTTTGTAGTCTCTAATGTTTGTGAAATATATTTTTATTGTTATATCACTTTGAATAAACTGAAACTGATAATTTACAATAAGAATTTCAATTGATTAAAATTTATATTATTAAATAGTTTGCTGTTTGAAGATGATTAAAAGCCTTTTATTTTCCAATATTTTACTCATTTTGTAAGTTTGTAGGATATTTAGATAATTTTGTGTTTTGACAGATTCACAAAGCATTTGTACTTCTAGGATTTGTGTGAAATTAGCAGAAAAAATTGCCAGTAACTTAGATGAATCTGTAAATCCCTGTGAAGACTTTTACAAGTTTTCTTGTGGTGGTTGGATAAACAAGCACGCGTTGACTGAACAGCGTGATCGGTGAGGACCCGCCTCATTTATGTTTTGATGTCTAAATTATTGATTACAAAAAGAGACATACTTTGTGATTTCATATTTCTGATCAATTTTTTTTTCTTAAAAGCTTCTATCTTGATGAAAAGCTTTTGCATAATTCATTGGAATTTAAGAAAAATATTTTATTTCAGACTGAATGTTTTCACTGAATTGGATTTGACTAAAAGCATTTTTATCAAGAGTGTGCTAGGTGATTGTAATTTGTCACTAATGAAAAATCAATGAAATCTATTATTTAACCTCTAGAACAAAACACTTCCACCGATATACCTTATCAAAATGATAGCAGAAAACTTTATTCGTCATGTTTAAATTTGACTGAAATCAATCGTGTCGGGAATCGACCACTACTTGAATTCATAACAAAGGTTAAAGTTTGATTTCAAATCACTATCTGACGAATTGTCAGTAATATTTATCAATTTATCATTATTCCTTATAATTATTTGTTTGGATAGATTGGGAAAATGCCAGTGTTAGATAGTAATTGGACAAATACAAGTTTCAATCTTGATGAGATTTCCAGAAACTTATCAAAATTTTTCAAATTTCCTTTTTTTCAATTATTTCCTGGCAACGATTTAGTCAATTCTTCTAGATATGTCATATATGTAAGTTTTATTAAACTAATTATCAAATGTTAGTACCTGAATAAAAACGACCTAACAGTTTATAAAATTCAACTAATCTCAAAACTTCAAGAGTTTCTGACAAATCAACAATTATATTTTTAGATTGAACAAGGAAAGCTTGGTTTTGGACCGAGAAGTTTGTACGTCAACAAATCGATAAATTCAGATAAAGTTAGTAGCTTCAAAGGGCTCTTCATTGAATTTACGAAACTGTAACTTCCAATTTCGATTTTTTTACACAAGCACTTACTAAGATTTGATTACTTTCTTATTCTAAGTTTTTAAACTCTCTTACATCTGATATTTATTTTATCGGGAATAGGGTTTAATGAGCAGACTAGAGTTTATGGCTGATACGGTGATGCTGTTAGGTGCAAATGACCATCAAAAAGCTAAAGATGACATGACACAAGTTTTAATTCTGGAGCAAGATTTAGCAGAAATCTCACAAACTGCTCTTCAAATAAAGATTTCTTTTTTAAATAAGCCAGCTTGTTTCAAAATGTTTCAACTCCAAGTTAGTTCAGCTAAATTATCATTTCTGTTCAAGATTAAATCAAAAGTTATCAAATTAGTCAAAAATCGATTGTATCCAACCCAGAAATTGTTCCCTCCCTTTAATTGGAGTGATATTCTTTCCACCTCATTCTCTTACATTGCAAATATTGATCTTGCAAATGATGAAGTTGTCTGTTCAGCATCTCAAGACTATTTGAAGAAGCTACAGCAAGTCATCAACTCTTCTTCCAAAAGGTCATTTTCATTTTTCATAATTCTTCAACAAGTTTTCTTCAATCACAGAACTTTGATGAATTATATGATTTGGAGCTCAATTGAAGAGCATTTGGAGTTTTTAGATGATCATTTTCTTGCAGTTAAATCGAAATTAATGAAGACTTTAACCGGAGCTAATACGGTGATTTTAATGTTATTTTGTTGGCCAAGGGATTACTTCCAATTAGCACCGTTTCTCATAAGCAGACTTGTATTTTTCGCAAAAAATTCATTCCAACCAAAACCTTGTTTGTTGATTTCAATTAAATCAATTGAATATCTCTTTTGGTAACTTGCATCTTCAAATCAATCAAATCAGAAAAAACAACAAATTATAAAATTTAGATTGTAAATATTTTAAATTAATAAAATCTTGTTTTAAATCAATTTATTGCCTTATAGCTGTGTCAGGAGCGCTGGAAGACATGTATCAATTACGTTAGCACTGCTTATTATATGGTTATGAGCAACATGTATGTTAAAAATAAATTTTCTGAACAGAGTAAACAAAAGGTGAGTTAGATAAAGTTAGTTTTCATGATTAAGTTGTTATGAAGTGAATTTTGGAAAATTTTAGATTCAAGAAATGATTGAAGATATTCGAGATGCATTCATAAAAAATCTAGATGGTTTAAAATGGGTTAAACCAATTAAAATGAAAGCGATTGAAAAAGTGTGTGGGTTTCTTTCAGCTAAATGCATCTTCATTCTAATCATTTATTTTGTTTAACTTTATCCACAGGCTGAAGCAATGAAGTATAAGATTGGATATCTAGAAAAACTGCTTGACTCTAGCTTTATCAGAAATTATTATCAAGATGTGAGTCATCAATGTAATGCAAATCGATTATTTAGAATACTTCCTCTGCTCATTTTTGTATCTAACTTCGCAAATCAATTAAAATACTAACTTATTTATTTTGTAATCAGATTTACAAATGCCAGCTTATAAGTTTCAAACAAATGTTCTAGATGTCTTACTTCTAACTAATCGGAAAGATTGCTCAGTATAACCCTAATTATTTATAACTGATTATCTAATTATTTGTTTGTGAATTGGTACTGATAAGGCTATATGAAGTAATTAACTCAAAATTAAACTTTGTTTTCTTTCTTCAAAAAATATTTAAATTACATTGAATAGATCTAACTCTCAATAAGGTTTTAATCTTGTTGCTATTGAATTATCAGTTAATTTTGCAGTCAAGCTAATTTAGAAAAGTTTTCTACCAACTGCTGTGCTTCAAACTAACATTGTTGAGCTAAAATTAGCTTAAAATTCTAAATTACTCAAATTTTTAATGTAATATCTAGATGGAAGATTTGAAAAATAAAGGTTTTTTTGAAAAGATGTTTATTTGTAAGATGCATCAAGTTAAAGAAAAAATTAGTCGAATAAGAAGATTTTGTGATCCGTAAGACGTTGATTTATAGATTATTCTATTGTTAAAAAATTAACGTAAAATTGTTGATAAAATCTTATTTCAAACACTGTGTAATATTGATGCTATTACCATCTGACAGTTGATTTTATTTTTGGTAAAAAAATAAATTTTCTTTTTGTAGATACCAGCAATGGATGATTGAAATAAACGCATTTTATTTGCCTTCTCGAAATACAATTGGTATAGTGGCTTACTTGTGATTCTGTTTTAAAACTTTTTGCTTTAAAACACTGCAGCACTCCCAGCGGCATTTTTACAACATCCCTTATTCGATTTCAACGCTCCTTATCCAATCAATTACGGAGGTATTGGGGTAGTAATCGGTCATGAGTTCATTCATGGTTTTGATGATTCAGGTTTAAATGATTAACAAAAAAGTTTTTACATTTCTTTGAATTGAAAGTATTTTAAATGAAAATTAAATAATTTATCATTCTTGTAGGAATTCAGTTTGACAAATTTGGAAATAAACGAGATTGGCTGAAAAAATCTGTCATGAGAGAATTTGATGACTTAAAGTTGTGTTTAATTGATCAATACAGCAATTACGAAATATATGGACATAAGGTCCTGTTGTGTAACGATTTTATAAAACTATTTGATATTGCTGTTATTTGCAGATTGATGGAAATTTAACGCTTGGAGAAAATATGGCTGATAATGGTGGTTTACGAATTGCTTTCGAGGTTAAATTGTCTGAACTTTTTCATTTGTAATCTGATTTCGAATTCATAAAATAAAAATAAGAGTGTAAATCTAATCTCGTCTACCTAGCACCTTGACCTGTAAAACTTTCAGCTAACACCACTCAGTCAAGAAAAAGTAATCTCTAAGAAAATCTTGTGCTTGTAGTAGATGTAGCAAAATTCTCTATAAAATATCTGTATTACTGCAGTTCGCCTTAAATACATCTAAAATATATACTTTATATAAATTGTCTTTTTTGATGTAATTGCATCAAAAATAAAAGACTTATTAACAAATATTTGTTTAACCATGATGAATAAAGTGTTTTGAAAAAATTCTCATCATTTTATCGAATATTTTTTTCTTCAACCTTATAGTTAGAATTAAAAATTGTTGGTGTGGCATTTATCTTAAGATTATTTATTATTTGCAAAATAAATGAGAAAAACTATTTGGAAACTATTTTTTACAGGCTTACAAAGAGAAAATTAAAGATAATTTAGGTCTTCGGTTGCCTTCCCTAGACACTTACACTGAAGATCAACTTTTTTTTATTTCTACTGCACAGGTATTTATTAAGTATAACGAAAAAATTAATCAAATTGTTCATTGGTCCTTGAATTGCTAGGGATTGATGTGAAGATTTATATTTATGAAATCAGTAAATTTAAATCGAAGTAATAAAACCTAAAATACTGGATAATAGTTTTAAAAAAGTATAAATGATAATAAGAAACATTAGTAAACTGGGTTGAATACAAAAAGACTTAACATTCTTGCTTGGTAGACGTGGTGCTCCATAGAAACAACTGAATCAAGAGTAGAAGAATTATTAAATTCTCATTCTCCAGCGGAATTTCGTGTGGCGGGAATGCTATCAAATTTTGAACAATTCTCGAAAAGCTTTTCATGTAAGAAAAACAGCAAAATGAACCCATTAAAGAAATGCCGGGTGTGGTGAAGCCATATAAATCGTTTTGTAATTAAATCTTAACTGTCGTAAACCACGTCATTAGGTCAACTATTTGAAGTTGTTAGAATCATATGTTTTGTATTTGAAGATTATTAGCGAACCATTCGTATTTCAACCAATCATGTCCATCACTGTTTATTATTTTAAAAGCAAAAAAATTGTCTTGATGTTGTATCGTTAGTTTTATTATTGCATCAGCAAATCGTTTTTTTATTTTTGTATATTTTTAAAAATTTTTCAATGAAATTATTAGTTTTCTTAAGCATGAAAGATGTGAAAAATAAAATATTTAGTGTCACTTGTAATCATATTTAAAACTATTGATGTTTGCAGCATAAAATTGACAACAAATTATTGTAAAAAAATTAAGCAGTAAAATGGAAAAGTTCAATTGAAATTTACAGATTGACGTTGCAGGCAAGACAAAGTTCAAAACAGCCTATAAAACATTAAAAAATATTCACAATCAAGACATACATTCATCAAGTATTTGGTAAGTGGATTTGGTCGCTCAAGTCAACTCTACTGGTTGACATTGAAAAATTCTCAACTGTTGCATAATTCACTTCAACGTTATAATTAGAATTTTTAGATTTACAATTTGAAGGCAAAAGAAATAAGACAGCAATCGCCATGGATATATGCCAGATACTGTGCGTAATATAATAGTTTGATTCTGTTTCAACAAACGCATACAACGAAAAACCAGTGATGGCAAATAATAGTCCAGGCACAATTGAAAATAGCATCACTCGCTTGCCGGGAAAGCATTTTTGAGTATTTTTGCAAACTTGGATCCAGTTTGTGAAAACAACTGCACAGCCAATTAAAATAGGAATAAGAAAAGACCATAGACTGAAACGATCATATGATACTAAAGAGGCAACACCGAGACAACCAAGTGCATGCAACCAAGATTCAAGTTTTGGACAATGAGTTCGTGCAATTAAAATAAAAGTAAACCATATTGCTGAGATAGATGCCAAAAAATCACAAAATTGAAGAGTATCATACGGTAGAAGGCAGAAAACAATAATACCTGGTTGGTCACAGGCGTGATAGAAAGAAGACATAAAAAATACATAAAAATAAACCAAGGATTCTGCATAAAACTTTCTACTGATAGCAAGAAATGAAGAAAATAAAAAAATAAGATTACTTAAAACTAATAGAAGAGTTCTTAGAAGTAATTGATTATAACTGATAGCATTAGTGTCATCCGTACATGCCAACCCTTGCCAGTTAGCTTTGCATGAGCAAGCAGTGTATAAGATCTCATCTTGCTGATATAAATTACATTTTCCTTGCTTTTTGTTGCTATGGCAAGATTCGATACAACTGATCACTCGAATATCAATGGCAATAGCAACGGATTCAATTAAAGAATCTTTTAAATACAAATGAAGAAACCAGCTACCTGATTGTGGGTAGGGAATAGTCCATTTTCTGCTATTGTTATAATTATTTACTCTTATCGAGTAACCATCATCACATGATTGATTTCTAAATAGTTTTATATTTCTAATCAAGCAACCAATCAAAGTACTATTAGCTGGAACAAGATTGGACACATAATTAGTGATGGAAATAAAAAGATTTCCACCAGAATCTGTAAGTGGATAAACATCCCAATGAAAAGTTTTCATCTCATTGTTCTTGATATAGTAGATTGGAGATGGTGTAATGTAATGAACATCAAACAAGCCTAATTTCTGACGTTTCAGTTTTACAACATTACTCATATTCATGATATCATTGTTGAAAAATGATAGTGATATGTTAGGTGATTTTCTAAACACTGTGACATCACCATAAAACTTGCAATCTTTTGTTAGCCCTGATAAAGGAATAACAACATCTTCATCATGCAGAAGAAACAAGGAAACAAACACATTACTTGTCTCTATAGATGATGTTGTGGATACATTGACAGTATGAATGATAGATGAATTGATGGAAGGAAACGAAAAATTGTTTGAATATAAAACACCAATCTGATGATCAAGAGTTGAGTCTGGTGATTGAGAATGGAAAGGATTGGAAACAGGTATTGCATCTTGTCGTATTATGACATTTACATTAGTGTCAGGACAAATGACATCAAGTCCAACTCCAGATTGGTTGCGTGTAATCAAAAATTTAATAAAAAACTCTGAATTGTGCTGATTTGGCCACTGAAATAAAGTTGGACTTGCTAAACCATTGAAATTGCGTAGTCTAGAAGGTCCAAGCTCTGTTAAATAATCGAATTTGCTGCTGTTGACTACTTGTAAACAATTTAAAATTAAAAAATTGATATATGTTATTTTAAGAAACAAAACAAACATTGACATACTGAGACAGTTTTAAACATTGTCATCTGTGAAATATAGTAAAAATATTATATATATTTTGTACAAGACTTCAAGAATTTAAAAAATAAAAAAACTACTTTTGTGACAAAAGTTTTCACATAGATTTAAAGATAAATATTTAAAAAAAATATTATATTATTACTACCACTAAGTCTTAATAAAAAAATATTAAAGATAAGTTGATTTTTCTTAAAAACAACTATTTTACAAACTACCTAAATAAACTAGATTAAATAATATCAAATGAAAAATTAAACTCAGTAATTACTATATTCTAAACATGAATTATTATAAAGATAATGAAGCTATAAAAATCTAAACTTTCTAGTTCTTTTTTAAAACTTAAAATAAAAACTACTTATTATTACATCACATTTAAAAATATTTATTTAACACTCTATGAAAAATATTTTGAAAAAAGTATATAAAACTTTTACATGCAAATTAATGATTAAATTAATTTAGTATGACAATTTTATAAAACAGTTTGCAACAAAGGCTGGTGCATTATGACAGAAATTTTTGATTTTCAGCATTTAATAAATTTCATTATATAAAAATTGAAAGTGATTGATTTCTTATACCACACTAAATTTAATTAACTTTAAGTTATTTTCATCATTTTAATTTTTGATAATCAGTTTGCTTTCAGTATGTTACTGCGGTCATAATAAAAACGGAAAAGCGACTATTTTGGGTTGAAGTGAAATTTATCATTAAAATAATTAAAAATATGTCAATATCAACTAAGAGTATAAAACGTAGCACCCATCACTAAAACAAAACAATTTGTTATATCATTCTATTTGAATAAGTTTCAGTTTATAGGTTATATTCTAATTGAATAAGTGCTTATAAGCTGTGATATAGTTATTCATAGGAAGTGATTTGTATAGTATATATATACGGTAATTGGTGACACTAAAAATCTTTTATGCAAACTATAGTGGATTCACATAAAAGTGGCAAGACCTTACGGTCTACTGTAGAGAAAAATCCTGAAAAACCGACTTCATCAAAGCAAGATTGCAATTGCCAATCCTGCAATAAAATTTTCTCTGGTGAAGATCCGGTAATTGAATGCTTCAAAAATTACTCTGAGGCGAGGAAGATTTCCACGAATTTTGAAGAAAGCTATTATTACTCCAATTCATAAAAAGGGTCCCAGAAACACTGCACTTAACTACAGACCAGTTTCGCTGACTTCAGTTATCTGCAGAACTCAAGAGCATACCATTCACAATCATATGACCAGTCATTTGATGGAGCACCATCTAATATCTGATGTCCAACATGGCTTTGTGAAACGGAGATATTCCCTGACTCAACCACTCACTTTTCTTAATGAGCTTACAGCCCATTATGAAAGTAATACTCCTTGTGATATCATACATCTCGATTTTTGTAAGGCGTTTGATTCTGCCTTAAACAACAAGCTCATTATTGTTTTAGAAAAATTAAAATTCCACAGATTTATCTTACAGTGGATTGAAGATTACGTATCAGATAGAACCCAACAAACTCTTGTAACAAGATTTTTATCTACTCCCTGTCAAGTCACCAAAGGTATTCTTCAGGGTTTCGTTCTGGGTCCCCTTCTCTTTTTAATTTTCATTGGAGACCTAGTCAGAAGACTATAGATGATTTCAGTGTGTTTGTGTGTGCAGATGTTATTAAGCTATTATCTTACAATCCTTCAAAACTTCAAACTACACTACACACTGTAGAAAACTGGTCTACGAATTAGCAGCTCAGAATCCAGCCCACAAAGTCTGAACTTATAACTTTTTCTCGTAAACCAGCTGTAAATTGCTTGAACCAATACTCCATCAATAGATTTATTGTTCAACGAGTATCTTCGGTCCTAGACCTTGGCATTACTCTATCATCTGACTTTAAATGGAGCAATTATGTTTTCGAATCTTTGGAAAATCAATCAGCTTTGTCTTCCTTATTATAAAAACGTTTAATTCTAAGAACCCATACTTTTTATCAATCTTTTCAAACTGTACGTACGTCCAACTCTTGATTACAATGTCAGTGGATGGATGCCATATCAAGTTAGGATATCAAAAAAATCGAATCTATTCAGGCCACATTTACAAGATCAGTATGTAGGAAACTTGATATTAAATATGATAGTTATAAACATCGTCTCAGTCTCATCAATTTAGATACTTTGAAAATCCGACGGATTAAATCCGACTTAATTCTTATTTTTAGAATTATCCACAATTTAATTGACATTCAGTTTGATGATTTCTTTTCTATTAGTCCTTCCTTCAAGTTATATCAGCTCAGACGACACCCATTACACCTTAACAAGCCTGTATTACCTAGTACATTGGTCAGAGCAAATTTTTTCTCATACGGTAAAATTAGTATATGGAATCAGCTGCCATCAGACATTGGAATGTCGAAGTCACTCGCATTGTTCAAGCAGAAGTTGAACCGTTATAATATTGCCAACATTTTCATTTCTAAACTTTGATTTTTTTTCTTTCTTATATTATTAACATTCTATGTAATTATTCACTGTTATATGCTTTGAGTGATATCGAAATACCACGTGTTACATCTTTTACTTTCTATATTTTTGGCTAAATAGATGTTATTTGTGAGAATGTGTATTAGCGAGAGGTGCTCTTTTCAGGTACCCTCCTTCGCATTTATTGAAATAAATAAAAATAAATAAAAAAAACTCACTCAGTCAATAAACTACATTAAGTATAACTGTAATAATGGCCGAGTAGCCATGCTGCGATATAAGGAGAAATCATGCAGATCTAGTTGGTGTCCAGGTAGCAGAATTTTACTTTCCACACCGACAATGTTATGCAGCGGAATAGACGGACTGATGCAGCTATGCCCAGCTAGCGTCGCAATGGCTGCCGAAACGACACTGAATACAAAAACGAATCGCAAACGTGGCACCAACTCCAACTTTAAATTGGGAACTTAGCGTCTCCTAGAAATTTATAAGTTCCAACTTTGTGGGCTACATTCTAAGCTGCCTGCTTATAGACCAGTTTTTTATAGTGTGTAATGTATTTTGAAGTTTTCAAGGATTGCAAAATAATAGCTTGATGTCATCTACACACACAAACATACTGACATCATCTACTGCCACTAGTCTTCTGATGAGGTCGTCAATGAAAATTAATAGAAGTTTAATAGAGTTTGTTGGGCTCTACCTGATAAGTAATCTTCAATCCACTTTAAGATAAAGCTGTTGATTTTTTAAAACTTTGTAATAGAATTATAAGATTGTTGCGTGGGACAGAGTCAAACGCCTTAGCAAAAATGAGATATATGATGCCACAGGGAGCTCATTAAGAAAAGTAAAATGTTGAGTAAGGGAAGATCTCCGCTTCACAAAGCTATGCTGGAAATCAGATATTAGATAGTGCTCGATCAAATGACTGATCATATGATTGTGAATAATATGTCATGAGTTCTGCAGATAACTGAAGTCAACGAAACTGGTCTGTAGTTAAGTGCGGTGCTTCTGGGACCCTTTTTATGAATTGGAGTAATAATAGCTTTCTTCAGAATTATTAAAAATCTTTCTCACCTCAGAGTAATGTTAAAGAGTAGAGATAAAGGCAGTGATAAAGAGGAAGTAGTTTTTCTTAAAAACAAAGCTGGGATCTGATCAGGGGTGTTGGAAACTGATGATTTTAAAGAAGAAATAACTTTAGATACTGTGTCGACCGTTATTTCAAGATCCATTATCTCAGAGACATTTCTAAGAATGTCGTTGTAGGAAAGAGAAGGAGTATTGCCATTATCGGTTATAAAAACGCTATTAGATTTTTTATTTAGAAATTCAGTTTTATTCTCTGGTTCCATCACAAGTTGGTCGCTGTTATCAAGTAGGGGAAGTAATTGAGATCTCGCCTTAGGCTTGCGATTTATGAAGCCAACAACATTTTCTTGTTAGTTGAAGCTGCACTTTCTCTTTGTAAATAGAAATTAAAAATATATTTATTGTAAGCTATGCAAAGACCTTTGTACAGAGATTTGATGGAAGGGTCTGCTTTGTTTGTATAAGAGGTCTTTTAAATTTTGTGAATTCCTTAAGCTGTAGACATGTTAAGTTTTAGAGATCAGATAATCTACAGAAAATAAACATCACGATTTCCTTAACATAATATTACTGTAAGGAATTTGTTGTTTTTAGTTAAGAGTTGAAGCCCTATTGAAGGAAACTAAACTGACGTATACCTTAAAAAAGAAATAGTCTCTTATAAAATTTCCTCTAAATGAGGAAATGCAAGCCTATAAAGACTTTCAGGATCGTTATGACTACAGTTTGTTTACAAATCAATTGATGATAAAATAAAAAGTCTTGTGCAGTATAGAATTGATTTTAATTAATTTTATAAATTTTAGAAATCAGCATAAAGTAACGAAAAGATACCTTAAAAAACTGATCTATTCAAAAATTTATCTAATTTTAAATTCATGATTCAGATTAACAAACAATTATTTTGTAGATGATACTTAATATTTATCTCAAAAAGTATAAACTAAAACAAAAGTAAATTTTAATGATTAAGAAAATTTGTTGCAGAGAGTTAAAAATGTTTAAGATCTTAAAATTAGTTTGCTTAATCGCTGTTATTTTTTCAATAATTCATGAAAATCACGCTTGGTAAGAAGATAAAGATTATTTTATATAGTTTAACGACAAAAATGTTTTTTAGGAGAAGAAGAAGAAGAAGAAGGTGTGATACAAGTAGTTGTTCTTGGGCTTGGGGATCATGTACTACTAGTAATTGTCATGATCAGTTACAGCGACCATATATAACCCGAAGTCAAGGAACTTGTGGAAGCTGTAACTTACCTGCTCCCAGAGGATGTAGTCATCCTGATTGTAGAAGTTCGTACTAAAATAAAAACTTCCTAACTAAAAAGATTGATTTGAAATTATAAAAACATTTCCATTCAATAATTTGATATGTTAACTAAGTATAGTATTACAATTCGATTATGATAGCACAATAATTTTATTGTTGCTAAAATAGAAGAGCTTAAATTGTAAAAATTAAATAAATACCTTACTCAACAGATTGTGTTTGGAATAACTGGAGTCAATGGACGAAATGCCCTACTAAGTGCTCATTTTCTCAAGTTATCAGATCAAGAACAAAGCGGCCATTTGGGTCAAAAGGCCAAGACTGTACTGGGCCAAATGTAGAAGCTAAAGTTTGCGGAGTTGCTTGTTGCCCAGAGAACTGTCAATGGAGTGAATGGGGAGAGTATGGATATTGTTCAGTATCTTGCGGAAGGGGTGACGTCATAAGAACAAGACAAATAGTTAGAGCTGCAAGTTGTGGAGGTGAAATATGTCAAGGGTCATCTACAAGTACCTTACCTTGTAATACTCAATGTTGTCCTGTTGACTGTAAATGGACGAATTGGAGTGAATTTGAAAGCTGTTCAAAGTCTTGTGGAAGTGGATTACAATCTAGACAGAGGCAAATCGCTACGATTGCAGGTTGTCATGGCAAATCATGCCAAGGAGCAAATAATGATACAAGATCTTGTAACACTGAATGTTGTAAGGTTGATTGTTCATGGACAGAATGGACTGCATGGCAAGGGTAAGTTTTTTATTTAAATATTTATGAGTATAAACACTTACATAAAATATAAACAGATGTAGTGCAACTTGTGGTACTGGCAAGGAAAAACGATTTCGTAAAATAAAAGTTGAAGCAAGTTGTGGTGGTGATGTTTGTGAGGGAGAACGTGTTCAAATATCTAACTGCAATACTCAATGCTGTCCAGGTGAGTTTTTGAGGCTTTTTCAAAGTGAAGCAAACCTAATTATCATATCCTTTTGATTTACTGGTTATTGAGTTTAAAAATATTTGTAATTTAATTGCTTCAGACATTTTATAAGATTTTTAACACTTAAAATATTTTAAAGTCGATTGCCAAGTATCACAATGGAGTTCATGGACTTCTTGTACAAAGTCTTGTGGAGTTTCAGGATTTACAACAAGAAATAGAAGTATTACTCAGCAACAAAGTTGCAATGGAAGAACTTGCCCAGATCGTTTTGATCAAGTTAAACCATGCAATGTGATTTGCTTTAACAATGGTACACCAGATGCTTCAACTCAAACTTGCCAATGTTCAAAAGGGTGGAAAGGAGATTGTTGTGATGAAGGTTTGTTCAACGATGTGAAGTAAATTTTGTAAATAAAAAATAAGTGTTGATTTAAACTTTAAAATGGTACTAAGGACATGCATAACGATGAGATCAAACTTATACACTCAATATCTTTCTAAAAATTAGAAAATACTCTAATACTAGATTTTGTATAAATTCTATAACTATTTCAGATGTTGATGAATGTGAAAACAATTTAAATAACTGCAATCATGTAGCAACTTGCACAAATCTAATTGGAAGCTTTAAATGTTCTTGTAACCAAGGATATTCAGGAAATGGTATCGAATGCATAAGTAAGAAGATACACCATTTTTTGAAAATCTCATGTTTTTAAAACTATATGTATAGTGAAATACTAAACTTAAGTAGAATATAAGAACGAGAAGTTGTCTTTTGTAAACAATAATCCTTATTTCTATAGCTATAATTTTACCTAAACCAAATACTGATAATTTTTTGTTCAAACTAAATTTTAAGTGCTTTATTGTTTTTTAGATATTGACGATTGTGCAGCAAAAACTGAGTTGTGTCATGAAGATGCAATCTGTACTGATACATTGGGCAGCTATATTTGTACTTGTGCTAATGGATATCATGGAAATGGAACTATTTGTAAAGGTTAATTTTGAAACTAACTTCTTGGTAAAATAATCACTTTAATATATTTTAGAGTTGATCGTTTATTATTTAATTCATTTATTTAATCAAAAATTTAACTTTTTGGATAAAATGTAGTGATTTGTGAAGAAAGCCTTGTGTAAAAAAATTAGATTAATAATTATTACGTTCTTTTTGATATTATAATTGATTATCATTACTTATAAATTGTTTCTATTGATTAATAAATTTTTCTTACAACAGATATTAATGAGTGTAAGAATGGTAATGATAAATGTGATTCTAATGCAAAATGCTATAACGTAAAGGGACATTATGAATGTTTATGTAAAGAAGGGTACAAGGGAAATGGGCTTTTATGTCTTGGTATGTAAATTTTATATGTTTTACTTTTTTCTCTCTAGTATAGAAAATCATCAGTTTGAGTAACAACTAAATAGAAAATGCTTTTATTTTTGATCAACAAATACGTTTGAATCAATCAAAATTATTCTTAATAAAAACTTTAAATAATTTTTAGAAACCCCTCTTTTTTTATAAAATAATAATTTAAGTTTGTTTTCCATTTAACTTATTTTTTGGTTTTGTAGATAAAAATGAATGCGAGGAGAATGAAGATAATTGCAATAGCAAATCAAAATGCATCAACATTGATAGTAGTTTTCAATGTGAATGCTTAGATGGTTTTACTGGAGATGGTGTCACATGCTCAGGTGACAAAAAAAGTTAAATGAAGACTAAGTACAATTTTCTCATTGAAAAAAACTGTTTTAAAAGATGTTAACGAATGTGAAGATGGAACCAATAATTGTCATTCTGAAGCTGATTGTAATAATGTAGAAGGCAGTTTTACATGTATATGTAGAAACGGATACAAAGGAAACGGTTCAACTTGTATTGGTTTGTGTTATAAGCCTTTCAAAGAATGCAATCCAAATAGTAATTCTCTTTTAAAACATAGACTTGGATGAATGTTTATATGAATTGGATGATTGTAATGATAATGCTGTTTGCATTAATACTGTTGGTAGTTACAAATGTAAATGCGATTCTGGCTACCAAGGAGATGCTTATAATTGTTCAGGTAATTTGATTACTTGCCTTACTATAAAGTTTGATAGTAGCAAAGTGCTTTTGTTAACTTTTAAGTAAGTTAGAATCAAAATCGTTTTTAATTCAGTTTAACAAAATTAACTTTTAGTTAAAGTATACAAGTTAAGTTTTTTAACAGTGAGCTGTATAAAATGAGTAATTTTTCAAAAAATGTATTTGTTATATGCTTCCTTTTTATGCTATTCCATAATAAGGAAGTTCTTCCCTTTAAGCAATCAAGAAAAATAAGTTTAATAGCAATGATTCATCGAATTGTCTGATGACTAGCAAAACATTCAATCTTATTGAATATCCTGTTTGTCATTTTACTTATTTAATATTAATAAAAAAAAATTGTAGGTATAAAAAATTGGAAAAAGGTTTTTGTTATATTTTCGATTAGGTAATATTATTATGTGCTCATAACAACTACAATTAAACGATTTTTTAAAATTAAAGTTTGTTTTAAACCAAGATATTGATGAATGTGAAAGCGAAACAGACGAATGCCATTTTGAAGCAATATGTAATAATACCATTGGAGGATACTTATGCTCCTGTGTTGAGGGATATGAAGGAGATGGAAGAGTGTGCACAAGTAAATAATTCACTTTCTGTCTAAAGCTGATTTGTTAAATTTCACTTTGATTAAAAACTGAAAATTCGAGAGCATCTCAACTGCTCTTAATTTAATACTCTTAAACAATTTTCTATTTAACTTTAACTAAATTTTGAAGTTTGGTGAAACTAATGATTTGCTTTTTTAGATGTTGATGAATGCTTTCAAGAAATTGATGGCTGCCATCCCAATGCAGAATGTATTGATAATGAAGGGTCCTATGATTGCGATTGTTTTGATGGTTTCACTGGTGATGGTGATATTTGTGAAGGTAAGTTATTTTGTTAAAACTCTTATTAGTTGCAATTAAACAAAAGTATAAAAATTGAACGTTTTCTCCTGGTATATTATCTAAAGCCTGCAGGGTCTCAATATGCTTTGTTATTTTAATAAACAGATGTAGACGAATGTAAGCTTGAAGAAAATATTTGTGAATTGCATTCAACATGTGTAAATACAATTGGATCATACAAGTGTATATGTGATGAAGGTTTTACCTGGAATGAAAACAAATGCTTAGGTGAATGTTAACATTTATCAAAATCTAAAATCATTAATTCAGTAAAAGATTAATTTTAAATGTGAACAGTTAAAGCACAAAGCAAATCATTTCATTTAAATAAACATTCATTGAAATAAAGATTTACTTTTAAACTTATTTATTAACCACTTTCAGATAAAGATGAATGTTTGTTGGAAATTGACGATTGTAATAAAGATATTGCAAAATGTGTCAATACTGTTGGCTCATTTAAATGTCAATGCATAGAAGGGTTTGTAGGAGATGGAATAAATTGTACAAGTAAGTAGCAACTCAAAATATATTTTTAACCTGTCTATATTCCCTATTAATTTTCAATTAGATTCTATATTTCCGAATTTCACTTAATTAGTTTTGAAGTATCAATAGTAAATGGAATCTATAAGTAAACGGATTTGTTAATTAATTCAGAGACTAACAAATTTCACAAACAGATATAGATGAATGTTCAATGGAAATACATAATTGCAGCAAGTATGCTGAATGTAATGACACAAATGGTAGTTATACTTGCACATGTAAATCAGGATATAAAGGAGATGGATTAATTTGTACAGGTATACCAAAACATAATATCAGACTAATATACAATATTATTCTATTATACTATATAAAGAAGTTTTTGGTCAAAGAAAGAATTTTAATGTTCAAATTTGATTTTTTAGAGTTTAACCAATGTGACAAGAATTCTATCTTTTGCCACAATTATGCAGCTGATTGTGTGAGCATAGATGGCTCATATGAATGTCAATGTAAAGCTGGTTATCGTGGTGATGGTTTCATATGTGAAAGTTAGTTGTTGTAACAAACATTAGTATCAAAAAAATCCTTATTTAAAGTGGAAAATAATTTGTTGACCAGATATAAATGAATGTGATGAAAATCCCGAAGTTTGGGACTTATGTCATATTGAAGCTGATTGTGAAGATACTGAAGGAAGTCACAGATGTGTTTGTATTGAAGGTTTTACTGGGAATGGAACTTTTTGTTCAGGTATCTCATAGCAAAATTTCAAATCTAAAAAACGTTAAAGTTTATTTTGTTAGATGTTGATGAATGCCTCGAAGAAAGTCATAATTGTCCAGCAAATTCAGTTTGTGTTAATCATGAAGGATATTTCATGTGTAATTGCTTACCTGGCTTTTATGCAAATGGAATGAGTTGTGTTGGTAAGATGCTTTAAGTAATTTCATCTTTTTCATTTGCTTATTATTTAAATTGAAATCAAACTTTATCAAAATAATGAAAATAATTTTATATTTCATAAACACGCTTATTTACCAAAACCAAAATCATTTTATAGATTTGTGCTGATATTCTTCTATTTTTCGCAAATTAGAGTTATTCATCAGTGTGATACTGATTTTGTATGCATGCTATACATAAGATTCAATTTATTGTAAAGAATCGATCATTCTTTTATTTGCTTCTTTTATTTTATGAGCTTCTATAATAATCAGTAATTGAGGTTCATGTTTAGATATCAATGAATGCTTGTCAATAATCCAACAATGTCACCCGTGGGCAGTTTGTAGGAACACACCTGGAAGTTTTGAATGTGAATGTGATGATGGTTTCTCAGGTGATGGCTTCCATTGTCAAAGTAAGTTACATAATCATCGTGTAACATCGTTCCAAAGAATTATCAAAAACTTTAAACAGATATAAATGAGTGTAAATCAGAAAGTGAAGTTTGTGGAGAAAATGCTTTCTGTGTTGATAAAAATGGAACTCATAACTGTATTTGTGAAAAAGGATTTGAAAAAAGTGGTGATGAATGTACAGGTAAGAAAATATAAATGGAAAACTATGCTTTTAGTTTAGTCCTGAGATTTTAAAGTCTGTTTTTATTTATTTCATCAAAGATTTCTAAGATTAAACAAAAAGATAGTTATTTTAGAGATTCATAGAAAATGTTACTTAAAAGTTGTAAAATAAAAACAATTACAAACTAAGCACTGACTAACCTTAAAATCTACTAACTTCAATTTACTCATCTAGATATTGATGAATGCATTTATTCTCCTTGTGATGAAGGTTCAAAGTGTGAAAATACAATTGGAAGCTATAATTGTGTTTGTTTAGAGGGCTACACTGGAACTAATTTCAACTGTACAGGTGATTATATCAATAACTTCTTAATCTTTCTTTTATTTCCTATTAACTACATACAACAAACAGCTAGTTATAAAAAGTTCTTAATAAGATTGAAAACTATCCTTTAATATTAATTTTTACCAGTAGTTATTTTAGAACTTTATAAATGTAGATATCGATGAATGTACCAGCTCAAAGCTTGAAGTAGAATGTGAAACAAATGCTGAATGTATCAATATTCTAGGCAGTTATAAATGCCAGTGTATTGAAGGTTATCGTAAAGTTGGAACTACTTGCACAGGTGACAATAAAAAGAAAATTCTATTAAATCACTTATTTTACTGGAAACTCATTCTTTAGATATTAATGAGTGTAGTGAAAATACTGATAATTGTAAAAAGAATGCAAAATGTGTGAACTCAATTGGAGGATTTGATTGTCAATGCGTTGAAGGATATTTTGGAAGTGGGAAAGAGTGTTCAGGTGACAAAAATACTTTTTAAAGATCTTATCAAACTACTTTTGATGGCAATTTGCTCTTCTGCTATAGATATAAATGAATGTGAAAGTAACGAAACTGATTGTCATCAATATTCACAATGTATCAATCAAATTGGAAGTTACAGTTGTCAATGTTTTGATGGATTCGCTGGTGATGGGTATAATTGTGAAGGTAAATATTTCATTTAAAAGTGATACGAAAGATTTG
This sequence comes from Pegea sp. RAD2-039, assembly GCA_034620365.1. Taxonomy (NCBI): domain Eukaryota; kingdom Metazoa; phylum Chordata; class Thaliacea; order Salpida; family Salpidae; genus Pegea; species Pegea sp. RAD2-039. The sequence goes on from JAQGEQ010000240.1 coordinate 216,569, forward strand.
TATGAGTAATTTAATTCATTGATATTAGCATCTACAGCATAAAATGAACTATTTTTCAGACATAGATGAGTGTTTGGTTGATCCTGATAAATGTCATCAACATGCTTTTTGTTTCAACACAAAAGGAACATTTGATTGCCATTGCAATCAAGGATTTGCTGGTGATGGTTATTACTGTGAAGGTATATTCATTTTAGTTGAAGAGTTACTTAAAGTAACTTATGCTAAAATAAATATTATACTAAAAAATTGAGTTTCAATAATCTTTTTCTTGATTAATCTAAATTTGCATTATAAAAGCAAGCTTTTCTTTCAATTTTTTTTCAGATATTAATGAATGTGAAAATGAAATGATAATTTGTCCTGAAAATTCGGAATGTCGAAACTCAATTGGAAGTTTCAAGTGTGAATGTTTACCAGGATACTCTGGAGATGGTTTGAACTGCAACAAAGATGACTTGTAACTTCAATACTGACGTCTTATTCATTATGCGGAAATTTTACTTTTAATCTACGTAATAAGATTTATTAAAGGTTACCACACAAATACTTTGAAATAAATAGTTTTGGTATGATTAGAGTGGTTACTATTTTTTTGTGTACATTTAATTTTCGAGTAAACTTGAATAGTCATTGATCTGCCTGAGTGGTTTTTGAAAGACCTTTTCTGATTATAACATATCCGGCTATAAAGTTCTTTTCTTTACATCTAAAACAATTACTTGATCCAGATCGGCATTTTTAAAGTCATGAGATTTTCTACCACAATTAACACAAATTTCTTTCATCTACTGTCAGTTCCGCTTGGCTCTTCTCCTTGATTTCCATTAAATTTACTAATTCACTTGTAGCTTCGACCGATCTGCTTGTATCAGAGTACATCCGCCGAGGGTACTCAGGTGTCATCGCTTTTTGAAAGGTTTCTACCAAAGCCAAGGCTTTATGATCTAACAACCTTTGCCTTATATCTGATGCGTATGATCCATTTATAAACGAATATCTGCTAATACCATCTTTGTATTCTGCTTCCATGGCATTTTGGAGCTCGCAGTCATTGGCTATACATCTCAAATTGCACCAAAAATCTTTTAGGAATTGCCTTAGTATCTGTGTTTCAGTTCGCAGCAAATGTAAATTAAGAAAACGAATTAAATTGTTATGCATCATCACAACTATTTCAGCATCGTCCAAGCTTGTAAGATTCTAGTAACGACAAAAGTTAATATTTTGTAAAAACATAATCCTTATCATTATTTATTTATTTATTTATTTATTACAATAAATGTGAAGGAGGGTGCCTAAAGAGAGCACCTCTCGCTAACACACATTCTCACAAATTAGATCTATTTGACGTGTAAACGAAAAAGCATATGACAATGAAGAATTGCACAGAATCATAGTATTGTAAAAGAGAAAAATTCACAGTTTAGAAATGGCAATGTTGGCGATATTATAACAATTCAGCTTTTTCTTGAACAGCATAAGTGATTCTGCCATGACAATCTCTGATGGCAGATTGTTCCATGCACTGATTGTGCGGTATGAGAAAAAACTTAATCTGGTTAACGTAGCTGGTGGAGTGGGCTTATTAAGATGCAATTTATGTCTTCTAAGTTGATATAACTTGAGGGAGGGACTAATGGAGAAAAAGTCATCAAACTGAAGATCAATTAGGTTGTGAATAATTTTAAAAATCAGAATAAGTTCGTATTTAATTCTTCGGATTTCCAAAGTATCTAGATTGAAGAAGCTGAGACGATGCTTATAACTCTCGTATTTGATATTAAGTTTCCTGCAAACCAATCTCGTAAATATTGCCTGAACAGATTGGATTTTTCTGATATCACCAACTTGATATGGCATCCATGCACTGACATTGTATTCAAGAATAGGGCGTATGTACAGTTTGAAAAGGTTGACGAAAAACCATGGATCTTTAGAATTAAAAGTCTTTATGATGAGGTGGACAAGCTTGATAGATTTTCCAAAGATTCTGGAAACATAACTGTGCCATTTGAAGTCAGATGTCAGAGTAATGCCGAGGTCTATGACTGAGGATACTCGTTCAAGAATGGATCCATTGATGTAGTATTGGTTGCTGAAGTTGGCAGCTGGCTTACGGGAGAATGTTATAACTTCAGACTTTGTTGGCTGGATTTTAAGTTGCCAATTCGCAGACCAGTTTTCTACAATGTTTAGTGCAGTTTTGAGTTTTGAGTGAGAACCAGATAATAGCTTGATGTCATCTGCATACACAAACACACTGACATTGTCTACTGTTATTAGTCTTCTGATGAGGTCTTCAATAAAAATCAAAAAAAGAAGTGGATCCAGAACGGAACCCTGAGGAACGCCGCTGGTGACTTTACTAGGAGTAGATAAAGATCTTTCTACACTGGTTCGTTGGGTTCTACCTGATAAGAAATCTTCAATCCATTTTAAGATAGAGTTGCTGATTTTTATGCTTTTCAATACAGTAATGAGCTTGTTGTGTGGAACAGAATCAAAAGCTTTAGCAAAATCAAGGTATATGATGTCACATGGAGTATTACTTTCGTAATGAGCTGTAAGCTCATTGAAAAAAGTGAGATGTTGAGTCAAAGAAGATCTTTGCTTAACAAAGCCATGCTGGGCATCAGATATTAGATGATGCTCCGTCAAATGGCTAGTTATATGGTTGTGAATGATATGTTCTTGAGTTCTGCAGATAACCGAAGTCAGCGAAACTGGTCTGTAGTTAAGTGCAGTGTTTCTGGGACCCTTCTTATAAATTGGAGTAATAATAGCATTCTTCCAAATTTGTGGAAGTCTTCCCCGCTTAAGAGTCATGTTAAAGAGTAGCGATAAGGATAGCGCTAAAGAAGAAGTACTTTTTCTTAAAAACAAAGCTGGGATTTGATCTGGGGTGTTGGAAACTGTTGATTTTAGAAAAGAAATAGCCTTAGATACTATATCAACTGTTATGTCTAGATCTACCATCTCAGAGATATTTGAAAGGATATTGGAGTAGGAAATAGTAGGAGTATTGCCATCATCGGTTATAAAAACCTTTTTAAATTGTTTGTTTAGCAATTCAGCTTTATTCTTTGGTTCCATATCCAGCTGATTGGCGTTATCAAGCAAGGGAGGTAGATGAGATCTCGCCTTAAGCTTGTGATTAATGAAGCCAAAAAACGTTTTCTTGCTAGGTGAAGATAAGATTGCACTTTCTTTTCCTAAATAGAGGCTATAAACTGATTTCTTGTAGACTAGACAAAGATCTTTGTATAGAGGTTTGATGGAAGGATCTGCTTTAGTTTGTTTGTATAAGAGGTTTTTCAAATGCTGTAAATTCGTTAAATATCTTGGCAAGTGTGGTTTTTGTTGACTCTATATAAAGGTATGAACTTTTTAATTGACTCATTAACAATGTTAGTAAACCTCGAGTAGATATCATTGATGTCTTCGGTAGAGTTGAAAACAGAAATCCAGTCAACACCTGATAAAAACTTGTTTATACTGTTATAATTTCCACGATAAAAGTTCCGTATGCTTGGAGTTTTAACGTTCGTAGAAAAAGTTTGTTGGAGCTTGAATTCAATCATGTTGTGATCGCATGTCAGAGCAAAAGGTTCATTTTGATCAACGTAGATAACGTTATCAGGTTTTGATGTGATGAGAAGATCCAAAGTCTTACCACTAACTTGGGTTGGAAAAGTAACCATCTGAGATAGATTATTGGCATCAAGGAAGTTTACAAAGACATGACTCAGATTGGCTAAATTAGTTTTGTCTCCATTCAAATTAAACATTTTTCCATTGAATGCTAAATTTGGGTTATTCCAATCAATTCTACTAAAATTAAAATCCCCGAGAATATAAATCTCAGGACAAACAAGGCTTTTCAGAACCTTCAATAAGGCCTTAATAGTAATCTCATCGTTAACTTTAGACGGTGGTAGGTAGGTACATATAAAGCGGGAAAACTTAGATTTTGAGTAATGAAAATTGAAAGCAATAATCTCAAATCCTGGGCAATCAATGGTATTTATCTTAATTCTTGAAATCATGGGTGCCAGTGATGTTTTATAGATTACACAAACACCGCCGCCTCTATCAAACAGTCTATCACAGCGCAAAGCACGAAAAAGATCACTGTCATCCAGAAAGGAGTCAGGATAAAAGGGTTTCAACCAAGTTTCGGTAATGAAAACAAATGTAAAATCTTGAGAAAGCAAAAGAGCTTTCAATTCGAAAATTTTGTTGACAATTGACCGTGCGTTGAAAAACATACCTAATATAAAAGAAAAATTGTTTTTTTGACACTTGTAAGATTTGATGGTAGTCTTCTGTGTACTGTTATCTTGGGCTGGAAGCATAGTATTAATAATTTTGTGCGAAAAGAGGTTGAATAAGGATGATGTGGGTCCAGTGGTTATTTTGCACTTCCGTTTTTTGAAAAGACCTTCACAATCTGTAAAGCCCATGGTGGACCTCGAACTTTGTATTTGAAATCAGTTGGTTGCTCTTTCTGATTTCGGCTGTACGCCTCTTTTAGAAGACGCTTATTTTCTACGCGATCATCTTCACACATATCATGTGCTACTCTGATGCCCTGGAATTTTTCGTCCTGCTTAAGTTTATACAGCTTAGCAAGAAACTTACGTTTGTCCCATCTTTCCTGAAAGGACACTTTTAACGGTCTTTTATGATTTGATCTTTTTGCCCCGAGTCTGGCCATTGAAACTTTTGGAGCGTCCACAGCACCAAGGCCTTGAGTGCACATTTGATTAAAAGTCTTGATGTCATCGTCTTTATCAGTCTCAGAGACACCAAAGATGATGACATTGTTTTCTCTATCCTCCCAGTCCAGAGTAAGTTTCTTGTGCGTGTCAGTAACCTTCTTGGCAAGAAGTTGCACCACGCTAGTATTTTTTTCGGATCCAGAATTACCAACAACTGAGGCCCATGTGAGAGGCTTCTTTGTGGAGGCTTCCAGTTCATCCATAGATTTGGATAAGATAGAAATCTTTTCATTGATTTTGGCAACATCGTTGCCAATTTCAGATTTTAATTTGGTCAATTCAGTGGATATGGTGTTGCTGATGTCAGACAATAGGCTTTTGTTAGTGTTGGACGAGGTAGTTGTTTTGTCCATAGATCTACATTTAATGCAGTACCAACAAAATCCCAATTACAGTTACAATTATAATTATTATTATTACAATTACAATTATAATTGTATAATAAACATAATCCTTATCATTATAATTGTAGGTAGCTAATTGAAATTTCTCATTAGATTGATAAGTTAAATTAAATCAAACAAGCTCTAGTTCTTTTATTCAGTTGCTCAAAACTAAAATGTTGTTTAAAATAATATTTAAACAGTTCAAGTCATATTAAGAAAGTATTTTTACAAACTAATATAGAAATTCAAATACTTCCGCAATTTGTAATTCTACAAATAAGTTAAAAACCAAATTTCTTCACTGCTTTTTTTACTATTTAGTTCCAAAGTTGTTTTAATTTATCAAGTTAGTGATATCAAAAAAATCGAATCTGATCAGGCAACATTTACGAGATTGATATACAGGAAACTTTATATTAAATACGATACGTACAAACTCCGTCAACTTTTTTAATTTAGATACTTTGGAAATTCGATAGATTAAATACAAGTTAGTTTTTACTTTTATCCGCAATTTAGTTGACTCTAATTTAGTTGATTCTATATATATATATAATTCTATACTTTATTCTCTAATAGTCCTACCTTCAAGGTGTATGAACTCAGATAAGTAAACCTTTGTGTCCGGGGAGGTCCTAACATTTAGATTCATACAATTTTTAGATCTTTTTTAAAGTTGTGTTTATTTTAATGTTTAGTTATTTCAAACTTTTATTGATATCAAATAAATTTTAGTTCTAAAAATATTTATAACTTGTATTTTAGTGATTATTTTGAAGAGTCAATATTAAGATTAATTATTTTACAGACGAGATGGACGAATCGTTAAGCTGCATGGATAATAACCAATTGTGCTTTAAGCGCATTTGTATTTAACCATCGTCGAAGGTATGTATACCACTCTTCATTGTCACAAGCACGAAAAGTATCTTTTCCATTTATGGATTAAACTATGTGGATGCTTTGGGAAAGGTTAGACAGAAAATTTACAATCTGTTGAAACTGATTTCACTGTACCAGGGACTTGTCATAGAAAAATGAGTTTTAACTGAGGTTAATTTAGCAAGCTACTAGATATAAAGCACATCAAAGAGAACAAAGTATGTCTGTCAGCTTTCCATGGTTTTCTGTATGGATCTATAAGGCGAAGCTAGAAAAAGCGTTAATAGTTCAGTAAATGTTTTAGCAATTTTGTTTCGGCTGCTTCGACGGTGAACGGCCATGCCTATATATGCCAGGGCAGAAATTATGAATGTTCAGTTGTTTCCCATGTAGCAGGATTCCATCCTCCTCATCAGCTAGGTTATGCAGCGGAATAGACAGACTGATGTAGGCTCCAACTCTAGCTTTAAATTTAGAGCTTTGTTTCTCCTAGAAGTGTTGTCATTTTACCAGACTCTCAGGTCCCTTCTACCCGGATTAGTTTTTACTTTTTTATTTTGGAGCTTTTTCCGGTCGCTAAACATTTACGAGTAAAATAAAAAATGACGAAAATCATACAAATCTCAATCAAAATCTAGTTCTCGTTTCATCCATCATTATTACCATTATTGTAAACAACCTAAAGCGAAAAACCTGGGAAGCATTCATGTCACTGAGCAATAAAAGATGAAATTAAAACTATCTCTTTCTAAATATATGCTTCTGTTGATTTTTCCAAGGATATTTCTATCCGAACATTGTTTAAAATATCAATCGTTCTACTAATATACAAGTTTTGGTAACTTTATATAAAATGTTCTTCAACAAATTTTATTTCTATTCACTAATCTTTGTCTAATTGTTAAAAATACAAAAAATGAAAACGTTCAAAACAAATAATTTGTAATTTAATAAATATTTGTATTACAATTGTACGAGAAATTTAAACCGATTATATCACTACATATTCAAATATTAATTAAACTTCAATGACAAATACGAACAAAAGCTTTTCAAATTATCAAGCACCTTCAATCATATCAAAAAACACTTTTGGTTTTTTGATTTTAATTTTACTTTCAATAAATTTTGCTAATTCAAAAGCATCTGATTCATTCCACCATTTTGTCATCAATTGAATACCAAACGGTAAGTTGCTCTGACAACTGTAACCAACTGGAATCGATATCGAAGGTATTCCTGTCATATTAGCTAATACTGAGAAACTGAAACAAAATAATTACATCAAATTTTGACAAACGATGACGTCATCACCTACTTCATTAACTTTCTCATTTCTAACACATCTATATATCCACCTCTTCTTATTTCTTCTTCATTTATTTTAACTGCAGTACAACCTGTAGAAGGTGCAATGATGACGTCATAATCACCGAACACTTCCATCACGTGATAAAGAGCACGTGTTCGTTGTTGACACGCTTTTGAGTAATCACTCGACGTGATGCCTTCTCCAATACAAATCTTTGTTAATGAAGGTAGTGACTATATACAGTGATGATGTCACCATTTGATCAACATTATGACGTCACCACTAACCAACTTGTCAATATCTGTTTCATGAAGAGCATTAAAAGCTTCTGAGATGAATATAATCGAATGTGCAATTGATGTCTGAAAGATTTCACTGATTTTGACGTCATCAATGGACGCTACTGAATCTTTCAACATCGTCATAATTTCGTACGTTGCTTGCATGACATCATCATCACAATCCTGTAAACACATGTATGTGACGTCACCAATTCATAGTGACGTTGTCACCTTGAGCCATCGTGAATCGAAACAAATTTTCATCGTTTTTATGTCACGTGACTTCAAAGATATTTCGGGTTGATCGAAACCAATATCATAATAAGGACAAGGACCAGCAAGTAGTTGATAAACAAGGATAGCATCTTTGACATTGTTACAAATTGGTCCTAGAACACAATATAAATGAGAATAACACTTGATGATTTCATCAAATGACCTGCATGACTTAGTGAAAAACTTGAACATTTAGACAATCCTAATGAAAATCTTCCAAATGTTGCTTTTAATCCAACAACACCACAGTTAGCAGCTGGTATTCGAATTGAACCGCCTCCATCAGTACCAATTGCAAAATTACAAATTCCCATAGCAACAGAAGCTGCAGATCCCGAAGAGCTACCTCCAGTTGCAAAGTTAGGTTCGTAAGGGTTCCGACAAGGACCCCAACCTTTATTTGGATTGAGTCCGGTTGTCCCAATCCCAATCTCGTGCATATTACTGATACCAACAAAGATACAACCAAGAGACCTTAACTTAGCAATCAAGCAACTTTCATTTGAACCCAGCTTCAAATATGAGGTTCCACTTGAACAAGTATATCCATCCTTATGATATTTCAATTTACATTAACCTTATAAACGATGACGTCATCACTTACCACTTTGAATTCGTCTTTAATCGCGACGAAAACGCCATCAAGTGGCGATAGCGTTTTTCCAGCGAGATATCGCTCTGTCGAAGCCGCTGCCATCTCCAAGACGTCATCGCTGTTGCTTTTGACAACTGCATTCATGTTGCTATACTTTTTCATCTGTGTGATGATGTCACGCGCGACTTGTGTTGGCGTTTTCAGATTTGATTTGTAGCAATTTGTCAAATTAGTGATGGAAACGAATGGAGAAGTCAGTGAAGTGAAACAATGATGCGGTTTCGATTCTTCTTGTGACGCGATGTGTTTGCGAGAAGAGATTTTGGCCAGTAGAGGGCGAAAGAGCAAATTTGGAAGGATAGTTGGAGTCTCATGAAAACGAATGTTTCGAAAAAACGTGAAGCCTGTTATTCGTTGGTAAAAGCTAAGAATGATAGAACCTCCGATCCTCTACGTCATAAGGCTTCATTAAATCTCTGTTACGTCATTAAATAATACTTACTGCACGACAAAGACTAACAATTATTCGAAGAAGCCAGCTTTGTATTCTCGGAATCTATTAGAAACATTCTAGTTTTTTTATTTGAAATTTTGTGAGTAACAAATATTTTTACCTTAATTTTTGTTGCTTTGTTGATAGATTTATAACTTTTATCAGGTGACTTTACTTCCTGAATGGTGGATGTTGATTTTCGGAAGTATATCCATGTAATTAAAGTGATGAAGATGATGGTAAGGATCAGCATTTGATAAGTTGATCAGTTTATTAAAACTATGTTTTCAAAAACAGAAGTTTAAGTAAAAAAAACACAAAGAAAATTCTGTTATTAACTAAAAACAAACTTTAATAAAAGTGTTCAACAAAAGTTTAATATAAATCCAATTTACAGATATTTTTTGAAGAAAATATAAAGGTTTCAAAAATCATACGTAATTTATAACACTTTTATTTCTTAAAAAACTTAATAAATATAAAAACCAAAAACTTTTCCATAGCTTTGTTGCTGTCTACATTTACAAAAATGAATAATTTCTACTCAGTTTAAAAGGAAATAAAACTAAACTTTCCTTCAGTATATTTATATGACTATATATTTATATTTATAGTCTTCTTATTTATATAATATTAAAAGTATTGTTAGATACTTTTAAACTACTTTAAATTTTGAATTAATCACTTAAGACAACTTTTAAACTACAATGAAGCCATATAAAGTAAAAAATAAAACTATTGCAAACAAAAAATGTTTACATTAAATGATTGCAAAACAATATTATATAAACTCTTAAATAACAATAAGTAGAAAGTTGCTAAAAAAATATTGCTTTTTTAATTTAATTAAGCTTTTAAGTAATTTAAAGAAATAACAAATTATGTAAAAATATACAATGTTATGAAGTAGTTTAAAAACATGGTTATTATAAAAATTTTATACATAATGAACTCTTCTATTATATATTTAAACCAAAACATAATGATTGAAAAACAAAAACTGTTATTTCACCCATCATGACATTTACAATAACAATAATTTAATAACACTTTCAGAAAAATATTTTTCAGTATTATAAACTTTTATATGTAGTTTTTCTTTTGTCCAAAAATTAAATACTAAAACAAATTTAAAAATAATGATTAACTTGTTATTAAACAATGCACCGTTTGCAAAAAAAGCAAGTTTTGAAATGCATTTTCTATTACTTTTCTTTATTTAGGGTCTTTCCTTGCAACACGCTAAAATTGTAATTAAATTAAAAATTGGCCAATTTGTTTTTTTACATATATAAATGTGAAGGAGGGTGCCTAAGGAGAGCACATCTCGCTAACACACATTCTCAGGAGTTTTGTATGGATTTTTATCAGGGGTTTATAAATATGTCTCCACCTGAGGTCGAACCCGGTACTTTCTAGCTAGAAAGTAAGTGTGGCGACCGCTTCGCCACCAACCAGGACATTTTGAAATGAATTTTGAAATATTACTTTTGCAAATTAAGTTTGTTCACAAAATATGAGTAGAAATTGAGTAATAACTATATTTGTTGAGTATTTTCACAGCTGAAACTTAAAATACGTCTTAAACTACTAAAATAATAAATACTGATAAAATAATTTATACTTACGAGTTGTATGACCTTAATCACGACTTAATTATGTTTAACATTAATTGTATTTCTTTCTAAGATCACCTCTGTTTTTGAAGTTTGGTGTGAGTTTGAAAAAAAAAAGATCTAAAAGTCTCAAGTTGCGGCTGTTTAAGATCTACATTCTGGTATAGTATTAAAATTTGTGGGTAATAAAAAAGAAAGACAACTTTCATTTAGATAATATTTGTTTCTTACAGAATTATTTTTGCTAAAATAATAAGTTTGTAAAAGGACTTAATCCTAAAAAAATTTTCTAATTAACCGTAGATAAATATTGTAAAATAAATATTAGATTAAAAAGATATATATTAGTCAGAAATATTTATTTCCAATCAAAAGTTCAAAAATAATGCAGAGAAATAAAAAGATGATTTTACTATAGGTAAAAAAAGATCGACAAAAAGATAGCATATGGAAGGCACTTTTGTGACATAAACCAATGTGTGAAAGTAACGTTCAGCCTTATCCTCTGTTGCATATTGAGACAATTGAGAGTGTATTATATTGTTTCAATAAACATCTTGTAATAATTATAGACTTTATAGACTTAGAACTGTGGGTGGTAAGGAACTGTTCTACCAAAAATTTACTTACTAAATAATAAAAACAACGCGAAATAAAACAACAAATGTAAATAACTATAAATCAGCAATAAATGTAGAACCATTGATATAACACCTACCTTCTCTAATTCTAGTTCTTACCTGTTATAAGTCATTGGAAAATCCAAATACGTTGATTTGGCCAAATTTTAATCTGAAATTGGCAACTCTGAACTGTGAAGATTTACTCTGAACTGTGAAGATAGAGAAAACAATGCTATCATCTTTAATGTCTCTGAGACTAAAAAAGACGTCTTCTAAAGGAGGAGTACAACCGAAATCAGAACGAACAACCAACTGATTTCAAATACAAAGTTCGAGGTCCACCATAGGCAATGAGAATTGTCAAGGTCTTTTTTCAAAAAACGCAAGTGGCAAATAACCACTGGACCCACATATTTTTTTCACATTCTGTCCGCACACAATTGAAAATACCATCCTTCCAGCACAAGATTCACCGAAGCCTGTCATAAAATATCATAAGCGTCAAAAAGAAATTCTTCCATTACATTAGATATGCTCTTCAAAGCACGGTCGAATACCAACAAAATCTTTTAATTGAAAGCTCTTTTGTATTCTGCAGATTTCACATTTGTTTTTATTACTGAAACTTGGTTAAAACCGATGTCTTTTGATTCTTTTCCGGTTGATGGTAATCAAAGATTTCTAGAATTCAGATCGATGTCATTAATTTTCCGGGATTTGAAATTATCGCTTTCGATTTTCATTACTCAAAACCCAAATGTTCTCGTTTTTAATGAACCTACCTACCACTCTCTAAAATTAATAACGGTGCTACTATTCTAGCCTGTAAAGAGTGTTGTGTGTTTTAAATTATATATTTTAGAAAATTTTAATTTTATCAAAATTGATTGTAATAACCCGAATTCAACAATTGTCGAAGAATTGTTAAACTTGGACAGCGACATCATATTTAATCCATTTTACGTCATGCCTTTCTATGCCAATAACCTATCTCAGATGGTTATTCTTCTAAGAGTGCTAGAGCACTATCTATGTTGATCAAAAATAACCGTTCGCTCTAGCATAAGATCACAGCATAGTTGAGTTCAAACTTTATCAATTTTTTGCTCAAACGTTAAAAATCAAAGCAAACAGAAATTTTATCGTGGAATCTATTGGAATATTAATGAACTTATATCAAGTGTGGACTGAATTTCAGTTTTTAACATTACTGAAGATTATTCTTTTCAATTCTACCGAAGACATCAACATTATTAACTCACGGTTTACTAACATCGTTAAAGAGTCAATTGAGAAATTCATAACCTTTTATCGAGTCAACAAAAATTCATATTTTCCCAAATATTTAAGAATTTACAACAGTTAAAAAACCTCCTATACAAACAAACTAAAACAAACCCTTCCATCAAATCTCTGTACAAAGATCTTTGTGTAAATTACAAAAATCTATTTTTAATTTATATTTAGGAAGAGAAATTGTATCTTCACCTAACAAGAAAAAGTTTTTTGGTTTCATGAATCAAAAGTTTAAGGTGAGATCTCAAATACCTCCTTTGCTTCATAACAGCAACTAGTTTGTGATGGAACCACAGAATAAAACTGAATTGCAAAACAACCAATTCAATAGCGTTTTATAACCGATGATGGCAATATTCCTTCTGTTTCCTACTCCGACATTTTTACAAATGTTTCTGAGATGGTAGATCTTGACATAACGGTCAATATGGTATCTAAGGCTATTTCTTCTTTAAAATCATCAGTTTCCAACACCCCTGATCAGATCCCAGCTTTGTTTTTTAAGAAAAACTACTTCTTTTTTATCAACAATTTTATCGCTACTCTTTAGCATCACTCTGAGGCGAGGAAGAGTTCCACGAATTTTGAATAAAGATATTATTACTCCTGCTCATAAAAAAGCTCCCAGAAACTCTGCACTTAACTACAGACCAGTTTCGTTGACTTCAGTTATCTGCAGAACTCATGACATATCATTCACAATCATATGACCAGTCATTTGATGGAGCATCATCTAATATCTGATGTCAAGCATGGCTTTGTGAAACGGAGATATTCCCTGACTCAACATCTCACTTTTCTTAATGAGCTTACATCCCATTATGAAAGTAATACTCCTTGTGACATCATATATCTCATATTTGCTAAGGCGTTTGGTTCTGTTCCACACAACAAGCTCATAATTGTATAACAAAATTTAGAAATCAGAAGCTTTATTAACAGTCTATTGACGATTACGTATCAGATAGAACCCAACAAACTCGTGTTGAAAGATCTTCATCTACTCCTAGTCAAATCACCAGTGGTGTTCATCAGGGTTCCGTTCTAGATCCCCTTCTCTTTTTAATTGAAGACCTCATCAGAAGACTAGTATCAGTAGATGATGTCAGTGTGTTTGTGTATACAGATGACATCAAGGTATTACCTTGTTATCCTTCAAAACTTCAAACTGCACTAAATATTGTAGAAAACTGGTCTACGAATTGGTAGCTCAGAATCCAGCCCACAAAGTCTGACAAAGCCAACAAAGTTTGACTTCTTGTTATCAGCAGATTTACTTGGTCTTGATAGAATCCCATTGGTCATAATACTTTTATCATTTTATTAACATCAAGCAATTTTCTAAGATTTTGGTAAACTTTTTATGGTAATGTTTTTCACTAAAACAGAATTTTAAGTATTTAAAGTAATTTATTGTTTGTTGGTAAGCTTTTAAAAAGGTATTTTGTGATAAAAAAATCTCATCTTCAATGATATTTGCTGATGACCATTCAATAGAGTAAATGAAGTCTATGTTGCTTTACGTTATCTCAGATACACAAGTTATATTTAAAAAGTATAATGAAATTACCAAGGAACGTCAAATTGTTATTAAACAAACTCGTTTGTCTCTGAAATGATTTAAAAATCTTTTCCATTCTTAATCAAACCTGTAGCATATTTAGATTACTATAGAAACGCAGTTAGGGAAAACTATCAATCACTTCTAGCTCACTGACTTATTTGGAGTAGATGATAGTTAACAATGCAAGGTTTTACTGGTAACAATGTCTTAATCCCTAAAACGTCCTTATTTCGATAAACAAACTTCCCCAAATATATTTTGCTTAGCTGATAAATTAGTCATTAAATTAAATAAGAATTAAATTTGAATTTAACAATTAAAGCAAAGATTTTCTTATCTACTTTCAACGTTTAATAAAAAAAAATCATTAACATGAAGAAAAGATTCCTCAAAGACTCACAGTTTTAAATATTTCTGTGTCTCATTATCAACTCAAGATGAAAGATTACAGTCTAATGCATCTTTGAAAAAGGGAAAAAACAGAAACAGCAAAAAGAGCCCGAAACGTAGCTTACAAAAAATTTTTGCAAGAAGCTAGTTAAACTAATAAAAGTTTCTCTAAAAACTTATTCACATTACAAACTGTTTCCAAGTTTCTTTCATCACATAATTTACTTTTCCGTAAAAAACATCAAAAGCAGAAGTACATGAAACGTAAACGGAATCTTAATCTATTGCCGCTTAAACCGCTTTTATTACACTATTCTCTATTAAATGATAAAGTCTTCATCATAAAATAACTTGGTGGTTATTCAAATAATGTAAACTACAACAAAACAGTAGGAAACAAAACATGTTACAAATACACAATTGATAATAAACGCCAAAATTAGAAACGACACAGTACGCGCCTACAGTCACTTTGTTGCACTTTTGATGAAGAGGTGAATTGTGAGCCCACGTTTGCAGATTACAATGGATTACCAGCCAATTACTCATCCACCTTGTCGCTAACTTCATTACAAAAACTTTCGGCAGATTGGACAGTAATTTGAATATCTTAACGATTTTTCAATACATTTTTTATGAAACTTGTGTTCACATGGAGTCGAAGCAATACGTTGAAATTGTTTTCTTCTTTTTAAGCAAATACAACAAATGTCATCATCCAACTGTGCAGCTTCTTTATCATAATAGAAAAATGTTAAATACCTTCTTTGTTTAACTATACCAGCTTCTTGATTAACTAAATCTCGACTTGGATTCACTTCTTGCAGTTCGCTATCGTTTGTTTGATAGATTAAAAATAATTCCCAAGTAGGAATAATTTCTTTACAATATTCAACCAATACTAAAATAGTAAGAGTTAAATATCTAATCATTGCTGGAACGAGGTAGACAACTACACGCAGTAAAATAAATGCCGAGCAAACAAGTTTCAATGAATCAAAAAATCCCACTTCGAAGTAGTTTTTACTTGTGGTGACACTTATATGTAAGCCAAACCCATTTATAAAACATTTCTGAGCTTTATAAATGAATTCACTAAGATTTGCTTTAGCAATGGTATTTAGAAATTTAAAAAATAAATTGACTATCATTTTTAGTCTTCTACAAATAGATACCAAAATAAGTTATCTAGTGGTCTGTAAAAAACCTTTAAATCATTTTGAATGTAATTAATACTTCTATTAGTTTTGGTAACATAGTAAAATTCTACAAAATGTTTTAATTGTTAAATAAATATCTTTATGAGTATTCCTACAAGGCTATAAAATTCTCTACAAAAACCTAATCTAAAAGTATTCTATAAGAACTTAAAAAATAACTATTCATAATTAAACATATAACTTTTTAAGAAATCTAAATAAATATAACCTGATAAAATATACATAATGACAGAATGCCTTACATTTTTAAAATTAAACTGAAGGCAAAAATCTTATTTTAAAATATATAAAATAATAAAATATTTTAACTTCATAATTACATTATTATATGTGACATAAATCAACTTTAATTAAATAATAAAAAGTACTAAAAAGTTCTAAATCACTACACATTAAATTATTTATTACTTTCAAATACAGATATACCATTCTCTAATAAATAGTTTATATTTCATAATTGTATGAAGAAACATAAAATTAACATTTTCTAATAATCTTACTGCATATGAAAAAAATTAGAGAAAATTCATGCAGCAAAATTTAATAAATTCTAAAATAAAAATAGTTTCATAAGTTAATTAGGTAAAAGAAAAATAATTTCGCCTTTTTAGAAAATATTGCAATAAACAACTATTAGATGAACTAAATCTCAGATACTGATATAAAAAAGTTATACTTTTGATTAATACTCATCTAGTGTAAAAAATAGGTGTAAAAAAGGATGCCAGTGTCTATCCGTTTAATGAAAGTTTTTTTCTTTAACTTTGACTTTTCTTTTCTCTCTAGCATAAATGCCGCCAATTATATCAGAAAGAAATATTCTAACTGGTTTTACTTTGAAACCGATTCAGTAAAAGTGCTAGCCTGCTATTCTATTGCTGAATATAAAAGTTTTAATACTTGCAACTTTCTTCATGAAATAGCAGAAGGGAGTGGCTTTCTGTTGTGCCTGGATGTTATAGCTACATGCTATAAGTGGTAAAGTCATATCAACTGCTGTATTCTTTAACTAGGCGATATCCTTCATTAAGTTTTTTAAAACGTTAAAATTTTATTTTATTTATAGAAAGCTGATAAATGTGTTTCAATTGATTATTTTTATCAGAAAATTTACAAAAGCATTCCTTATTAGACAAAATACCTATCACTTTCTGAAACATCTTTGTATTTGGTGAGGACTGAACTTTTTAAAGACTTATATGTTACGACTAACCTGCAAAAATTCAAGGAAAAGCTTATAAGACCAGTGTAGAAGGGCACAAGGACGAACTCAGAGAATATGGTGCAGACTTTGCTGTAAAGAACACTTTCAAAAACGGTCAGTAGTCGTAGGTTCAGATGGCAACGTACATCCGATAGCTATCAGAATACACACCAGAAAAGCACAGCAACCCTAGTCAGCGGATACGCGCACATCTTGCTCACTGCTGATGTGGACTAAGATGCCTTTTATGAGAAATTCAGTCTCGTTAATTGCAACGTTTCCAAACATCTTATAGTTTCAGGTGATTCTAGGATAAAAGTAATTGTTGATCACCTTTCTTTAACTCCGTGTCTTATACGTTTTGATTTTGCAAGCTGAATTTTAATAGACAACTCCTTCTTGAGCTTTGTCATTCGCAAAATTGGTGCATTACCAACTAAATTCTTCTGACCAATTCACAACACAAGGCTTCCCGGAGACACACACGCTCTATGAAATTGCATCAACTAAACCTTCTCTAGGTCAAACGTACCCTTCTAGGCAATGTCTTACTAAAAGGATCATACTTCAGTACGGATCGCAACAGCGATTACTTTCTAGTAAGCTAGAGGTTACATCCTTCAAATAAGATAATATACGAGTCCAAAACAAAAACAGCACGCAGACCGAGCTTCAACACCATCATAATACAATAATAGAACAATGAGCGATCTTTACTGTTCGGCATAATTATTCGGTTGGGGAGAATGTGGTATGGCAGTAGAGTATTTTACTATTGATGTCAATGTGTTATTCTTCATAAATTTTGTTTGAAGTCTTATAAGCTTTTTTGAATCAGAACTTTACAGTGCAAAACGTTCTTTGAATGAAAATGAAAATTGAATTGTATAAGCTCCTTCACTGAGCTGTATGGATTCAAGAATGTGAAATATGTTGATACTTAACCTTTTCATTAATTTGCACAAAAAGCTTCAGAATCTTGTTCATTGGCACTGGGAACGTTCTACTCTCTTTCATCCAGATGGATTTCTTGCCAAATGTTTCAACGGAATACTGCTATATATATATCTTCCACCCGGATATCCACGCAAAAATTGGACTAGCTTTCAACAATTCAACTGTTCACACTACCATCCTTGCTTTTGTGTACAACGTCATGTGGATGTATGGATCATGAGTTTTGAAGCTTATCCGTTAAGTTTGGAGAGTCTTTGACTGAAGCTACAGAATTTTGATTGAACAGTTTCATTTGTTGATTTATCAAATAAACAGTAGAACCCTTGGTTTGTTTTCACGTGGCTGCTGCAACCACATCACTTGCATCATTGATGTTATTCAAATTATTAAAACTTATTTTTTGCACAAATTGTTACCAGTTGTTGTGGCGTTATTGGAGCTTAGTGTAGTTAAATCTTAGCAACGCTTAAAGTAGTATCTTTTGGCTATGCCTAGTATAGATTTAAATACGATTCAATTTGAATAAGTAAATTGAGTTTTTACTGTAACAAAGTTTTTTTATAAAACAAATGGATGTGTATTTATACCTAAAGCGCTGTCTATAGATCCAAATATTTCGTCGGCAACCAAAGACAACTACTTACTTGAAGAAAACTTTTACCAGCTTTTTAAACAAGTTTGTGTCAAACAGAAATGATGAAGACAAACTGACTGCAATTCTTAATTGTTCAACTCCAGACGTTTAAGAATAAGTCAAAAGTTGCCGGAATTTTCATGATGTGATAGAGATAAATTTGACGAAGCAAGAAAAAGTTTCATTCTATCACTTAGAAATAAGAGATGCTAAAAGTTCCTGTGCTTATTCTAACCAATAAACAAGATGATGAAAGTTCAACTGCTGGAGCTCCTTGTCCTCTACGGGTTTCACCAAGTGCTATCAGGGAGAATACGGATGATAACATAATGACTAGAGACGACTGAGACGAACTTAGTGTATATGTTTTTAATGGTGACGAGATTTGATGGTCTGGGTACCAGCAGTGGTAACGTCAGTCTACAGAGCGGCGTGGAGGTTCGGCGGTTCACCAGACCGTTTAAAGATGCACCTCTAAGGCGCTACGTTCGGGACTAATTGTCGTTGATAGTTATAATGATACAACGTGTGATCTTTATTGTTTGGTCCAATTATTTGGTTGGGGAGAATGTGGTATAATAGTAAAGTATATTGCCGGTCAGGTAAATCTCTTAAACGTCATTCTCGCTTAGACTTTTGTCAGACTGCCTAACGAGGCAGAAAGCATTACAGACAATTTTTTCAGTGGTATGATAAATAAAATTGCTTGGTGATGTTATAACCCTTGCCTTTCTAATATTCTTTTACCTGCAGTATCAGCTATGGCTGGCTCACGAAAGATACTGAAGCACAGTCGAAAGCCTTTCTCGAAGTTGCAAGTTGATACAAATGAGATTGCTGTATACCTAACTGTTCTAACAAAAGTTTTATCTTTAAATTATTGTACTACTTACTAAAGGATTTTGTTCAAATACCGATGAGGTTTGTTATAGATTACAATTTTGGTTTAACAGCTGCTACCCTTTCTTAAGAAGTGATTAAATTAACAAAGTATGTGCGAGCGTAGTTTTGATGCTGCGTATTTATTGCGATCTGTTGTATATACTAACCTCTCAAGAGTTGCTCATAAATGTAATTGAACTTACAAAGTTGGATTTTAAATCAAAATAATCTTAAAGATTGATAGAAAAAGTTTAAGAAATTCTGGATAATGTTTACAAACGGCAATAAAATTAATTGTAAAAGATTCGACTAAGAAGTTCTTAATTAAGGAACTGAAAAAGTCAGTTTATCTCAGAAAATTTTCTTAAACAGCTTCTATTTTAGCTGTTAAACTTCAATTCAATATCATCTACCAGTAGCTCACTTGTCGCTATAGTTTTATATCAACCAAATAATTTTAAGTTCAGATTTTATCAAAAAGTACAATTCTGGTATTTTTAAATTGATTTTTCTACAACCAAAAATCTGTTTGAATTTTTAAGAAAACATTCTTGTTTTCATATTATTTTATGTATCTAAAACTTCAAGTAAAAAAATTTTAAATGAAATATTTGGCAACAACCAAATGATACTAATACAATCAACAATTTTTAAGTTTCGAAAGCATAGATTGTTATAAAGAACTAGCGAATTTTATAAACTTAATTCTCAACACTTAAAATCTTTTTTGTTTAAATTGTCATCAGATTTTGGGGGATTTGAGCTAAGACGTTTTTCTTTAATATACAGAAACATTTTTTAAAAACTTCCTATCATTGTGATCTTATTGTTATCATTCAATCTTATATCATCCACAAATGTATAAAATAATGATGATGTGCTTATTGGAGAATTTTCTGCAAGTTTAGATCAACAAAACGTATTTCTAGTATTTTAATCTTTCTTGAAAAAGTTCAATTGTGTTCTTCAACAAATATTGCATTTTTTCAGCGCACTATTGATTTTTAAGAATGACCTTTAGTGCTGATGCTAGCATGATAAAATTGATAAACACACTGCGGGTATAGTTTCTACTATTACAGGGGAAAGTTTTTATCAGATATTTTTCAAATAAGCAAAAAATCAAATTCATTGTTGAAATTGTAACCTTTTTTTCAAATATCATTATAGTTATCTACAGACGTAATTTTTATAAGATTTTCATGCAAAGTAGCTTAATCTTTTTGAGCAGCGAAACTAGAGCTTTGTTGAACAGATTTTTTTTACTAAAGAAATATCTAGTGATAGAGGATATAGCAAAAAAGATTTTATTTGGAAATTTTTTAGTTTAATAGAAGTTAATTTTTTACCTATACTGGTTATTAAATTTAATTTTATTAAATAAAAGTCATTTTCTGTAAAAAATCCTAAAAAGAAATACTAAGTAGTCGAACACGAAAAGGTCATTAAGCAATTGTGCAATTATTTGATTAAACTTTAATCAGTTAACTTTCAAAACAAAATAAATAATTAAAATGTTTGCAATAAAGTTAATGTTCTTAAATAAAACTACAAATCGCAAACTTATTGATTTTATTAAAGATTGATTTACACAATAGAGTACAGAGCACATAAGGATATTTACATCTTTAACAAAATAATATCTTTATTCATCAGAAGCTCATACTCAAATAAGAGAATACAAAATGTTCAACAGTATTAGATAATCACAGAGTACAAAAAATGGCTTCACAAATACTTAGCAGCATAATTATTCAGTAAGATTCATATTTTCAAAGTCTACCAAACACAGTCATAAGTACTTTAAGCTGAATTGCAATAAACAATTAGATAAAAAAGATTATTATAAAACTGATAATTTTCTAAATTGGCTCACAAGATTAAAAGAAGAAAATTTAAAACACATTTTTGAAACAATTATTTACATGTATACCTTTTTGCAAAAAGTACTTATATAAGTGCAGAAATCACAATCCTTTCAGCTAAAGTTTTTAACTCATCAAATAACTCATCTGCTACATTTTTAGCTATTTCGTTTAGAAAACATTTTAAATCATTTGGCATTTGATAACATTTCATTATAACATTTAACCTTACACTTTTAGTATATAATGGTTGATTACCGAAATAAATGACAAAAACTTCTGTCAAAGTAGAATTTATTTTACCATGACTTAACCATTCAACAGCAGCAGTCAATACATCGTTACTAGAATTAAGATTAGGTTCTATTATGATAATTTGCTCACAGTTTTTACCAATTTGTTCACAAAACCAGCCTATGGGGTCAGAAATTGAACTATTCATATCCCACAGGTTACATTTAACGTTATTTTTCAGGCTCTCTTGTATTTTGTAAGCAAGTTTAGAAGTAAAATCCCAATGCGCAGGCCTTCCAGAAGAGTTGGAAGTTGAAGTTATTATTAAAGTTTCTTTGTTTAAGTTGTCTACAAAAAATTGTATTTAAATTATTAACGATATACAAAAGTTATTCATATTTCAACAACTTAGTTATTATCTTATGCTACAATTAAAGAATAAGAATTCAATTTATCTGATTAATTGTTTTTAATTTTACCATTGAATTGTTCTTACTTTGTTGATAACCATGTTTTGTAACAAAACTCAAAGATGTTCGTTTACTCCATACAAGGATTGATAAAAGAGACAAAATGACGCAGCATAGTATGATAATGATAAGAACTGACAAAGATTGAAATTCATTCAAAAATTAGTTTTTTAATTAATTTAACCAATATATTCTAAATAATTTGAGCAATTTGTTTGTTAACTAAATTATTGCATTTGTGAAAAATAGGAGTAAAATTTAAAGACATTAAAAGTTTTGTTTAAAGCAGTTGAAGAAATTTATTAGTGACTATAAGATCAATTTTGATTAATTTACTGTATGTAAGTAAAAAGAGACTTTAAAAAAATAATTTAAGGTTCGTATAAAAGGGAAATACCAACATTAACTTACTGCAGCCTCTACTAAAAACGAAAAAAATTTAGAACATTGTTATAAATTATAGATGAAATAAATTATAGTCAAATAATTATTCAATAAAAATTCACCTAGGAAGAAAAAAAAATTTAGCAAAAATTTTATATGTAATTAATAAAAAACTAATGAAGACAATAACTTTAAAGTTCAAAACTTATCATCAAGATGTATACCAAGATAATGTATCAAAAATGTAGTAGAACATAATGTTTTATACATCAATTGAATTTAAAAAAAGAATAGTTCAAATTCAGAAATAAAACGTTATCTGATAAAGAATCGATTTATTGAGTAAATGTATAAAAAGAAACAATTTCACCTATGCTTGTTGATAAATGTTGGTGCATTTCATCAATATCTAGATATAAAAAAGAAAATATATCAAAAACGTTTATCTGGTATTCAAACAAAGAGAAAATTAAAACCTTATCTTTTATTATTTCATTTTCTTCTTAACTTTTAGGAAGTTAAAACTTTTTAGATATTAAGTACTTTCAAGTTAATAAAAACCTTTTATCGTAATTGATTCATTAGAAATCCAATATTGTGTTGAAGCTGCTTAGAAAAATCAGATTAACACAAACAATTTACGAATTTACTCTGGGCCTAATAAACAAGAATTCTTAAGCAATATGAGAAAAGAATTTAGTTTTTTTCAAATTTGTTAATTAAATAAAACTGAGGAAACTTTTCAAAAAATTAAAATCAAGTTTGATTTGAAAAATTGTCAAAACACAAATTTATTCTGATCATTATTTCCATTTACACAATTAAATCGACTTAAAATTATAAAGAACAAAATAATAACCTGTAAATTCCGAGCAATCCACATGGTATTGGCAATTAGGGTTGATCGTGTTTCCTATTGTCATAGGTAAAGTGTACACAGTAACTGTAACTAAATTACTAGAGATTTTGTTACCACTTCCAAAGGTATTATAAATGAAATATACCTGGCAAAGAAATTTTTTAGAAATGTTTTTAAGAACCAAATACGTCAGTTAATGAAAAAAAATTTTGAAACTAGATGAAGATGAATACAAGTTCAATTGCAGATCTTAACTTTAACAAGAAAGTACTTGTTCCATTTATAAGTATATATAGCAGCTTAGACGAAAGTCAAATGAATTTAGATCTTAGAGGTAATCAATTTGCCATGAAGTACATCTTTTTCTTTCTATATTTATAACTTAATAGATGTTATTAGTGAAAATGTGTGTCAGCGAGAGGTGCTCTCTTCAGGCACCCCCCTTCGCATTTATTGTAATAAATTAATTAAAGTTTTACTATTAATGTAATTTTAACTAGTTTTATCAAAATTAGTATCTCTCATAGTTGTTTTCAGTCAGGACCCTTAAATTTTGATTCAGTATCTGACCTCTTTCTTGCGTGCTTCTTCACCTATTTTGACACATTTGTAAGGATAAAAATAACAAAGTTGAAGTTTTTTAATCGAAAAAGAATTTAAAGCTATTCAAAAATATCTTTTTGTGTTATTTCTAATTTTAATTGTCTATGAGCTAATATTTAATTTAATTTAGAGCTTTTTAAATGGAACATTTATTTTTAAGAAAGTTTTGACGAAAACAAAAACAACTTTTCATATAAATAGATTGGAAACTTGGTTCCTTCTACACCAAAAGTAGTAATTTCAGAGCCTATAAATGTGCTGCAGGCCATTTTGAGTTGTAATCTTTAGACCAAATAATCAATTATAGATATGAAATCAATGACTTGCAGATGATTCTAAGCCGCGTTTGATCTAAGTCTTATCTAAACCCCTTAAAGAAATCTACATCTTGATCTGAAAGCAGTTAAACATAATTTACCATTTAGCATTTGAAGTCAACATTTGGATGAATATTAATTATTTTAATGAAATCTTTTTTAGTAAGAAATGTCAAATAAGAAAAATCAATATTTTTTTAACAAATACCATCTCATTATCAACAGATTGTATTCCTTTTTTCTCAAACTGAAGCTGAAACTTTGTTTCATACCGATGTACATCAAATGACAAATAGAATCCGTCCACATACTTTATAAAATCATGCACTATCAACAAAAACAAGTAAAAATTTGATACCTTTATAAATAAACATTTAAAACATCAGAGATAAGATATCTATAATCAGAAACTGACTTGTAATATTCCATGTTACATTAACAACCTTATAACTTGTACCATTGATTATCTTTAAGTGACAATTTGCTTCACAATAAGGTTTAGGAGCAGTTGAACTCTTATTCAAGTTATATGGTTTGTCTCTGACCTCTACAAACAGTTGAAAGATTATTTTATATGTTTGATTTGAACGTAAAAGAAAAAAACAAGTTTAATTTTTATTTCAAAACTTTTTATACAATTTAATTCTCAAACTATAAATCATATTTAAAGGTTTTGATTTTTATATATCTTAAAAACAGAATATTTGAAAGAGACAAACCTCTTGATATACAGTTCAAAGAGTCATTTTGATCAGAATTTGAAGCTTTATCATGACATCTGTATATTCTATATGGAAACTGAGGAACTATCGTGGAAGTTGAAGAAGTTAAAAGACATAACAATATAAATACTGATTGTATCATTTTCTTGTAAAACTCTATAAAAAAAACAAAAAATGCATAAAATCAAAATATATTTCAGTTTAAGATAAACTTTTAACTAAATAAAATCCACAAATCTAACAAAAATTTTATTTCCAATAAATATTAGCTAAAATTAATCTGATTTAGAAAAAATAATAACATTTTTACAAACATTTCTAGATTAATATAAATATTTTAAAACAATCTTATAAACCACGATAAAACTAAGATATAATGTTTACTTTATGATCAAGTCATTAACTTAACTTGAAGTTCGAATAACTATAAAATAAACAAACCGTGCTGTAAAAACATGTAAAAACAATTTATGAATCGCTTGTAGTAAAGCTAATACTCATTGTTAACGAGTATTTTGGCTACTCGATAAAAGCCATTTTAGGTATTTGTTGTATATTTACCTGATTAGTTTATCGGCTAATATTTTATGTTTTCTTCATAAATTAAAGCAATTATAAAAAATTATCATTTATACAGATAATAAGAATAATGTTAAAGTTATATTTAAAACATGCTATGATTCAACAAATTTTTCTTACAACTATTTTTATCAAATTTTCGGGGTTTGGAAGCAAGTACAATTTTGCTTCTCTAATCGTTCTATGAAAACCTTTCATTATTTAATTAAACAGAACTTTTTGCAAATAAAGCAGCAGTTGATTATTTTTACTATACATTTTCGTATTTGGTAAATATAGAAAAGCAGTCAGCTATAAGCTACAAGATTGTGTAATCAAAAGGTGATAGAAGAACTTAAAGCCGTAAACCCAAAATAAACTATTGAGTGAAATGAACACACTAAAAACTTTAGACAACGATATAACATTATTATGATATAAGCTGAAATTTGGATTGGTTTAACTTAATCAATCTTATATTGTTTTTTAAAGTATGATTTATAAGTTCCATGGCCGTATAATTGCATAGAAACCGTATTTATCTTTACAAACATAAAGTAATAATAAAAATTATCTGAGGTTTAGAATACCTTGAGTAAACTAGAAAAGAGGGTGCCTTTAAAGTGTAATTTTAAAAACGAGTAATCATTTAAATACTAGCGTTCAGTAAAAGAAAATTTGAAAATAGGTTTAAACAAGATAATCTATGGAAAACGTAAACAAATGTGCAAAATTTAATCGACAGCAGGTCAAAATAAGCAACTTTTAAAATTTATATATTTATCTAAATAAACGCGAAATAGGGTGCCTGAAGAGAGCGCCTCTCGCTAACACACATTCTCACGAATAACATCTATTTAGTCAAAAATATAGAAAGCAAAAGATGTAACATTTGGCATTTCGATATCACTCAAAGCATAAAACAATGAGCAATTACATAGAATTATAACAATATTAAAATAAGAGGAAAAATTCACAGTTTAGAAATGGCAGTGTTGACAATGTTATAACGGTGCAACTTCTTCTTGAACAACACAATTGATTCTGACATGACGATGTCTGATGGTAACTGGTTCCATGTACTAATTGTGCGGTATGAGAAAAAACATCGCTCTGATTAATGTACCAGGTGATAAGGGCTTATTAAGATGTAATGTGTGTCGTCTGAGATGATATAAATTGAGGGAAGGACTAATGGAAAAACTAAACATTAAACTGAAGGTCAATTAAATTGTTGATAATTTTCAAAATAAAAATTAAATCGTATTCAATTCGTCGGATTTCCAAAGTATCTAAATTGAAGAAACTAAGACGATGTTCATAACTATCATATTTAATATTAAGTTTAATGCATACCAATATCGTAAATGTGGCCTGAACAGATTCGTTTTTTTTTTATATCACCAACTTGATATGGCATCCATGCACTAACATTGTATTCAAGAATTAGACGTACGCACAATTTGAAAAGATTGATAAGAAGTATGGGTTCTTAGAATTAAACGTTTTTATAATAAGGAAGACAAAGTTGATTGATTTTCCAAAGATTCGAAAACATAATTGCGCCATTTAAAGTCAGATGATAGAGTAATGCCAAGGTCTAGGACCGAAGATACTCGTTGAATAATAAATCTATTGATGGAGTTTTGGTTCAAGCAATTTACAGCTGGTTTACGAGAAAAAGTTATAAGTTCAGACTTTGTGGACTGGATTCTCAGCTGCCAATTCGTAGACCAGTTTTCTACAGTGTGTAGTTTGAAGTTTTGAAGGATTATAAGATAATAGTTTGATGTCATCTGGAAACACAAGCACTCTGACATCATCTACTGATACTAGTCTTCTGATGAGGTCTTCAATTAAAATTAAAAAGAGAAGGCGACCCAGAACGGAACCCTGAAGAACACCACTGGTGATTTGACTAGGAGTAGATAAAGATCTTTCAACACGAGTTTGTTGGGTTCTATCTGATACGTAATCGTCAATAGACTGTTAATAAAGCTTTTGATTTCTAAATTTTGTTATACAATTATGAGCTTGTTGTGTGGGACAGAACCAAACGCCTTAGCAAAGATGAGATATATGATGTCACAAGGAGTATTACTTTCATAATGGGATGTAAGCTCATTAAGAAAAGTGAGATGTTGAGTCAGGGAAGATCTCCGTTTCACAAAGCCATGCTTGACATCAGATATTAGATGATGCTCCATCAAATGACTGGTCATAGGATTGTGAATAATATGTCATGAGTTCTGCAGATAACTGAAGTCAACGAAACTGGTCTGTAGTTACGTGCGGTGCTTCTGGGACCCTTCTTATGAATTGGAGTAATAATACCTTTCTTGCAAATTTTTGGAACTCTTCCTTGCCTCAGAGTGAAAGAGGAAGTAGTTTTTCTTAAAAAACAAAGCTGGGATCTGATCAGGGGTGTTGGAAACTGATGATTTTAAAGAAGAAATAGCTTTAGATACCATATCGACCGTTATGTCGAGATATATCATCTCAGAGACATTTGTAAGAATGTCGGAGTTGGAAAGAGAAAGAGTATTGCCAACATTGGTTACAAAAAGGGCTATTAAATTGATTGTTTAGCAACTCAGCTTTATTATCTGGTTTCATCACAAGCTGGTCGCTGTTATCAAGTAAGGGAGGTTTTTGAGATCTCGTCTTAAGCTTGTGATTTATGAAACCAAAAAATATTTTCCTAGTAAAAATATTAGGTGAAGGTAAAACTGCACTTTCTCTTTCTAAATAGAAATTAGAAATATTTTTCTTGTAAACTATACAAAGATCTTTGTACAGAGAATTGATGGAAGGGTCTGTTTCAGTTTGTTTGTTTGTATAGGAGGTTTTTTAAATTTTGTAAATTCCTTAAATGTCTGGGCAAATGTGGTTTTTTGTTGACTCTATAAAAAGGTATGAATTTTTCGATTGACTCGTGAACGATGTTAGTAATCCTTGCGTAAATAGTACTGATGTCTTCGGTAGAGTTGAAAACGGAAATCCAGTCCACACCTGATAGAAACTTGTTAATACCCTTATAATTTCCAGTAAAAATTCCTTTTGCTTGAAGTTCTAACGTTCATAAAAAAGTTTGATGGAGCTTGATTTCAATCACGTTGTGATGTCAGAGCAAAAGGTACTTTTTGATCAACGTAGATAATATTCTTGGGTTTTGATGCGATAAGAAGATCCAAAGTATTACCACTAACTTGGGTCAGAAAAGTAACCATCTGAGATAGATTATTTGCATTGAGGAAGCTTACAAGGGCATGACTTAGAAAGGGTGAATTAGTATTATCGCTATCCACGTTAAGCCATCTTCCAATAAATGCTAAATTCGGGTTATTCCAATCAATTTTGCTAAAATTAAAATCCGCCAAAATATATAACTCAGGACACACAACATTCTTCAGAACCTTCAATAAGGCCTTAACAGTAATATCATCATTAATTCTAGAGGGTGGTAGGTAGGTACATATAAAACAAGAAAATTTGGACTTTGAGGAATGAAAATTAAAAGCGATAATATCAAATCCTGGAAAATTAATGGGATTGATCTGAATTCTAAAGATCATGGGTACAAGTGATGATGACAAAAACAAATTACCGCCAAACAGAAAAGAATCCGGATAAAACGGTTTTAAACAAGTTTCAGTAATAAAAACAAATGTGAAATCTCGAGAATGCAAAAGAGCTTTCAATCGGAAAATTTTGTTGATAATCGATCCTGCGTTGAAGAACATACCTAATGTGATGGAAGAATTGTATTTTTGATGCTTGTGAGATTTGATGATGGGCTTCTGTAAATTGATATCTTGGGTATTCACAATTGTGTGCAGATAGAGTTTGAAAAAAGAAGATGTGGGTCCAGTGGTTATTTTCCACTTCCATTTTTTTGAAAAAAACCCTGACAATTCTCAAGGAACTCGAACTTTGTATTTGAAATCAGTTGGTTGGTCCTTCTGATTTCGGTTATACGCCTCTTTTAGAAGACTCTTATTTTCTAAGCGATCATCTTCACACATATCATGTGCTACTCTAATGCGCTCAATGTTTTTGTCAAGCCTTATACAGCTGGCCAAGAAACTTGTGTTTGTCCCAACTTTCCTGAAAGGACACTTTCAATGATCTTTGATGATCTGAGCTTTTTGCTATAGGTCTAGTCATTGATACCTTTGAAACGTCCACAAAATCAAGGCTTTGAGAGCACATTTGATTAAAAAACTTACTGTCATCATCTTTCTCAGTCTCAGAGACATTAAGGATGATGGCATTCTTTTCTCTGTCCTCACGGTCTAAAGTAAGTTTTTGGAGCGTGTCAGTGACCTTCTTGGCAAGAAGCTGCACCATGTTAGCATTTTTGTCGGAACCGGGATCATCGACCAACGAAGCACATGTGACAGGTTTCTTTGTAGAGGCACCCAGATAATTTATCGATTTAGACAAACTATAAATTTTGTTATTGACTTTGGCAACATCGTTTAGATATTTAGATTTAAATTTGGCCAATTCAGCGGATATAGATTTGCTGATGTCGGATAGTATAGGTCTGGATTAGAATTAGATGAGGTAAATGTTATGTCAATGATTCTTTTACAAGATTCTCTTGTACTTTTACTTTCTTAAGTAAATAAACTAAATCTGCAATCAAACCAGATATAATAGAGAATATTTGAACATTCAGATACAACAAACAGTGTTTGGTAAAGAATAATTGCATCAAATATATCTACTTCATCTTCTTTAGATTTCGAGGTTGCCGAAGATCCTCCTTTTAAATA
Source organism: Pegea sp. RAD2-039 (assembly GCA_034620365.1). NCBI lineage: Eukaryota > Metazoa > Chordata > Thaliacea > Salpida > Salpidae > Pegea > Pegea sp. RAD2-039. The sequence goes on from JAQGEQ010000240.1 coordinate 246,757, forward strand.
GAATTCATGTAAACCAATCAAAAGTATCAAACTTCTATTTCTTTGTTTTTTGCAACTGAAGAAGAGACTATTAAATCACAAGGAACCAAAAATACTAGATGAAAGTCTTCCACATATTTTCAAGTCTCTGGTCAATTTCTCCTTCTCTTTGTCATGAGTTCATAAAATTCTTCTTGGAATTTATCCAGGGCATTAAGGAAGACCTTTTTTGTCTCATTTACACATAAATCTTCCTATATATTTACTAAGAGAGAAGGAGTACAAGAGTACGGAGGAAAAGCGGAGATTGTGGGCAGACAATCAGTTGATCTTGAAGCTTCTGCTTGTCCATGAACAGCTTTCGAGTAAGAATTTTCTGCAGTGATTTCATGATTTTGGATTCCGGGAACTTTTTAAAAGTAAAAAGAATGTTAAAAATCAGAAATAGCACTTTTATTAGAAATCATCTATTACCTTAACCCACAGCATTCTTAGCAAATAATGACATTTTAGGAGCAATACGGATTTTACTATTTTTTCCACCAATAAAGGATAGAGAATAATAAAAGCATAAATACTTTACCAAACTTAGGCAGACAAGGTCAAGAACATCAGAAGAAAAGATTCAGGTGACTACTATAAAAATTGAGTTACTGCTTCATCTATTGGGTAAACTTAAATTTAGTAAAAGCAACGATTACAAAAGGTGGAAAGTTTTAGTAGTGAAAGAAAAACGTTTAAAAGTTTGAAATTAAAAAAAAATTTCAGCACATAAATACTAGTGACTAGAATTTCAAAGTTTTATAGATTTGTTTTTAGTTTCATTTTCAACCGACTCTAGATTGGAGTTAGTCAATTTTTTCATTGTGAATTTCCAGTTGCGGGCATATTGTTCCAATCATATTGTTGGTGGTATAGAAGTTACTAAATAGTTGAATTTTGCAAGCTCTTAAGAAGAATTGTATTTTAATTATTTATATATTTATTACAGTAAACGCGAAGGAAGGTGCCTGAAGAGAGCACCTCTCGCTAACACACATTCTTCGTTTATAGTTGATGTTGTATCAGCTTGGTAATGGGTTTTTAAAAAAGTTCTACGCTATTAGTGTTTCGAATAAAGTTAGAAACAATTTGTGAAAGTATACCATATAAGGAAGTAAGGCGAACAAATCAGGCAGATTTTGGCAAATGGCACATGTGCTAATTGATACATATATGACTCATATGTGAGTTGATGTAGTACTTAAGGTTAAACAAATTTAATCGCTAAAAAATTAATTGATGAAATCACCAAAAATTCCTTGTAAATTTTAATTTTCTTTGTTACTTAAAGTACTTGCTTAAAAAAATAGAGTACGCCAAAATATGGTTAAATTAAAGTTATTCAATGTAGCTTGAAGTTTTTTTCGTTTTTAGATTTTACATTCTTGGATATTTTAATTCCAATAAAGTTGTGCAGAACTATTTACTAATATTTTTTGGGTTTTTACCCTAAAACTCGTCAAGAAGAATATTATTAGCATCATAAGACTTATAATATAAGCTGAGTTATTTTGAATTTAAAAAGTTCACGTAAGTACAAGCAATTTGTTTATTAAATCTAGGTTGGTAATTTTTTATCAATATTATTTAGTTTTCAAATCATAAAAACAAAACTGAAAAGGAAATAATTTTTATATTTATCTGCTTTCCGTATTATAATTCATATTTTTCATATTTGTTTTAATAACGAAACTTATTTCAAAGATATTATCTAATGAAAGGTCTTATGATTAATAAAGTAACTGAAAACTATTATGAAAGTTTTTACTATAAAAACATAACCAAAGTAGTTCAGTTTGTTTGGTAGGCTAACAATTAAATATTTGTTCTAGATCTAATTAGAATTTATTATTGTTTGTTTTTTCATTGAGTGAAAATTTATTTGGTTTATTCAGGTAAACTTTCCCATTTTGGATAATTTCAACAATTCAGTTAAAAAACAATAAGTTTTAACTATCTAATTAAAAAAATTTCGAATAAAGAGATTATTTTCATCTTTGAATTACTACAAAAATGTATAAAATTCCGTTTAAATTTACCTTTTAAATTCAAATAAATTATTCGTTACTAGTCATTTTCGCTAAGCAGCGCTAGATATTTTTGTTATGTGTACTTGGTAGCGAGAAACCTATATAAAGTGACTTTCATTCCAGACATCAATTAAATCTATTATTTTAACTCAGAAAGGAAATATGGGAAATCCTGGTCTAGTTTCAGAAAATGTAAGTAATTTTTTATGTTAATTATGATAAATGCAGTTTTTAGATTAAATTTATTTTTAGTATGTATTTATTTTTTTGTCAATTTATGAGATTTGTTTTATTAGTCTAAAAAATTTATTCTAAATCATTAATTTTATAATAATTCAATTTTACCTTTTATCTAACTAATGAAAGCATTATGTGAAGGTTAATAATTTTATAAAGATTGTTATTTAAATCAGTTAAATTTATTATTAATTTTTTGAACAATTAACAATTTTGAACTCTTAATAAATAGGATAGAATTATTTATAAATTATTTTTAGATAATTATTTCTGATTCTAACTGAATTATAAAAGTCTAGTTTAATACATTTGTTTTATCTTCTACAACTATGGTTTGTTTAAAAGTAATGGACTAGTTTCATAAAAATATTTTTGTTTTTAGAAACCTACTGCTACATTCTCCTTGATTATAGGAGTTGTAATGTCAGTTATTGGCTCTTCGTTTCAATATGGTTATAATATTGCTGTAATGAATGCACCAAAATCAGTGAGTCAAAATTTAATAAAAAATGTTTGAAAATTTATCTGATTTTTTTAACCAGGATATTCAAGATTTCTTCTTCAATTGTAATTCAACAGATAACTTTGATGCGAATGAAAAAGATAACTGTACTGTAAGTTGGTAATCACAAATATATACTCAAAAATTCAATATCTTTATTTGCAGGAAAGTTATAGAAATTATAGAGACAATATGTATGCTGTTGCTGTAGCTGTTTTTGCTTTTTCTGGTATGGTTGGATCATTACTTGTTGGCGCATTTGTTAATAAACTTGGAAGGTTTGTATTAAACTATTTGATAAAGTTTGAAACTTATATATTTTTTGATATCAGGAGAGGCGGCCTTTTGGTGAACAACATTTTCTCATTACTTGGGGCAATATTTCTTGGAGTTTCAAAAACTGCAAATAGTTTTGCTCTTATTATTGTTGGTCGATTTTTTATTGGAGTATTTTCAGGTATTTAATCGCTGTAAAATGTTAACAATTCTTCATTAATTGTTCTTTTTAGGTCTTGCAACTGGATTAATTCCTATGTATATAGGTGAAATATCACCTAAGCAATGGCGTGGGGCTATTGGCATCACAAACCAGTTGCTGATTACTATTGGAATTCTGGTTGCACAGGTCTGATGATTTGTTAGATTGTTAGAGCTTGTTTGAACTTTTTATTCCTAGGTATTTGGTTTGGAGCAGCTTCTTGGTACACCAGACTTGTGGCCTCTTATGTTTGCTCTTACTTTTGTTCCTTCTCTATTACAATCAATTGCTATTCCATTTATGCCAAAAAGTCCGAGGTATCTTCTAATTGATTTAAAGCAGGAAGATGTTGCTAAAAACGGTTTGTTTCAATTCTTAACCTCAATTTTGAAAATTGAATATTTTGTTATTTGAAATATAGAATTAGTAAAGCTTCGAGGTGTTGGTGATGTTTCTGATGAAATGGATGAAATGAGAAAAGAAGCAGATGCTGAATCACAAACAGAAGCAATGTCAGTCAGTCAATTACTCAATGAAAGATCTGTTAGATGGCAATTGATTACAATTTTAGCAATGATGGTAGCTCAACAATTATCAGGGATTAATGCTGTAAGTTAATATTCAAATCAAGTATAAGATAAATTACTAAAACAAAAAGCTCTTTAATTTTAATGGCCTGAAAAATTTTGATGCAAACCGCCTCAAACCGGTTTGGAAACTTCACCTTCTTTGTTAATTCATCATTTTTCTCCTTACTATTTCCGTCTCTCATCTTCAATATTTGTTTTAAGAATCATTGACGTCACATTTTTTTTTAACATTCTGTTAACACCTTAAACACATTTCATAATTTCTTTCATTTTTTTAGGTATTTTTTTACACAAATACAATTTTTGATCGTGCTGGTATCCCCAGAGGAAATTCTCAAGGTCTTGCTGCTGTGGGAGTTGGTACCGTCAACGTTTTAATGACAGTAGTTGCGGTTAGTTAATAAATTTTCTATTTTCTATCCAACTTTATATTATTCACAAAGAGTTTCCACGAATTTGTCAATAAAGTCTGATTACAAAGAAAACATTCTTTCGTTGAAATGTAGTTCACTTAAAAACTGGGCGTTTTCTGTTTATCATCCAATCAAATTTGAACAAGATTTCTTTTGTTACGTGAACTACTACTTCAAAATATTGTTTAATACAAACCAAACTGTAGTTTCTCATCTATTATCCAGTAGTTTTTACTAGACTTATTGATTGAGTGATTACTTAGGTACCAAATCAAAACACTCAAGTAGTATAGTAGGTTTAGCAACTTATTACAAGTTAACAACAATTATTTAGCTCTATGTGTACTGCTATAAGTTAATGTTATGTCAGCTGAATTTCAAAAGATTTTGAAATGTTTTTGTGCTATAAACATATTCTGACTTAAACTCTTTAATATCTTGCATATGATTTCAATTGTCTACGTACAACAGTATAAATGTACTTATAAATGGCTTAACACGTATGTAGTTGAGCCTAAGGCTTATTTAATTTATGATCTGTTTTAACTATTAGGCTGGGATTATTGAAAGAGTTGGTCGTAAGAAACTTTTGGTATATGGATTTGGAGCTATGGTGTTTTGGTGTTTGGTTCTTACTATCATTCTCAACCTGCTTATAGGCATCACAGCAGTAAGTATTTACTATCCAATATTCAAATTACTAAATACACTTTCAAACTATTATCGATTTAATTATTTCTTAAACAAACTATTTAAATAAACTTTTATTCAAAATATTTGTTTGCAAAAAACTAATAAAAACTTGTTTAATAAATATTTAAATTCCATTACACCAATATTTAAATTAAACATCTTTTAGGATGGAACTACTCATTGGTTGTCTTATCTCAGCATTATTTGCGTGATTGGTTATATAGTTGGATTTGCTGTGGGCCCCGGACCTATACCTTGGATTATGAACACAGAATTTTTCACTCAAGCAGCTAGACCACCGGCAACTATGTTATCGTGTGTTGCTAATTGGACTTGTAACTTTTTGATTGGAATTGGATTTCCAGCTGTAGCTGTAAGTTTATTTCGACAAATCTTTTCTCAGTTAATTTCTATTTGTACAGAACGCTGCTGGACCTTATGTGTTCCTTGGTTTTATGATTGTTTCTTTACTTATCACAGTTTATTTGCAAATAGTTATGCCTGAGACTAAAAACAAAACATTTGCTGAAATCAATGCTTTGTTCGCTAAAAGGTTTGTTTTTTACTTTTATCTAAAATTTCGCTTTTTTCATTACTCTTAATATTTTAGAAATGGAATTATTGTTCAAGATGTAGAAAAAGTTGCTCTGAATCCAGTGTACTCCAGAGCGAATGTAGTTTGAATATTTCATAAATTTTCTCATTCTAAATTACTAGTCTCAAACCTCCAGTTTCACCTGTCTTAAAAACAGACTAAATTTATGGATTAGGAATTGATGAAGCCTAATACACAGTACATACTCGCAGTATATGATCATTACTCTCTTGATCAAATACTTTTTAAGTATTTTAATAAATTTCTCTATTGATTATCAGCTGTAAAAAGTGCTTTTAAGTTTTTAATGTTGACATGTTCTGTTTTTGTCGATATACCAATTGTATATATTAAAAATGTTCCGGTCTTCATATTTATTTTCTTGTGCTACTACTAAAGTTATACTTTTAATAATGGTGCATTTATTAGCACAAATTTGAAAGTTCTTGCTGTATGTAAAATGTCGTACATTTAAAGTATTCGTAAAACTTTGTAATACAAAACAATATCTTCAAAAACAACCTGCTTATTTTTTGCTTAAGATTTTCTTAGTTTTAGTTTGAAAGCAATTATAAAGAAATTCAGTGAATTGTAAAGGTTGGATGATTCAACATTCGAAAAAATAATTATAGATTGAAGGAGTAATTGTTCAAGTATTTCTATATTTTCCTTACTTCTTTCAAAGGTCATACTTCTACTATTCTTAACAACTAGACTTGGTGTGAGCTATGCTTTAGTAGCTTTTCAATGTAACACATTCTATATTTAGTTCTATCCTCTCAATGAGGTTATTCTGACTTTCTAAGTTTGTTTACTACGTTCAAATGTATTTGAGAAAAAAAGTAAAGTTTTTCAAGGTCAAAATTTGATCTAGTTATCATTGTTTATACAAAAAGTCTTGACTATTTTTATTCTAAACATTTACTAAAATGTAGATAACTCATTTTAAAATGTCTGAGATTAGTTAGTTGATAGTTTATCACAAATTTTTCAAATTTAAAAATTAGATTTTACAAGCTATAAACTAATAAAAATGACTTGATAAACTTGATTTTTTTAATTATTATTTTTAAATTGGTCTTTTATGTCAAAAAATTATAACAGCAAAGTTTGGTGCTTTTTTGGCTGAAAAACATGTTGCTAAAAATATTCTCAAAATTACAAAACTACTAATTTGGTATTTTTTACCTTATTTTTATGTCATAATTTTGCTTTCAAAAGTGATATAATTTCAAAATCATTTAAGAAAAGGAATGTTTATAAAACATTAGACAAACGCTATAAATATTTTACTCTTTTAAAATATCCTATAAGAAGTTTCAACTACTTTTAACAATTTTATTAAAAAAAATACTTAATTTTCAAAGTTTATACACTAGTACTTGTAAAAAAAAATCATATCTAGTTTAACTTGATATATAACATACCAACTTTACTTTATATTTCTGATACTTTTTTAATTACTATTGTTAAATATTTTTACAATTTTCAAAAACTACTCTGAAACAGCGTGTTTCTGCGGTAAGTAACATTATCTGAAAAATACTCTTTTCATGGTTCACTGAACACATAGTGTAGAGAAATTAGAAATCAAATTAGATGTAAATTACAGTAAGCAAAAAATATTGAATATGGAAATATATCTAACTCTTCAACTTTAGAGTTACTGTTTATGTAGGTGGATAAATAAATAAATAAATAAATACAGTTTAAAAAAGTTTATTTCATAAGTTTACAGTAAAAGTTATACTAATTTAAACCTTATGAAATGATTTTAAAAAATTTAATTCATTTAAGAAAATGCTAACTAACAATGATACTTTTTTATAAACTATATTCAGCTATTTTTAAAATTTATTTAGCCTTTAATAATAACAAAATAATTTCCCTTTAAAACTAAATAATAATATTTAAAAATAATTTTGCTTATTGTTGTTGTGGGTAGAAAAACTGAAGTTTTATCCAAATGTATGGGTGAGTTATCCAAAAAAACATTCTAAGAAAATCTTAAATGTTTCGAAACAGCGTGGTTTAGTTCAAAAAATTTGCGCAAGACACTCCCTTATGTTGACCAATCAAAACTAAACAACACAAACTCAAAAATCAAGATGAAAAAAGGGTAACGCCCAATTTTGTCAGCCAATGGGAATCGTTTAAAGTTGTCTCATAGTACCTGCTTGTCAAGTAACAATTCAGCGTAATTTAACTTAGGAAAAATGAACTTGGGTCATGACGTCATTAAATCTGAGGATTATACATCGTTCAAAAATTAAAAAAGTTTTATGAAGTAGATTATAAATAATGATTAAATCACTTATCTTGAAATAATTGGTTTGTTTGAGTTTAATCTTTAATATTTAAGATATATTTTGTTAAATCCTTGATGTAAAAGCTAAATCATGAACAGTATATTACATCGAGTATGATAATTATATTTTGATGAATATATCTTGATGAATTATTATCAAAAATAAATTTTTATGCTTTATCGCCAACTAGCAGAAAAAGTTAAATTTATTTAAAGACATTTTTTAACTGCAGATCTAGATTTTACATATTTGAAATAATTGGAGTTATATAAAAATTTAATCTTGAAATTTAACTTTAGAATTGTTCTACAAAATAGTTTATCTTGTAAAATTTTTTTATTTTTGTCATACTGTGTAAACGACAATTTTTTTTAATTAAAATTTGTTTAAAACAGTAGAATCGACAAAAATGATATTCGAGTGCTTTATAGTTTTGAAATTCGGCATTCTTGAGTTTGAAATTTTCAAGAGATTGATGATGTAAGTGGTTCTGGGCGAATATAAAGTCTATATAGTAACTTAAAAAGTAAATTCTTGATTATTTTACAACTAGTCTCTTGGAAAGACTATTATAGATGTATTTTGTTCTAAAAAATACTTGAATAAACCTCCACTAATCTTAACAACACACAGAAGCAAGAAGTGCCAATCATAATTGTTGCATTCTTCAAAAGAACTCATGCACGAAAGTACCAAATAATTAATTAAAAGTTAATTACGAAAATTGCAAACAAACTTTGTAGGTGAAAGATGGAGGTAAAATAATGTGAAAAGCTGTTAAAGAAGTAAACACAGTTGTTAGGTTGCAACTGAAGTCGGTGAGTAGATCATGCTATTGTATTAATGACGGTAGAGATAATAAAAAATCTTTATCAGCTAAATAATGATAAATTAAATCGCAATTTGATCCTCAGAAGCAATATTTAAAATAATTGAAAAGATGAAGATCATCGAATTGATCAGAGAAAGCCTTACATCGGATTGAAATATGATTTCTCACTTTCCAAACCAAACTTTTCAATTCTTTTTGTCAACTGAAAATGTTATGTTTTTGTTCTTTAATTTAAATCTAACTTGTTAAAGCTTAGGCTTAAGATTTTATAGGACTAAAATATTTTTCTTGGTGAATATCTAAGTAAATTGTAGAAGTTGTTATCACTTCTTTTGTATTTATAAATATCTTCTTTAGAATCGAATTTGAAAATAATTTTTTATAGAATTACTGATTTATTTCAACGTAAACATGAAGTAAACGTGTTTTTTAAATTACTTTAGCTGACTAAATAAGATTACAAGAAAAAAACTACTTATAAATAGCAGATTCAGAATCTTTTGTAAAATGTTGACGTATCCACATACACTAAGAAACAGTGAAGTGCCCTAGGTTTTTCAGACTTTGCTCTTAATTAGTATTTTCTGCAGTTGATGCCTCGGTATCAAGTGAGATTGTAAATATAGGTTGTGTTCACAAGCACTTTTTTGTATGTAGTTTGTATAAATCAAGGTTTGCTGCTGGTAAAGAAATGATGTTGTAGATACTGAGAATATTGACTAACTTGATTATGGTTTTTAGTTGATGACTTTTTGAAGTTCAGTAATCTTGGTATCTTTTATGCAGTTGTTAAGCTAATTTTAGAATAACAGTTTAAATGTAAACTAATTAGTTTATTTTTAAGCATGAAGTTAATTTCTTTTCTAGAGTATTTATTCTATCTTTAAGATTTTTGTTTTTAGTGTTTATTTAGATTTCAAATCAAATTTTTTGATACTTACAATTATTTTTTTATCTTTTTTTGACTTTGCTGAGTACAAAAATGCAGGTAAAATAATTTGATCTACTTTAAAAATCATCATTAAAAAAGATAGTTTAAGGACTTGCCTCTTTTAGAAATATATAGCATTTGCAATAAATGTATTTGCTTCTGTTAAAAGTTTGATGTTTCCAAATCATTAAAGTTTAACTACTTGCTTATATTTAGACAAAACTATTTTCACAAATCTCTTTTATCAACAAATTTCAGCTATATGCTGCTGATTCAACTATGCAAACAACTTATCCATCTGTTAATGCTCAACCTTCTACAATTCCTATGAACCTACAACCTACAGCTCCAATAACCATGCAGCCTGCCATGACTGTCCAGCCTATTGCTACTCAGTCTCGTTCAGTGGTCACTACAACTAATGTTGTACAACAAAGTGGTCCAAACGGTAAGAATTTATGGACCAGTGGAATCTGTCAGTATGCCCTAGAATTTCGAAGCTGTAAGTTTATTTTTCATTAATTTTTTCTGTATGGACATTTTTCAAAAACATTTTTGTTGTTTCTTAGGTTTATGTGCCGCATTTTTGCCTTGTATTTTTAGCATGTTATTATCACAAAGGATGGGGGAACGTGCTTGTGTTCCATGTTGTATTGTCAGCAGCACACCTTTACTGCGATCTGTTTTTCGAACTAAGCACAACATCCATGTGAGTTTTGATGGTGAGACTGATACATGAAACTTCTTCTCGTAATTACATTTGGAGTTGTATAAACTTGTATTAATGTCATAATTTTGTGGATTTTTCCTTAGGGGGATATTTGTGATGATTGCATTGTGTCTAACTGTTGCAGCCCTTGTGTTCTCTGTCAATTATCCAGAGAAATGGACTATAAGGGCTACCCGATGGATTCGTGCATGCTATAATGATTTTTGCGATAATTTGATTAAGTTTGGGTTTTCCACTATGCAATAAAATAATTTTTTTTGTCGACTCGTTTTTTTAAATTTAATAGCTCGTCTTAAACTGGTCAACTATTGAAAAGATGAAAATATATCCTTAGAAAATTCAATTGTGGTTATAGTTTAAGATTATAATCAGCTTTTGTAAGTAAACGTTTAGATATAAACTTCCTGATATCTTGAATTAAGATCTGTTGTAAAAATATTCCCCTTGATATTTATATCATCCCAAACAAAAAAAATTTCAAAACCTAAAACTTTTAAATGAAAAAGGTCAAAGTAAAAAGAACAAGTTTTACAAAAACATACTTTAGTAACAAAAGCTAACCTAAATAAAAAATGTAGGAAAGTTGCAGATTGTGCCGAAACTAAAAATTGTAAAAATAGAAAAGTAATTTTGACTAAAGTTATAAGGTATTGGCGAAGTTGACTTTCGTGTTCTACTTCGAACTTTTAAACTTTATGGAAAATTTCATCGAGATGATTGGGCATGCTGATGATGGGCATTTATTTAATTGTACTAAAGTGGCACAGATGCCGTGCTGAAAAGCAGTATTTTTTGATAACTTTTGATTTAGTATTATACTCACAATAATGCTCTTATATGTTCTACTTTAAGCGATGTTTAAATCCTATCACGAAATCGGTTTCTTAAAACCAGTCATAGTAGAGTAAGTTCAATCTTTTTATACTTATGAAAAATAACTTTTTAATAACGAATTTCATATAACATTTAGAACCCTAAATATGCCACAATTTTTGAAAAGTCCAATAATCCCTTTTCTAAATTTGCTCTGTAAAACTCATTACTTTGAGTTAGTTAAAAGGATAAGTCAGAAAATAATAAAGTAAGACATTAAAATTTCTTTTTAAATATTACTTCAAAATTTTTGAGTTTTTGAATATAAGCATTATATTCATAATAGAAAAAAAATGACAGATCTGTTTGTAAAAAGTTTAGATTTAAGAAAGTAGTGATAGATAGTTATCATAAACTTATTACAAATTAATTTGCCTTATAATTTATATTAAGAATTGATGTAATCGAAAAATGAGTTTTTAAAAAAACATTTTTAAAGGTTTTATTTTATTGAAAAAAGTAAATAAATTATAAATTAACTTCAGAAATTTGTGCTTGGATAGTTTCATCTTTACGTTGATTAATACTGACATTTGATACTTCTTCGTTTAATCTTTGATCTTCAACCACCGAAGTTTTGATCTCTATCTTTTCTTGGCACAAACTCTTGCTACATAATCCAAACAAAATCTGCCAGCATTTTTCATACGAAAAAATAACAGCAACAACATTAATAACAAGAACAACATTTCGGCATGCAACTATCCATCTTACTTGTAATTGCAATACTAAATATACCAAAGCTAGAAAAATAAATTCAGATAAAACACAAACCAACGCACTTATAAAAGCCAATTTAGTTAAACGTATAATTCTTGAATCACTTTTACAGGTTGAGTGCTTATGCATGACTAAAGGATAACAAAATAAACAAACAAGAAGAATTTGTATAAAACATCTATTCGCTACAGGCAATCCATACCTTATTTGGAAAAGTTGTTGATTTCTGTTTGTGTCTATGCATAATCCACCTTTATACTTATAATCAGTTAAGGAATACAAAATAGAAGTAATTATACCTTCTATCACTAATAAGATAATAATTAAATAGTTTATTAATTTAATAAAACAACTGCTGAGATTAGTGCAAATTTGGTGATTATACAGCATTCGTTGTTTAATCCAGAAAAATAAATCTACTTGCCAAATGACAATTCGATATGTTGCTACATGAAACGGAAACCAAAGATGACAAAAATAATCTTTCTTTTCATATGAATCGTTATTGTAAATAAATGATTCAATGCTATGTAGTACAATAAGACGAATGATAAGCAAGCATGGCCCAGTAATAGCAAATGAAATCAACCACTTTGACTTTCTTGTACGGCTCCAATGGTTGTGTCGGACTCCAAATAATAGAAAAGAGATGAAAGTATAGAATGATAAGATGACTAAGACTGCTGTGATAATCTTGAATTCAATATATTCGGAGGACTTTCTTGTTTCATTTGATGGAATAGATGAACTGATATTTGTTGATATAATTGAAAGTTTTGTCATATTTGTTTAGTTTTTAACATAACTCTTAAAACGGAATTGAAAAATAAAAGTTTGAATTACAACAACTCTTTAAAAATCGAGTTTTAACATGCCTCATAAAATATTAATTTAAAAGAGGTTTTGTTATAAAAATATTATGTAAATAATAAAAAGGTTTATAAAAATAAAGTAAAAATTATGTTTTCTTGAAATATTTTATGCATTAATTTAAAAACATTTTAACTGATCAAAAAAGGTTTATTGAAAAGTTGTATTCATTACTGTTTTTTGCTATTTAGATATTTTATACAAGGCAGACCAATTAGGGTCGTTTTAAGATTATAAAATTTTATTACAAGCTCAAAATAATTCTTGTTAATAGCAATTTTTAAAAACTCACCCAAGAATTAGAATAATATCTCTGGGGGCTGTTAAAAGTTAGTTTCTTAGCAAATATTAATAAAAATATGGTGGTACGTAAACTTTCATTGAAGAAAGAAAAATTAAATTATTTTATAATTTTCAAAAACTTATCTAATAAAATTGCAGTTAAAAATTAAGGTTTATACATAGTAAATATTTATTTGAAAATCATTATGTAAACATTAAAATACACATAATCAAAATTGTTGAAACAAAGTGAGAAAGAAAAGAAAATATAAAAGTAAGGTTGTGAAGATATGACTTTTTGATGATATTGAAGTCCAAAGATTTTCAAAAAACGTTTCGACCAAATTAATATTTTATCTGAAACTTTATTATGCAAATATCTTGAAAACTATTGCTATCACACAAAAGAAATATATTTGTTATTTTTCTTTTAACAAATAATATTTATTTATTTTAGATTTTATTTGTTTTTAACAATTATTCCTCATATTGTTGATTAAATTAAAAAAGTTGTTTTCAATGCAATAAATAAGATTTATCAATATTTATAGTTACGGAAAATCAAACAAAAACGCTATAAACGAATTTTTCCATGAATTCACGTTCTACAAATTTACTTGTTAACTAGATGTTAAAATGTTTTAAACACAAATTGATAAAAAAACAAGTTAGAAAAAGATTAATTTTGTTAAGATAGTAATTATAAAGTTTTAAGCAAATATCAAACTTTATTATGTGTATGCCTTTTCACTTGAAAGGTTCATTTTACTCTCATATTATAGTTTGATAATTACAACAGTATGTTCTGTAAATATCTGTTAAAATTATATTGTTAAATTCTTTTAAGAAACTTGTCTTAAAAAATAATTTTAGAATAAGTTTGTTTAATAAAGTGACTTAAAAGTTAAACTAATAACAACTTTTAACAGTTTCTTGGTTGTCAAAGTATAAAAAAATATTTTCAAAAAATAGGAGACAGCTAAAACTTAAAAAATTTCTAACTGGCTTACAGTAAGTGTTGGAAATATTAAACGAAACTCAATTTTAATAAAAGATAATATTAGTACGTTATTCCTTAGTAATCTAACCAAAGAGAATAAAAATTGTATCATGCTTGATTAACCTTAAAGAATTTTTGCTCAATCTTTAGATGTATGCAAATTGCACAGAAAAATTTTCTACAAAAAATAGAAAACTACAGAAAAAATAGAAAAATTTCCACAACTTTCAAATACAACTAAAAACTGATAGTTCAATTTACAAATTAAAAAATATAGACTGGTCTCAAACATAACCTGCACTATATCATCATCTACTAGATAAACAGTATCGATACCTCTTAAGTCTTTTAGTCGTAGGTCTGTATTTGAGTAAGCAGTCTACTGACGTACTATAATAAAACGTGGAAGTTTTACATTGTAAAATATGTTGGTTACTCATAAAACTTACCTTAGGTTTAATAATAAAACAATTTATGAACTCTAAATTACAGCAGACTAATTAGTTAGCACTGACTGCTTACATTTTACAGGGATTAAACTTCAAGACTGTCTTATTTCTATAAAAAATTGACTTTCTCAATTTAAGTGGTTCAATTTTTTGAAAACACATTTTGTTGTTTAAGTTGTATTTACTCTACTTTCTATTGTTAAATTATTGATTTACGTTTATGGTTCTATTTATTCATTTAGATTTATAGTCAATTTTCACTTTAAATGGTGTTACAAACTTTCTCTATATCAATTCTTCTTAGTTGATACTAAATTTTAATATCTGGTTCAACTTGTGTAACCTACAACTCTTAACTTCATATCTTGTTTTATTTAACAACAATGTATGTTTATTACTGTTGATTAAATCTACAGCTGACTTCAGCTGTAATTTACATAAGAAAGGTTATGAGATAAAACAAGTTAAAATTGAAATTTAAAGTGACTTTTTAAGTTGGAAAAATTTAACAACTCTGTTTTTTTTTTCTACAAAATAGTTTATTTAATACCTTCTGTTAGTGATGTGAAGATTCTTCACGATTACTACTTTGAAGGTAGCAGCTTTGGACAAATTTTCAGCATCTTAATTAACAAAAAACAAGATTTTTTGCAATATAAGTTTCTAGGCTTGCTAGTAGTGGAGTTTTTACATATCAAGGTGTTAAGTCAATCGTGAGTAGCATCTCGTGTTCTTTGTGAGATTCTGCCTCTGATACTACATATTATCAGCCGAGCAAATTGAAACTAGTTTTGTTTTAATCTTCAATATCAACCTGACTGAGCTTGTTTATCTTCAAAATTATTTCATTTCTTTTTTATTAAACAAAACACTCATAACAAAAAATGAAAATATTTAGAGAACTCCAAGATTTAAGAAAGAGATTTAGAGATTTAAGAAAGATCCATCTTCGAATCTTGTATAGATCCATAAATGACCAAATTCATTAAACTGAAAAAAAATGTTAAAAATAAATAAGTCAAAAGATATTTGCTTTCAAACTCAAGTTTGGCCCCCAATAAAACGCCTTGGGTTGTCATTGAGGCCTAAACCCTCACTTAAGAAGACCAAATGAGAAGAAAAACACTTTATTCTTAGTAGAAAACAATTATCTGAAGTTTCTGAGTTGTTATTTCTGCAAGATCTTTTTATCTTATCAAGGTTTCTTGAATCATAATAATCATTATTATTCAAATTCAAAGATCACATCTGAAAAAGAACTTCCTGAAAGAAACCCGTTAGATTTGTTGAGAGCAACAGAGATTTTTGTAAGCTCTGAAACATCAAGAAAAAATATAAATCTTGAAACTAGAATCAACTGACAAAGAATAGAAAGAAGTTTGTATAAAAAAAAGTTGTTTTTTCTGTTAGAAAAGTCTTAATTCAATGATCAAAATCAGACAACTTTTCAGACAAAAGTTTATCATCTAATATTTTCACTTAAATAGGTCATCCAACAAAGGGCCCAGACTTACAAAAAGAATTGTTTGAAAACACTTGAAGTAAACTGACCTGTTCATTGGCAACACACTGAGCATTTCCTGCAGAGCTTCTGCAAGTTTCAAACACTTAATCAGATCGATTGAAAAATTCCATTTTCAAAATATTTTTAAATGAAAAGAAAATCAACAGTTTTTGAATGAAACAAACTTTTATCAATTTTGTAACTAACCTGTACTTAGATTGACAAGTCGCATCTTCAAAGAGACTTGAAGGATTTGAGCCAGTCTATTGATTGTTGTATCAATACAAAACTCCGATGAACTATTTAACAAGTCTAGCAAAGAATCAATCACAGATTGAAGATGCTCTATCTTAAAAAGATTGGAATCCGACCCACGAGAGATAGTCTGGAGATAAATAAAATAATCTTATTTGATATTAATCGAATAAAAATCAAATTTAGTTTCGTAGAAGTCGTTTACAAACCTTCATGATTGATTTGGAATTTTGTATTGACATTAAAAAGAAATATTGAAGTTTTTCACTGAAATTTATGTAACTTGTGATGAGTTTTTCATCAAGAATAGATGAAGGTATCAAAGGTGACTTGATACACCAAGCTAAAAGATATGCATGAGGTGTTAGAGGCAAGACTTTTTGGCTTCTATTTGTCGCTTTTAAAACTGTTCTCCATAATTTATCCATCTAAAAGTAAAGATTAAAAAATTTAATTTTTTGTTACAAATTTTGTAATTATTTAACCCAGTAGTTTGCAATTACATCTAAGAAGTGTTCTTTGAGTGTGTGGGTTCAAGTCCTAACTTATTGTCGAGGGGAACGGGGCCTATTGAGAACGGTAAGGTTTTCCTCCTAGCTAAGAGTTTAATAGTATCACTTGCCTTGTGGTTGCTATAGGAAAAAATTGACCTCAATGTCACTGACCCAGGTTACTAAGCAGTGTCACTATGCAGTAAAGGAGGCTAAGCACAATCTACACTGTTATCAAAGGCCACGTGTAGGTAGGAAGTAAGTATGGCTGTTAATATTCTTCTGTTACTACTTTGGTCTTCAAAGACCAGTCAAATAAATGAGGTTGCTAAAACAAGTTTAAAGCCAACAGATTTAAAATGTAACTTACAGATGTTATAGTTGAAGTAATTACATTTTGATCTGTTAACATCATTGTTTGAACAACCTCCATCAACTGTAAAGTTGGCCAGGAAGTTTTCTCATCATTACAACTTTTCATTTCATTCTGAAAACTGGAAATATTTGTTAAACAGAGAATGAAAATTTGAAGAGTGAACTTACTATGAGTGGTAACAGGAAGTTATAGCGGTTAGAAACATACAAGAAAACCGTGAGCTTACATCAAGGCAAGCCACTAAATCCTTCACCCCATCTTTTTTTAACAAACAAAAATCTCTAACCAAACGTTTAGCAAGATGAATAGCATGTTCCCGTTCAGAAGTCTAAACATTCAAACATCAAATAAAGGAAGCATCTAATTTGTTACAAAATTTACTTTCATCCATAAAGCAGCACATTCCAAGGCCGCTGAATCACCTAAAGTTATTGACATGGAAACTAATTTACAAAGAACTTCTCTTCTGTAGATGAAGATACTAAAGTGAATGGTTTTTATTGAGATAAAGTTTACCTGCATTCTTTTGAACCTTCTCTGTTCATTGTGAATAGAAGTTCAAATGTTAGGTATCGAGTGTATTCATGAGTTTGTTCAGAAAAGTAAGTCAGAAGCTGCATCACAAGTTCTAGTTCATTCATCATACTAGAGCTTCTCTGGAAATAATTTTTAAAATATTTTTTGAAAAAGAATTAAAACTTACTCTAGCGAAGTCATTATCAAAAGTAAACAAATGTTTATCGATATTTGTGATTACTTCATCTTTTGAAGATTGTGATTGGTGAGAATTCTATAAGATTTAACAAAAATAAATTAAGAACTTAATTCATCATTTGAAAATCACAGATGATTAATACCAAATTACATATTTAAAACTATTTAAGAATTTATTCAACAAAATTTAAAACATAAAATTGTAAATAAGATAAGTAGTTTATAACTTTCTTTTATAAAAATATCTACAAATTTAAAAAATAAATTATTACAACTTGAAACTCAATATTTCTATAAAATATATTTTTTTAAAAGTCAAAAGTTAAAAAAGAAAAGATAATAAATTCATAATTTTATAAGAACAAGATATTGACTGAAGAAAAAATAAGAATTAACACAATACACCAACTTGATATAAATATATTTCATATTATAATTAATAAACTTTGTTAAAAATATTTTATTATAATTTCAAACTAATATATTCACCACAAAAAGGCTTTTGATACTTCTTAACACATCTTTTATAAGAACAATAAACTTTGCTGAATTATTCATATTCAAATATTTTCAATTTCAACAAATTTCATTTGCTCTCAACTAAAAAAATAATTTCTCTTAAAAGATAAATCAATTTTCATTCACTTTTCAATTTTTAATGACATTAATTTTTATCAATCTAAGTGAAAAAAAGTATTTGAAGTAATTTTTAAACTAAAAAATAATCTATAACTTATATTTATTAATAAATATGTTGAATGATAAATATAGGAGAAACAATTGTCAAGTTATCAGACAAATAATTAAATAAAAAATAAAAAAAGTAAGCAAAATATGCAACATTTATTTTAGTGATTGAATTATTTTTTAATATATTTTTAATACAAGTTTCACTGAACATTTTTTAGATTAACCCAGAATTTACATCATTGCATCAACATAAATTTGTTTAAACAATATATATTTCACATAAACATCATGAGCATGAAAAAATTTTAATAAAATATCAGGTTTATAGATAAAGTTTGTTTTATTATTTTTAATTGTACCAAGTTAAATTTCACTTCTAATTATATTGATGGAGTATCTTTACATACCCCAAAAAGTTTAAATTCAAGAATAACGGGAAAATCCCACATTCGAAAATATTTCGCATCTTCTTAAGATTATCTTTTTACTTAGTACTTTGTTTAATATCTAGTTAAGGCACTACTGAATCTTCAGTTAGATAATATAACGAGTTTAAATGTAATAAAGTCTACATCATAAAGAAGAGACGAAAATAGTGTTTAACCTGATTAATAACGTTCATGAAAAATACATTTTACAAAATTTGAATTATAGTGATTTATCACAAACTTATTTCAATTTCTTTTACTTATTTAACATTTGTAACTAATTGTAACTATAATGGTAACTAATTATATTAATGACAAAAATTACATACTTTAAAGATAAAAATATTTGCGAATATGTTTGACAAAAATGATTAGGCTGATTAAAAGGGAAATTTTGTATAAACTATCCACCATTTAAAAATATATTAGATAAATTAGGATCAGGGTTAACTTGATTTCTTCGAGTAGAATAGCTTGAGAAACAAACCTCTTCTACTCCGTATGCTAGTTTATATTTGTTCAAATAAGTTACCTTCAATAATAGTATTGTTAAAATTAGAGATTTATTTTGAGCTAATCCTTTTTGTTTATTTCTAAATATTTATATTTTTATCATTAAATTGGTTTTGTGCTTCAAGAATATTTGAGCAACTTTTCGATATACAAAGCTCTTTGACGGTTTCATCAATTACTTTCAATACTCTAATCTCTATTAGAACTGTTCCCATGATATTGTTCGATTTCTTAGAAACTTATAAATTTGATGTTTTGAAAGAGTATGAATGTAGTGATCTATATTCAATATGATATTTTTTTTACAGAATAATCATTTCTATTTTATTTTAGATCAATCACCCTATATTCGAAATATATCGAAAATAAATGACCAATATTAGAAATACTAACAATATGGTATGTTGATCAACAAGAAAGTTTGATGAATATCTAATGTAAATGATTATATTTTTAAGGCAACTTTTTTTTTAATTTTTAAATCCACAGTTTATTATAATCAAAAGCTATAAAGTTTTTTTCTAGGACACATTTTATTTAATTAACTCATACATGGATCTGTACGATTTCTTAATTACAAACTTATATTGAAATTTTTTTAAGCCGTAAACTTTTCTGAAAAACGACAGTTTGGTTATAACTTTGATTATTTTGAATGATAATTTAGAATTGGAAGTTTGTTTACTCTTATGTTCTTTCAGCGAGTCTAAATCAAGTCCTTTGAATATTTTTGATTTTTTGAAATAGTAATTTAATAAAAAATACAAGATTGGTTTTATTTACACAGCAAAATTGATCAATAATTAAGTCAAGAAGAATTAATTCAAGATGACATATATTTTAATTTTATAAGATATTTCTTTTCACTTTTATAAACGGATTGTTTTTATGAGTTATTTCAATACTTTATTTTAATAACTGGTGAATGGTAAGTATTTCTTGAAAGAGTTTTGATTAAATTGTTTTTTATATTTGTGATAAAACTTTGTCTGCTTTTAATCTTAGTTCTTATTTACTCCATTTAGTTTTTTAATTCTTATTTTAAATTAGAGTAGCGTTGTTATTTTGACCATAAGTAGTCTTCATAATTATAATACAAATTGTTTCTATGTTGGTGGTTATAATCTGTCAAATATTTTTAACTAAAACATTTTGATCTAAAACTTAATTTTAGATGTCTTGAAATTTGTTGTATCATTTTATATCATAAATATGGTGCTAAAACTTGTTTGTTTTGTGGATAAAACCTAATAATAAATATAAATTTTAGATCACTTCTTATAAATTTAGATACCTTAATATTTTTCAAAGAATTTGTGATATAATCTCAATATTTTTATTTTGATAAAACATGAAAGCTTGTTTTGTATCAAGTTTTTCATATAAACTTATTTATTTATAACTTATTGTGAATTCTAATATATTTCATTGCTTATTATCTGTATTTTCATGATTTTGTTTTCTCAAAAAGCAATTTATTTTAATTAATATTTGGTTTTTGAAAACTGTATTTATTTATTTTATAGCCTAATCAAAAACACTTTATTCAATCTGAAGTTATATATAATGTCTATTTTTTTAAATAAAGTATATTTTTTACTTTTATGTTGAAATAAATTTTGTTCTGAGTTTTATTTTTCTAAAGTTTAATATAATTATTCAACAATTCCTTAAATTGGTTTTTATTCAAACTTTAAAACTAAAAGAGTTTCTTATGTTGCTTGTTTTTTGAGGATGGTACATAATATTTTAAAAGTATTTTTTATATTTGTTTGTAATGTGAATCCTTATCCTAAACCACTAAAATTATTAAATTAAATTAATCCTAAACCACCCAGAACAAAACTATTGTTTTATATATTTGATTGCTAAGTTTGTTGAAAGTTTTAAACTTAATTTATTGAAGTTCTTGATAATTTGATAAGTTTTTTTTTTCAGAAAGTTTATATCAATGTTTAACTTAACCTTTTAGCTTATCTTAGATGCTTAATTACGCTCAAAATTATAAATTGGTTACAAAAATATTTTGTAAATGTTTATTAATAGCTCTGCAAATTTTCATGAATTTGATTAATCACTAAAACATATTGCAATATATTATTCATGTTTGTTTCCTGTTAATAAATATTTGAACAAATTCATTTTTTTTTACCAAGACTTGTTTACTCATCAATTTTTTCATAATATGAATCAAACTTTTTATTATTTGTTTTAATTGAATTTTTTTTTACTTTTTAGATGATTTTTGATAATACAATAAAATCAATCGTTAAAAAGGTTAAAGACCCAGGTTTTCGCTCGGGAAGTGCATTTATAGGAACCCTGGTTCTTTTCTCTTTTATTTTAAAAGAATTTACTCAAATTCGGTACGATTTATCAAATAGAAGAAATAGAAGTATGGAGCTACATCGAGAAGACGTTGAAAGACGAAAAGGTTTTGCCACAAGAATGGATAAAGCTCCTAATATAAATGACTTGTTTGAGAAGATGGTTGCCAGTAAAGATTTGGATAATTGGGAAAACAAAAGAGTTAATAAATAAATTAATTCTTGTTTATGAATTGAAGAGTTATAAAAACATAATCAACAATTTTTTAAGTTTAGTTTAAATTTTAAACAGTTCTAAATCGAAGACAAGTTTTTAAAAAGTTTTTGTTATTTTGTTATCGAATAAAATATTTTGTTACAAAAATTGTTTGTACAATCAAAGTTCTTTTGTTACAAATTTGGTTGTTATAAGCACCATAGAGAATTTTTCTTGTAACACAGACAGAGTAATAAGAAATAATCTTCTCTTTAAACTAATCGATAGATCATTTTTTAAATTTATTTTAAAAACGTTCAATAAACAGTTTTGACAGTTTACTAATATGCAAGCAGAAAGTGAAAGTTCAGTTTCAAAGTATCATAAAAATAAAAAGACAAATAAGTTGCTAAAAAAATGCTATGTTGAAAATAGAATGCTTTTTAAGCTTTTTTCCTTTTTTTACGATTTTCTGTTATATGACCTTACTCTAGGTTCATCATTCTATTTTAGGCAAGCTTTTGACAATTTAGTTTAAATTAGGATTCCGGTTTTAAGAATTTTATATCTTATAAAGCTATTCTAATAAAAAAGGTGAGGGTTAGATTGCATAGTATTGATAAATATGAGATTATTAAGCTAACGAACAACATTTTAATTATAACTTGTTCGATTTAAAATAGTTTTGGTAAAATATTTAATTTAATGATAAGCTCAATAGATAGTTAAGACATCTAGTTTGACACCTGAATAAAAATATTTTGATTTGTAAGTCTTTTTATTCTATTCACTTTCAAGTATTAGCTGCCACAAATTTAAAGAATTTTTCATTGATTTGAGAGAAAGCAAAAAAAAAACTCCTGCTATGAAGTCAATATTTTAGTTAGTGATCTATTCGTAGGTTGTTAAGAGTTTCAGTAATTCAGATTTTTGTGTTTTTTTGTTTAAAATCAGTGCCAGTAAAATGCATACAGCTTTACCAAAAAGGTTTGTCGTATTTACTGGAGTAACAAGGTTAGAGGTTTCTAAATACTACTAGAACGATTTGTAAAATAAAACAAAAAGTATTAGTTGTATAAGCAAAAGTTTTCACCAATATTATAATAACAATCTACTAAAAATGGTTAATATTTTTGTAATACAAAATGAAATGTTCACAGTGGGATCGGTTATTGTATGATCCAACAATTTGCAAGAAGATACAATAAAAAATATTACATGCATCTGATTATTGCTTGTCGGTCCTCGCATAAGGGCCAGCAAATGAAAAATTTGTTACAAGAATCGGAAAATGTTGAAGTTTCTATTTTTAAAATGGATCTTGGTAACATTCAATCTGTGACGAAATGCTGTGCAGAAATTTCAAAAAAGTTAGTTTCAATTTTTAAGTGAAATTTTAGTGAGTTTATTTTGTAAAATATTTTATTACTTTTAACTTTTGAGGTCTAGTTTTAGTAAATTCATTTGAATTATTTTAATGACTTAAATTAAATCTTATAATAAAAATTTTAAACATAAATTTTTTTTATTTTATTTAATTTAGAATCTCAACTTACTTCAATAAAACAATAAAAGTATTTCTAGGTTAGCAAATAAATGTTTCCATATTTAATTGACAATTTTAATAACATTCAAAATTTCAATTTCATTTGTAACAAATCGCATACAAAATTAGTTTACTTAGATGTTTCAAAGCATCAAAAAAGTCATTGAAACTAATAATAGAAATATGAAGTGTACTTAACGCTTTTATGTTTAGTTTGATCTATTGTAGATTCCCTAGAATTGATGTGATGTTTTTGAACGCCGGAATTATGCCAGTTTCATGTATTAGATGGAATTATTTTCTCAAAAGCTTCTTCAACGGGTAAACCTCCACCTCCAAATATCTTAAGTGTTTTTAAATCTTATTTTTATGTCTAGAGACATCGGAAAGATTATGAAAAACGGAGAAGGACTTTTCAAACACAAAGATGAAATCTTACATAATGATTTAAGACTTATCTTCACTACTAATGTCCTTGGGCATTTTTTGATGGTTTCTACAGGGTCTCCATTTGTCCTGGCTTTATTGCTTATCTTCACAGGTACGACGTTTGAAGTCCAATTTAATGAATAGAAAAGTGACCGACACACCCGCAAAAGTGATTTGGACCACTTCAATGTCTTCAAATCGACAGTTTTTTCAACTTTCGGACATAATGTCAGCCAAGGGGTTAGTATTCCATCAATTACTTACTGTCAACTTTATGCGTTGCTAAGTACGCTTCTGTTGTTGCTACGCATCAAGTAGTTTTGTTGAGACTTGTTTGATGCGTCACTAATCAATCGAAATTAAAATTTGTTGAATAAAAGAATAAATCTTTAAAATTCTCGGATTATCTGGAAGATCCAGAAAATTCAATTAAGATGAATTATCAGCTTCTCTTTGTTTGGTTCAAGGGACTTTTGATGATGTCACTGAGTCTTTTTTTCTCGTTTTTTCATTGAAATTTTCGAAATAATTTTTGAGTAATTTTAAATTTTCTTATTATGCTTGAGTAGATATGAGATATAGTGACGTCATCAAAACACGCTGTTTAATGTTTCTAAACCGAAATTTCTTTTAATCATTAACCAATTAACTTAACTTTTCTAGGCCTGAACCTTACAGTAGCTCCAAATATGTCTTGGATGCTGTAGCAAGAGCTTGGAATGAGGAATTTCGAACTAAAGATAATGAACAACTCGTTTACAGGTGCTCCTAACGCCCTAAGACTGGGTTTTTAACCCTAAATTTCCTCCAGCATTACAGTTGATCCTGGAACAGTTCTTACTCGACTTATGGCAACTTTCATTCCTCTTTGGGTCCTCTTCCTCTTTGCTGCTCCCTTTCTTTACCTTGTAAGTTCTTCTTATTCTAAAACTGATCCCAAATTCCTCTTTCACAGCTTCGAGTAATCAATCCTAGCAACAACATTTTCCCTAGTAACGCAGCATGCGGTTTTCTAGCGGCATTTCAGACTCACAAGCCGCAAGTGAATCGCAAATTCTGTAGCTCGACTAATATGAGATGTCACAACTTTGTGAGGTCTGTTCAGCTGGACGTGACGTCTTCAGAGGCTTTTAACATCTTCAAAGAAGTCTCCCGAGTAGCAAACAATGTTTCCACCAAAGATCTTACCGATTGAAGACGTCATAAAGGCGCAAATGACGTCACAAAGTGACTGATGCGTGACTGGTGTGAGCTTTATTGCTATGACTACCTTTTACTGACCATGGCTACCATTTTGCCTCAAAGTGCCTTCAAGTAAAAGGGTCTTTCCCTTTTTTGATTGAGCCCTTTTGAATAGACGATTTTTAGCAGATTAAATTCTATTGCTATAAAATAAAATCTTGAAATGACAGGAAAATAATTTGCAGGTTTAGAAAACTACGTTTCAGCTTGATAGTTAGTTTTTATTTTATGACAAAAGAAAACTTTTACAAATTCGATCTTCATAACAAGATATTTAAAATCTCCTAATGATAAAATCTTTGAATTAATAATAATGATTATCTTGGAAGAAAAAAGACCTACAAATCTTGATCTTAGTTGCTTTAAATGCTGATCCGATTGTATCAGCCCATCTTAACCATTACTAAAGATTTTTGAGTTATCACTAAGAGTAAATATTTCTAAAGTTGCACCCTTAAAGTCTTAGATACTGATCCTATTAATCTTATTCTAGTTTTTGAAATTGATAAAGCCTATTGAATCTAAATTAAGCTTTTAAGTCTTATTTATTTAGATTGTATGCCAATAAAGTTTTGAAAATGTCAAAAAGTTTGAAATTTATTAGTTTATCATCTTAAGCTTTTATTGCCCAACAAAAACATCAAAATCGCAAAAAGAAATTTCTTAAAGTTTTTGCCAAAAAGCGACTCAGAGACTAATTGAAAAAAAAGGGATCTTGCAAAGCATCATGAGCACAGAGTCTTTGACCAGGATCCAAAATAATTAAATAAGAAACCAAATTAGCAGCTGGTCCAACAAAACGTTTCCAATAATTCAAAGTTGGCATCGGGATTCCATTCCACTTTTTGAATCGAATACTCATCACAGTACATGGCCGAGTCCAAGGGTAGGAACCAATTGTTAATCGGACCAAGATGATTCCTACAGACCACATATCTGTCGGTCGACCTCTTCTGGGGTTCCGCTTGTAAACTTCGGGAGCCATGGTGTATGAAGTTCCCCTCCTTTTTGTGGAAAGGTTCTCGGAGTTTTCAATTTCATGATATGAAATCCCAAAATCACAGATTTTTAAAATGTTTTTTTTTACCAGTAAATTACTCATCTTTAAATCTGAATGGATGATGTCTTTGGAGTGTAAATAAGCCACTCCTTCAAGTAACTGCTTAAAAAAATACTTCACAAGTTTTGAATTTCCTCTTTCCTTTTTTGGGAAAATATCTTGCAATGAATCTGCAAGCTCCATGAAGATGTAGATCTTTGATTGAGTATACATAGAAGATATCATTTTAACAATGTTATCATGATTTAGTGTTTTATGAATAACTATTTCGTTTTTGAAATTTGTAGAATTTTTACAAATCTTTAAAGCAGCCTCACGGCTTGTTTTTCTTGATTTTATCTTAAAAACTTCTCCGAAAGACCCTTTTCCAAGCCTTTCATCAACTGTCCAGTCTTGCAGCTCTTCTGGAAGTACAATCATTACTGATCACTACAAAACTGTTTCTTGTAAATGTATTTACTAAAAATTTCGAAATAATAATTTGTGTTTTAGTAAAAATTTGTTTAAAAATTCTGTATGGAGTCATTTCAACAAGAAAAAACTAACAACTTTTTACTGTATTTAAAAAGCAGTTTTAAAAATGACAAAAGTGCAGACAAACTCTAAGTAGATATACTTTATCAATAATTTTTCAGTTAAGTTTCATCTGACAAAGAACTTTAAAGATATTGTTATACCAATAAGTTAGAAGTTTCAATGGATAACGTTTAATTGTAATCATAAAACAACTTTTATTATTTAGAGATATATTTAAGCTCAGCATAACAATAAAAAAATTTCGACAAGACACAAGTAAGTTAAACTATATAAAACATTCCTAAAGACAGCTAAAGCAAACAGATTGATATACAAAAGAAGCAAATCTACTGTAAACAACTTTTATTGAAAAATGTTTTTCTTGCCATAAAACGAATTTTACTGATTACTAAACTGTTATAAACGGTAAAAATTGTAAAGAAAATATACCAAAGAAATTAAAAAACCTTTTCATGAATTTTTAAACTCACAGAAGCAGATTTCCAGAAGCCTAAATACAGTTTATCAATTTTTTGAGTATATTTTGGTATTCTTTTAATCAAATATATCCTTGAGTGATAACAAGGTTTGATTTATATCCACAAAAATCTAACTTTTCAAAAATACTTTGTTTTCTCTTTAGAAAATGATTGAAAGGTAAAAGAATCAATTGTACTTTTTATAATGTAATATCTATTATGTCTTAATGGCTTAACATGAATTTTAAATAATGAACAAATGTTGAGGTTGACAGATTTTGTTTTATTTCTTTTTCAACTATTGACAGATATAAGTTTGTTTCACTGAGATGAAATATAAGCGAAAATAAATAAGTTTATTTCAATCATTCCTCTTATGTAAAACATTTACTAATAACTTTAACTTTGTAGTTTTCGATATTTTATCAGTTTATTTATACCAAGAAGCTTGAAATATTTCTAAGCTATCAACCAACCAGTGTATAACAACAAACAAGCAAATTTTGTTGCAATTTAATAAATATATGTCTTCTTGATTTGAAAGATATTTGATACCATTATAAAAATTATAAAAATTGAATGCCATTTAGTTAAAATTTGTTCAAAGTTTCATATTAAACGAGTTTATCGACCTGGTGATGTGATCGACCTCCAATTTCTGAAAGTATCAATTTGTACAGAACGGCTTTCAGATCTTGTAGAAGATAATCTAATATTCGCAAAACAGCTAATTAAGATATTTTACTAAACCAAGCGCTAATTCTACGTGGACAGAACAATTTCTAAAAATGTTGATAAATGTCTTTTTTTACTTTGCATCAGATAGCATCAGATGAAACGATCAACTATCAACAAAGTATTAAATAATTATATAGTACCTAAAATGGAGTTATGTTTGTACTGAGAAACTAAGTTAAGTGAAGTTTAAGCCTTCAAGAAGTCAATGGTCCTAATATTACTTTACAAAAAGACACTTACACCAAAGCTCAAAACTAGACTTTTGAAATGAAAATATATTTTTGGTTTGTTGTGTTTTGAGCCGCAGACTGCTTGAAAAAAACCTATCACTAGAGTGATACAAGAGCACCAACTATCAACGTCAACTATCATTCTTTAAGAAGGTTTTATAGATGAGGAAATTTGACAAAAAAGCAGGAAGCTGTACTAAAGTTGAAAAAACTGATAAAGAATATAAACTATAGAAATTTAATCAAATTTATTATAGAAATAGCTAAACTATAGAATTTAAGGATAAATCAAATAAAGTTTTTTGATGTGTAAAGTTTGAATGTTAAGTTTTGAAATAAAATATTCATGATATATATTCTAGAGATAGTTCATAGAAAAAATGATTATCGAAATGTAAATAAAATTAGTTTTTATGTCAAGAATTATTACCTTAATATTTTAACAACAATCGTTTCAAAATTTCTTATTTCTTTATATATTGCAAATTTTCTTTTTCTAGATAAAAAATTAATCTAGTTGACATGATCTTTAAACAGGTTTAATGCAAACTCAAACTTCACCACCCAAAGAAAGACTGACACACTTTTAAAGTAACCCAGGAAATTAAAAGTTAGTTTTAGATCAAATTAGCTAGTTTTGTCTTCTACTATATATCAATAATTAATTAATTTAATCAGAGTTCACAGCTTAGGAAGACTTTAGAAAACTTTAAACAAAGACTTAAACTGATGCAAAAAAGATCGATTAAAAAGCTTGTTTTACAAACTCTACTAGTTGCAGAATACATATATATTGATTACATATATTTTAATAAAAGTATAAAAATGCTAATTGTATCAAAAAGTTCGATACATTTTTATGATAACAATTCTAAGTTTTGAATTTTTAAGTAGTATTAATTCATAAGTACATGAATTGTTTTACTCATACGGTCCAAGGTCTTTAGATTTACATCTGGCACGCCACCAGTTCAAAAATGACAGAACTTGAGTTTTAGCAGAATAAAACGGTCTTTATAGTTATAAAAGTAACTTCTTGTTTTACTTGATCAATAAAGTTTTGTTGCAAGGCTTTAAAGTATTAGAAAGTTCAAAAACAAATGCATACTGTTAATCAAAATCAATTAATCTGATTAGCAATTATTTGCTAGTTGCTTTCTAAGAGCTTATATACTTAAAAATTTAGTAAATAAGCTTTGTAAGTTTCTAATTTTTTTTAAACATATTTTTAGTATTGCTGAAAATCAAATCTGACCATAAAACCAACTTTTAATGTCGTCATCAAAGAATTCTATTAATTTTCTGTTCTTAGATACACCTTTATTTAAGCCAATCAAATTTATCCAAGTTTTTATCTTGAAAAACTTCTTTAATATTTTTTATATAAACCATAAAAAATGTTTTAATGTGTTCTAAAACCTATTTTCATAAAACAAACACAACAGAAAACAGAATTAGCTTTACTGTTAACTTTGCTAAGCTCTTTTTTCAAGTTTATTTGATATGAAGCAGAAAATAATCGTTGAAATAATTCACTTTTGCCCAGAAAGAAATATTATCTAGTAATTAATTGTTTATGTTAAAAATATTTGCTGTCTTTTGAATAAATTAGAAAGTAGAGAAAGAAATCTGCTGGAGTTTTAGATATCGAATGTTGATCATTAAACATCAATTCACTTGAATCCACAAAGATTATTTTATTGGAACGTAAAGTTGTAGAAATTGCTGAATACTTCAAATATACTTTAACGGCGTAACGTTTAAACAAACTAATCTTTTAACTTGTTGAAACAAAATCAAATGTTTTAATTGTTTGTTCTGGTGTATTACTGCTAGTCAAACTAATAAAGAAAATATTCGTAGACGAAATAAAAGAAATATGAAAGAAGAAAGAATTGATTTAGAGAAATTCGTTTGAAAACTTAGAGAAGTACATGGGTTAGTTTCATGCTAATAATTTTTTGGCATTTATAAATACTGAAAGTTAGTAGCGCCTATTAGACAGCAATGCTAATGATAAATAATTGCTTATTTAATGATCTAATATTCTGAGATTCCCAGACACAATTTTGTTCTCTAGACAGGCTCCAGATGGAATATCGATTCTTTCACCATGATTAGCGATAATGATAACCGTACCCTGTAACAAGTACAGTATGATGTTATGCATAGATACACATGACTAGGTAGTCATGAAACTATCTACTTAAAATATTATATTAATAGTTTATATGATGTTGACTTAGTGCAAAAACAGCCTAAAGTCATCACCAAATCACAGATATAGTTTGAAGAACAAACCTTTAAGATAACATCTTTACCAAATGTAACATCTCCACTAACAGTCAGATGATCTAACTCTAACATATCTGGTATGTTCGAAAAACGAGAAGCAAATTTATGAACCTAGAAACAATGAAATAAGATAAAAAGAAGTTGATTTAATGAAATAAACCTTTGTAAAATGTTCATCCCCCAATTTGATGAGTGGTGTGGTGGGAAATTGCCTTTTTTTACTCATCACCATCGTACCATTATCCAACTCATACAAGTTGCTCATGACTAACAAGAGATCTGAAGTCTTCTTCACTGGCAAAAATCTGCTTCTAGGGACATTGATTCCTTAAAAGAATATTATTTAGTGGTTTAAGAAATTACAGATGATTTGATTACCAATTGCGTTTGAAAATGATTTGATTCCAGCACCACAGGCTGTTTCAAGTTGGATGACATTCGTCCCGTTTCCAAGTCGCTATAAGCAAACAAGTAAGAAAAACAAGCAGAAAAACAAGCACAAACCTTGTTATTGACAATAACTTCCATTTCAACTTGATTAGACAACGTCAGCTCGTGAACAGCTTTCAGATTCATCCATAAATTATTTGTGTTAAAAATTTTGAACTTTGAAACACTTTTAAACTCATCCTTATTCTCACTTGGAACTTGTGCTATTTCCAACAAACGTAATTTGTTGTTGTATTCAATCAATGTGCCGCCCTGTGATTGGTTAATATTAGACGACAATCATAACCACATAAGACTCACTAACCTTAACATCAGCACGAGTTTTATCTGTAACTTCCATCACAAAATCACAGGGTTTCTCCTTATCAACGGGGTTGACCAACATATTCAAAATATCTTTTGAAAGATTTATGTTAAGAAAAGTTTCAGAGAATATTTTAGTAGTATACAGTCATCTTAAATTGCTTCGGCATTTTTAACTACCAAGGGTGCTTGTAAACTAAGTTAGTGTTTCAAGTTTATACAGAAGTTTCTCTTTGAGGTTCTCTTCCAAGCACCCTAAGCTAACTAGACATTTTTTTCTTGACTTGGTGTTGTTAGGCGTGATTTTTTAAGCTGCTAAATAGCCTCAGGTAGAACTAAAGTTTTTGTCATACTTTCAGAAGAGCTCACAAAATAAATTTAAAAACTTTTTTAAGGATACTCAAATCAACTGTGGCTCCAAGATTATCAATGTTAGAAACGAACATATATTCTCTTCCTTCTTTCAAGAATTTCTCAACCAATCCACTTTTGACGATACATTCATATACATCCCCATGCCCAGGAGGGTACCAACACTCAAGTGGATCATTACAGCTAGTTGCTACAGGCAACAAAGTTTCTTTGTTGATTCGTGGATACCTAAAAAAAGATTTCTGTAATATTGATTAGATCTCATGGAGCTTGAAGGAACCTGTTTTGGTTGAAAGTATGGATCTTAACATGGCAAGATCCATATTTTCTCAAAATTAAGTTTGTGTCTGCATCCGTATTAAAAGAGTTCATCAAAACCAAAGGGACATCAACATCATATTTCTTGTTTAAATTCTGTAAAATGTTTTAACAATTTATTATTTTCATTTATTTTCATTTTCTAATTTTACCTCAATTTGTTGGACAGTCAAATCCAGAAAGTTAAGACCATTTCGGACCAGAATCAAACTTTTAGGACCAGTGCATCCCATACTAGTACCAAGACCACCATTTAACTTGACCACAACTAATTTGCTTAAAAGATTTTTCTCAGAACAAGAATAATCTTTTGTAAGCTCACTATAAGCTTTAATCTGGTAAAACATCAAATTAAAGTAATTCTAATTTTTTAATTGGTATCTTACTGAGCCATTCGGTGGAGGATTAATATCATTCCATACAATTGAAGGTCCTGATTTTAACAAAAATCTTTTGAATAGTGTCTCAAAGTTTTCAAAATCTTTTGCTGTTGCCTTAAAATATAATTTTAAAATGTTTTAATGAAATTTCTAAACTGAAAAAATTTCATAAATTCACAAAATTATTTCTATAATTTATAAAAAATTTTTCATAAACTTTTTTTTTTATTATTAAAATTTGTAGAAACTATTACAAGTGTTACAATAAGAATTGTTTTTTAATGTGTTTACAATATAATTAAGTAACAAAAATATATTTTATGTAATTATACAAAAAAGACAATTAAATTTAATTAACTATAAAATGAAAAAAATTTACAACAAGTTTTAAAGTTTTCAATTAATATATTTACAAATTTCATATAATTGACAATTATAAACTGCTTAAAACTGTATTAGTTCTTTATAGCAATAAATAAAAACAAATAAAAATTCTTACATCTTGTTCAACTTTAGATGCTGTATCTGCTAAATTCTTTAATTCATGATGTAAAGCTGACCTAGCATCATTCTTCATAAGCTGTTGAAATTCCATTATACTTTGTGCCCTTGACTGTTCTGCTTTTGAATTATCGTCAGTATTATTCACATTAAATAAAATCCCCCAATCAACGTAATTACTACTCGACTGTCTTCTTGGTCCTAAAATAAAGATAATAAAAATTGGAAACTACTAAATTTTGTAAACAAAAGTTATTTCACTTCAAAATCCGGTCACAGTCTTTTATAAAACTATAATTTTAATTCGATTCATATCACTAGAGGCAGCAGTTACTCAATCTTAACTTATAGAATTTTAGATGTAGAAAAGTGTTTAACGCCTAGTTAAACATTAATAAGCTTACGTATTTGATTGCTAATGAGAATGTAGAATATATAAAGAGGATAAAGGTGAGTAAACATCAAATGGTATGTTTATTGTCTTGATGTTAACTTACCGGCCCTTTTACAAAATACTACAATAGTGTGAGGTTTTTACGTGTATAAGGGTAAAAATAAGTAAACTATACGGGAGCTATAAAAAATAGAGTTATTTTGTTATTTAAAAGTTAATTTGTCATCTTATTGTTTGTTATGGAGCTATTATAAAAATTGTTCGATTTTATGTTTTTGTAATTTTTCTTTCTTTAATTAGTATAAAATTGTGGATAGATTTGTCTATATATTCTAAGAGTTAAAAATAATTGAGTTAAAGAATATTGAATAAAATTTGAATATTGCAATTAAATAAAATGAACCTAGATTTAAAAAAGATATTTTTTATGGATTACTTTCTTTAAACAGTCTTATATAAGTCTTAAATAGTTTCGATTTTAAATATTAGTAAATTTAAAAAAAGAGTATTACAAAATAATTTTTTCGAAACTTTATCTGGCTTATAAGCTGCTTCAAATTTTTGATTATTTTTTTTTAAACATTAACAGATGTTCAAACAAAAGTAAAATTGCCGCAGGCCATAGATACAGCACATGCAAAAATCAAAATATTAAAACTAACTTTTAGATAAAATTTAAGAACGAAAAATGATTTTGCTAAAAATAATTACAACTTTCGAAACTCAACAATTTTAAACTCTTTTTTGTTGTTCATTTTGAAGCTACAGGAAGTAATTAAATTGTGATACAATTTTGTATAACATTTACGAAAAAAAGTAAAAAAATGCTATCATAAAATATTGAAGTTAAATTTCATGACAAACTAAATTATCTCTTGTTGATGATAAACTTTTGCAAGAAAATATCGTAAAAAAAACACGTAAATACGAAACGCAACACGATCTTTGTTGTATAAGCTAATTTTTATAAGGTAATTACATACGATAGGCAAATAAGAATAATACAGTTAAATGTAATTTAATACTTATTCTAGTTTTGTACTTAATTACTGTAAAGACTAAAATAATTTATACAAGCTGTTTAAATAAACTGCTTAAGCTATAATCATAGTATTTACAATGCAGAATTTGTGAGCATTAAAAGCTTATTGAAGTTAAATTAAAGGCGGTTTTCCTGTATGTCAAAAGAAAATACACCGTGAAATCTTAGAATCCAAAAAAGCTAAAACACTTACCTAGCATTTTGATTGGTTGTTAAGCAATAGATCACTGTTAATGCCGAATATTGAATTAAGTAATGACCCCAGGTTTAAAAGATGAATGTTAGATCATAAACTAAATCTATCCTTTTATACTCAAAATTCTAGTGTAAAAAAGGCAAAAAAAAAGCATAAAACAGTCGTTTAAAACAATTAAATAAAAGAATTTTCTTTTTAACTTTTTCTTATCCAGTCTAGAAGATTAAATCATCATACCCGCAGGCTGCCGGTAGAAATATTATCAAAGCTATGAGCTGTCATTATTTTGTAACATAGCATCGTTCAAAAATGTATACTTTTATAAAAAAAAAACTTGATTATCAAGTTCTAAAGTCAGAAATAAACTGTTTGCTTTGATTTAGTGGAGAAAAGTAAAAATTTCACTGGAATCTGAACTGTTTAGAAACGTTTTTAAGATTCAATAATTATAAAACTGAACACAAAATTTCATTTTTGATCATATTTGAATTACTGTACAACTCATTTGAAAAAGTTTACCATTAATAAACAATTTCAATAAGTTCTGTTTATTATCAATTCTGTTTATTTATTTCTACTAACTGTTGTAATAAACTAAGTATAATAAGCAAACTGATAGACTTTAACTTTTTGCAATTGTAACTATATATCCTGTTTTCTAAAATAACCAAACCTCTAAATCAAATAAAGCGTAATTTCTTGTTGTACAACAATATTAAGTAAGCTTTAAACATATTAAATAAGTCATAAATCTAAACATCCTATTAAATTCTTGATGTTTATGTGATCACCAATTAGTTCTATAAGACATTTGAACTAAACAGTTAAACTTATAAACTCTAGAATATAATCATAGCTAAAATTTTTCGCTTTTTAGTATTATTCTAGTTTTTTATATTAGGGAGTTCACCTATCAGCAAACAATTAATATGAATTGATGTTTTTCATAAATGTTAAATGCCAAGTCTTACAGCGTAGATTGCAAGTAAATATTTAGTGAAGACGTTAAAGTTAGCACAAAATAAAGGAGAAAAATGTTTTCTTAAATAGAAATTTTCTTAAAACGTTTTTACTAAAGTTAAACTAAAAGTTAATCAACATTTACTGATCAGATTTAATATTTCTCTAGCTCTAGTTACCGGATAAAAAGTCTTAAATTTAAATATTGGAAACTTAAAAGTTTTCTATCAAACAAACTACAAACTTTTTGAGCAAAATAAAAATCAGACAAAGTAAAATTTTTTCAAACTTTTATTCACATCTTAATTTCTTGCAAGTAACAACTTTTATTTTTGTAATCAACTAGTTGGTAGTCAGTGATTTTTTTTTGATAATTTTGCTAACGAATTTTTTTATTAACGAAAAACTAAGCATTTTCGACAAAAAAATTCTAAAATGACATAAGAAAATGTCATTAATGTCTCAAAACTGTTTTTAAATTTGACACTTTTTGACTTGCCTTTTTTGAAAATTGCCTTCAAAATAAATCATTTTTTTTGTAGAAAGTATTTGATAAAGAAATCATTTACTGTTTAAAAATTTTGAAGCTAATTTTAATAACAATATTTATTCTTTAGTCTAATTGTAATCAGCAAAATATTTTTTAATTTTATATAATGATTGGGTTATAAAAAATATGTTTTGTAAACCAACAATCAAATCAAGTTAAAAAGGCCTGGTACACTTCTATCTGTATGTTGTGTTCTGGGCTCTTGCAGCACAATATTTTAAAGTAGTATTGAGGGCTGTTATCTAATAACATTAAATAAGACGCAAGTCTGTAAATTTTGCTCAATTTGAAAACATTCTCGCCAATGAGAATTGGTTTGCTAAAATATTGTGATAAGCCTACAAAGGCTTTTTTATAAATACTTTTTAACAAACAGATTTTACGCTTGGCCGTTAAGAATACTTAAAATTCGTTTGTTTCTACTAAACCGCAACAAAATATTGGCTCTGATAGTCTTGATTTTCAAAAAATATTACAAGGATTCCTGAATACTTTTCTACCTGATAATTTACAAGTGAATATATGTTTTCATTATATAAGTACTTAATTTAAAAAGTATCTAAACACTGTTTAACTTGGTTATTCACTGGAACCAATTCTTTTTAATGCTACTTTCTTTTTTCATACATAAACATAATTTGTTTAATGCGTTAGATTCATTAAGTAGTTAGTGATTTTTTCGTAACTGTATCATTTCGCAAATAACTATGAGTTATTAGTACACAGATCATCTTTAAAAAGTTTAAACAATTTCTTAGTTATTAATGCCATTAATGATTCATTTCTGAGAATATTTGATAAAGTATTTGACTATAATTATAGATTTAAATCTATTCTTTTACTGTAAGCAATGATCTAATAAATAGAAATATCACATAACTCTATATATTATAAGATGAAAATAAAAAAGATAATAACTTTTTACATATCCTTTTATTGCTGAAAGACGTAAAATTTATTTACTTTTTTTCTTTTAAATAATTTCACTAAATTTCTTTATAAAACCTTTCAAACAAGGTAGTTTTTGAAATGCAATAATTGTACTTTCTACTTTATAATTGTAGATTAATGACCTACAAGTATCTTTACAAATTCCATCATATTTCAAATAATATCGAATATAATTCTTAATAATATCTATGTAATAACCTCGAAAGAGTTTTATCATATTTGTATAGTTTTCTTTGCTAGCAATTTAAGTGTAGACTTATTTATACTTCTAAGCTATTATTTTGCTAATTTGGTCTATTTTTAAACTTTTTCCTATTTTTTAGTTTTGTCCCGTTGATATTTTCTGCTTTCTACCAGTTTTGTTTATTTTATGAGTGAAATAGGTGTCTTCCTTTTAGTAGTAAATTTTATTAAACGTTATCTAATCGATGATTTGTCGCAAACATTTGTTGGTAAAAGAATTGACTTCGATTTTTTTCATTTTAACATTATTTTGTTTGATTTATATACATTTTGGCTTATGTGCGTTGTATAATGTAAACAAACTTTTTAAAATTTGTTATTAAGAAATAAGAATTTAGTGAAATTTAGATATTTTGTAATGAATTTATTAAATCAATTTAGTGTACCATTTGAAATACCAAAGAAATTTTTGATTAAATTTAGTTTATAATTTTTATTTAAATCTGAAGAAAAAGCTTTTATCAATGAAATAACAAGTTTTCTTAAAATTTGTTATTAATTTTAAATTATTTTTAAGAATTCCTTAACAAGTTTTTAAACTTTTCGAATTTTTCTCAGTTTGTTTAGTTTTGAATATTTTTCCAGGAAAATAAATTTTTCTTCTGTTTAAACTTTTTTGATTACAAGTTTTTGTTTTAATACCTTTATCTGTTTTATTTTGAAATTATTTTAAATATTTTCACAATTTTTTTAACATAGTCTATATTTTATATATAACCATTATTTATATTTATTACATGTAACTTTAAAAAGTTTAATAATATTTTTATATAATAATGTTTTTGTTTCTAATATTGAAAAATAAATTATAGACTTCTATCAGTCTTTTGTTGTTTCTTATATAAACAAACCCTTCATAAGTTTTTTTGATCTTTAATTTTGTGTTATAAAACAAATAAATTTTATATTTAGCATAATAACTTATTACAAACTGAATGGTATACTTTCTTTTAATTGTTAGTGGTCTTAAATATAATCTTTAAGATTGTCTTATAAAATATTAATGATTCTTCATAAGACCTAAGATATTTTAATGTAGAAAATCACCTCTAACACTATTTAAGCAGCAAAAATTGTTTTTCCAGTTTTTAAACCTTTCTTATTCAAAATTCTAGATTTGATTTTTTAGTTTTTAGTTATGAAATACTTCTTACTTAATAGTGGAAATCTTTCATATTATGGCTTTGGACAATGTTATTGGCAGAGAAGATAGTGTGAAACTACATTTTACTACTAGAGAAGGGAAGTATAAACAAATGCATCTTTCTGAAGAATTTTATGGAAAAAATTTGCAATACCCTTCATCACAAGTAAATATTTTATTTATGTTTATAAATCATAATATTTTGTTTG
This sequence comes from Pegea sp. RAD2-039, assembly GCA_034620365.1. Taxonomy (NCBI): domain Eukaryota; kingdom Metazoa; phylum Chordata; class Thaliacea; order Salpida; family Salpidae; genus Pegea; species Pegea sp. RAD2-039. Next base: position 285,354 of record JAQGEQ010000240.1, read on the forward strand.
TAATGATTCATAACTTAATGAGTAATTTCATTTCAAACATATCTTAAGGCATTTTTTGTTAGTTATTTTGTTTTGTTGTTACTGTCTTTTTTAATAATAGCAATTATAGTTTGGTAATGTGATTATAAAAGTTAAATGAGTTTAAAGTAGAATTAAAGAGATTGCAAATATTTCGGATAAATCTCTTAGACATTTTTAAAATCATTATAAGATTAAATCTTATAATAAACTTAAATAATTTTAAATATCAAAGTTTGTTGGACATTTATAGGGACCAGCATCTACATCAACACCTGTAAAAACCTCATTTGTTAAAATAAGAAATGGAAACGAAGAGCAAGAGTGCATATGTCTTACTATTGGAAGAGAACTATTTTATTTTCTACATAAAGCAATTCAACAAGTAAAAATTTTTATTTTTAATTTAAATGGTTTATATTTCACTAAAATACTCAACTAAAAAATCAAGTTTATCATTTAATCTTTTGTTATTGTTATTTTTGCTTTATGTGTTTAGAAATATCGAAAAATTGTGTTTTTTTGATTTGCTATAAATTTCTAAATGATTAATGATTTGAATTCACTGTTATATCAAATTAGTTTTTAATTTAGTTTATTGTGCTAAATAAAGAGCCCGTTTAGTTATGTAACAGTTTAAAGATACATCTAAGATAAGCTTCAAAGATTGAATTCAATAATTCCAGTAAACATTTTTGAGGTATTATAAAGACATTTTAAGTATATTTTTTTGTTCTGATATTTAGGTGAACCTTCCCTTAGATTTTATTGATAAACGGACTTATAGAGGCGTGGCACCAACATGCCATGACATCAACCAATTTTCGGCTTGTCATGATAGTGTTAAGATTGCTGTTGGCTTTACAGCTGGTCAAGTTCAAGTTATTGATGTTAAAACAAAACAAAGTTTGAATATTATGAACGAGGATGTAAGTTACCGCGCTTGCTTTTGCAAGTTAATAATTAACTAAATTCTCTCTTTAACTACTTAATACTTAACTCAATTCATTTTGTACTCTGCATTTCAATTTTCTATTTAAGCTTTATTGATTAAATAAAAAAAGTTTGATTTTTCATCAATTTAAAATCTTTACTAAATCTATTTCAAATTCTTTTTTTTAAATATATTTAGAAATTTGCTAAAAATCTTTAAGTATTTTTACAGTTCAAAGTTTTAATTTTCTTTTTTTTATCTTTTGACATGTTTGTAGAGATCTGTTGAAAAGTCTCGTGTAACTTGTGTTAAATGGTTCCCAAATCATGAAAATATTCTTCTAACTTCACATAGAAACGGAGTAATGTACACTTATGACGTTTCACAAACCTGTTCAAATGTTTCTCTTACTTTCCAATCACAAGTAACTTAATCTATGTTCTTAAAACTCAAATCACAAATTGAATTTCTGTCTTTTTATAGCCGATTAAGTGTTGTGAAGAATACGAAGTTTATGTGCCAGATATAAAAACAAACACAAGCTCAGGGAGTTCAACTCCAAATTCTGAGTGTGCATCTACTAGAAATCCTCTTTTTAAATGGATTATCACAAAAGATGGTTCCGCAGTAAATAATGTTAAATTTTCACCATGTGGTTGTTACTTAGCTGTTGTAACTCAAGTAAGTTTTGATTTGTTACGCTAAAAATCTTCAGATTAATCAGAATAGTCAACAAAAATATTTTGATTTTTTTTCCAAGAACTTTAAACTATTTTCATTAAAAGTTTCTAGTGTTAAATTTTACTTAAAATACTAATGAATCTGGTCTAGAATCCCAGGTAAAGAACAACAATTAGTTGAATCGATTTAGCAATTTGACTCGTAAAAACTCCTTCGTCAAAAGCACCAAACCAAGAAAACTTGTTTTACAAATAAATCTTGTGGTTGGTAGTTCAGAGTGCTGAAGGCTTAATTTCTTGTAAAAATCAAACAATTTAAAAATTAGTTCAATTAAAACTTTCTTTTTGATCTTCGTCAGTTTTTTTTAAATTTTTAAAAGTAACTCAATCAATTAAATCTTTGTTTCAAAGGTCTTAAATTTGAACCCCTGGGTCTAGGCACTCATCAAAACAGATTTATTTGTTAACATGCCTTCCACATAATGGTTTAAAGACCATACTCCTAAAATCTTCTAAATAAAATCTTGTGGTTTTAGAACGGATTCCTTCGAGTTTTTCATCATGAAGATTTTGAGCTTGTGGGATCGATGAGGAGTTACTTTGGAGGACTCACCGCTTGTGATTGGAGTCCAGATGGCCGTTTCATAGCAACAGGAGGTGAAGATGATCTTGTAACTGTTTGGAGCTTTTGTGAGCAGTGTGTTGTATCACGTGGAACAGGACACAGCTCTTGGATTACTGATCTTTCATTTGATCCTTATTGTTGTGATATCCCTTCTGATTACGACGTCAAAACATTCTATGATCTTCCCAGTGTAAACGAATTAACTAATCAAAAACAAGCTGCATCTTCGGCTCCTCCTACAACAGAAGAAGACCCTCCTTTATATAATGGTGGCGTCACAACTTCAATGAGGCGACTACGTACCTACAGCAACGTGTCCAAGTTATCCAGGATGAGTTTAGGACTTGATAAAAGCATCCCATCCTTATCATATCGATTCGGATCCGTTGGACAAGACTCTCAACTATGTTTATGGGAAATAGATCAAAATATTCTCGCTTGCGCCCGTGAGAAGAGGACTAGTTACACTTTTAATAAACTAGGAGAAGCCCCAAACGTTACAGTTGATGATAACGCTTCAGAAGTCGGTAATTCGTCTTCAACATCCGTCAGTTCTACCGCGAGTGGCGCGAAGTCCCCAAAAAACGATTTTCTAGAAGTTGATCCTAATTTGACTCCTTTGAGATCCCTTAGTAATCCCCAACTTCCAAATGTGAAGAAGAAGAAGAATGGATGGTCGTCTCTAGGTAAATTTGCCACTCTCGGGTCTACGGAGCGCCGGAATAGTCGATCTTCTAAAACAGATCGTAAGGAACACAAACGAAACGCTAGTTTGCCCTATTTCGGTTTCCGCGGATCCAACAACCAAAATAATCATAAATATGGCATCCATGGAAAGAAAATGACCCCTGAAAGGATAGAAGAGTTACCAGTAAGTGACGAAAAGTGCCCCAGACTACTTTGTCCTTCAAGTTTCACTTACAGGTCGATAACCATCCGTTGGGGAGTGAACTATGTCCTCGAATGTATCAAACCACAATGCTAGAGCCACTTGTTTGTAAGAAAATATCTGTTGGACGGTTGACTGGTATTGATTTTAAAAGCGATGGAATCGTGACTACATGCCAAGAAGGTTTTATTCAATTATGGAAGCGACCTGTGGTTTGTTCTTTATTTTACTAGTTTGATAAACAAAATTGATTTTAATTCGAATTATTTCTGTAAAACGCTATTTTAGACCTCAAAAATGTTTTTAAATTGATAAAAATTTTCCGATTTATTTGATTATTGATTGATGACGTCACAAGCAAGCCCACCGCTAGACGGCAGTAGTGAGCGGAAGTAATTAATTTTTATATTTCAGAAACCCTCTGACGTCATGATGACGAGTAACGATGCTGAGGTAGCAACGACGTCATCAAGAAGTGATACGATTGTATGAGCACCAATTGCACTAAAAATTACCTGAGAGTATTAATGACATCATGTGACGTCATCAAGCAATGCCGTCATTTCGCCTGATTGCTGAAACACTAAATCATTTATTTTGTGCTTTTTTTGTAGGAATTATTTCAATTGCATCTTAAATTCAATTTTTTTGTTTCTTTGCATTTTAATAACTTGTCTTTGAGCTTTTTAGGGTACATTAGGGTCTGTAAATAATGAAGAAAATGTCCCTGTTATGAATGAGCAGCAAATTAATCTTTGGCGGCATTTTTCGGGACAATTTCCAATTTATTTTGTGCCTTTTTAATTTTTAATAGCTGAGAAAGTTGTAAAAGTTATTTATGTTTTTTGAAACTATGCTAAAACACTTCTTCATCTTTATTCTTTTTGTTTGTAAAAATATTCTTTCGCGTAATTTGAATCCGTAAAAAAGAAAATGATAAAAAATCAATAAAATTATTTAAATTAAGAAATCGGAATTTTGCTAACAGCTTGAATTAAAGTCATTTTTAAGGATGCCAAACAGAAATTTTATTCATTTTAAAATTGAGACGCAAAAAATCAGTTTTGATTTTGACCATCTACAAAGTCTTTGATACTTTCAATGAACTTGTTTGTTTCCTTGCCATGATAAGGAAAGATTGATGGCAAGGAACCAAAGTTTAAAACAGCATGAAGACTATGTGGAAGATATTGAAGAGTTAAATTGACTCCATAAACTTCTAGAAGATCAGCAAGGATTAACTGCGGATAAACAATCATCAAATTTAGATAACAATCCAAGAATATTTATCAAACCCCTTCATCTCGTAGTTGATCGTACCCGCACACCATCAATAGTGTCTTAGGAAGTTTAGAAAGGAGTTGATCTTCTTGTAATAAAGGTGACATCTTCCAATCTAAAACTTGTTTCATTTTTTCATTTTCTAACAAATTTCCCAGTGGTTTTTGGTAATTAATTTCACCACTTAAATCAAATCTACAATATTTGCAAATTACAATTTGAGGAAAAGCTTTTGACGCCTACAAACTTTTTATTAATAATTTTATTGTTTATCTTCTGGCTTTGAGGATAACTCAGACTTTCAAACAATCTCCTGTTTTTAAGCTGATCTATATTACCATCTTTGATTCTATAAAAGTTGAGGGTTAATTGAAGTTAAAAATGGGTGAAATTAAAAATACCCGAGATAAGAAAGCCAGAAATTCAATAATAAGTCATCTGGTAAGATAGGGTTTCCGTTGAATTTGTGTAAATAGCTATCAAGCTTAAAATTTACTAATTGCAACACTGGATAAGCAAGTGCTTGCATAACAGGTATATTTATACTATCATCTTTTTCTTTCATTCTAATCATTGTAGACAGCACCGAAAAAGCCAAATTACCACCTTGATACATTTTTTTAATGGTGGTAGTTTTTAAATATTCATTCTTACCAGCACTATCACCACTTAAAATGATTCTTTTAGGATCAACATTAAACTCTGAAGCTCTTGCTAAGAACTCTAATGTACTTTGCAAGCAATCTTGATAAGGTTTTGGGTAAGGGTACTCAGGTGAAAGATGATAACTGAAATATAGAGTAAAATTAAAACAATTAACATTCTTCAAACACTAAGTAAATACAAAGTTTGAAAACTAACTTTGGTGACATTACAACATATCCAGTTTGTTTAGATAAAGCTTTCATAAAATCTAGATGACTATCTGAAAAGTTACAAGCTAGGAATAAAGATGAATTTAAGAGATTTTATTACCTGTATTAAACAAAGTAAATCCTCCACCGTGATAGAAGATTACAGCGGGTCTAAGCTGATTATTTGTTTCATCTGATAAGAAATATTTTAAAGGTCAATAATTGCACAATATTTTCCAACCTTTTGGTCTTATAACTAAGCTGTCAACATTTGCAAAAGTTGTAAATTCGATATTCACATCCCTATAACTTGTAAACAGTGTGAGTAGTTTTGTGATGCCATAATAGGGCAACCAACGATTAATCCCAATTTTGGATAAAACAGTTGCCTTAAAAATAAACAATTGCTTAATAATTAGTCAATCTTTTAAAAAAATCGACTTAATATCTAACTAAAACCTACCGTGGTTTCACACAACGAAAATATATCTGCTGTAAACTGCAATGGATAAAAGTCTGGGCAATCCTTTGGAATAGGAGAATGGATGTAGAAAAAAAACACTGCAATTAAAATAACAACAAATGCTTTCATTTTGCCTAAATTCTTTCTTTGTAGCTCAAGAAGTTTAGATAATATTAGTAGGCGTTGAAAAGCAGATCGTTTTTGAATAGCCGGAAAGAGGCTTCTGCACGTCTGATTGATTATAAAATTATTCTGGAAAAACCTTTTAAACATTTTTTTTAGTGACTATCAGCTATTGATTAATCAATAGTTTAGTATAAAAATAATATTCTATACTCAGCTTGTAAAACTGCTCGTAAAATTTCTTAATTAATTTTTTTCATTAAGTTTTAAACTTTTAAATTAGAATATTCATAATTTTTTAATTTTTCTAATTATTTCAAGAAAGTTGTTTGTAATAGAACTTAAAGCTTTCTCTGGAAATTTTTCTTGTTTAAACTGATTAAACATTGTTCAAATTTTACTTTTGAAGCTTTTATTATTGACAAACCTTTATCTTCCACCTATCAATATTTTACTATTCTTTACAAGTTTTCGTTCAAAAATTCAAAAATTATCAATTACACTGAAATAAAATTAAACCAGGTGTTAAAAAAGCAAAAAAAGAAAGAAAAAAAAGATGTTATTTGTGAGAATGTGTGTTAGCGAGAGGTTCTTTTCAGGCACCCTCCTTCGAATTTATTGAAGTAAATAAATAAATAAATTAAAAGTTTCATAAACCCCTTTTTATATTCTGATACAAAATAAATAAGTGATCTTCTAAATCATGTTGAAACTTATAATCAAACAGAAAAGTTAAATAAAAGAAATGTGTTGATTGCGCTATCGTGTGGTTATTGCTAATTTGTTTAAACTTTTCTCATTAATTTAAAATTGATACTAAAATTCAAAATCTCTAAATATAAAAAATATAGAAAAGTAATCTATGAAATAAAATTTTAATCTACTTTTATTTAAAAATAGATTTCTTTTTATTTCAAAATGCATTTCTTATTTAAATTTAATCTTTTTTCATAGACCTCTACATACAAATTAATACTTTTGTTTTATAAGTTGCTGAGCTTATCCTGATTGGTAGAATGGAAATGTCACCCTGTAAGTGTATATAGAGTCACATTTAACCACACTGACCTATGTTTGCTATTTGATAATAATAATAAAGAGAAAACAAATCATAGTTTACAAATGAGAATTGTGGCAATAGTAAAACGGTTTGGCTTTAGTTTCAGAAGCAAAAGAGTTTGGCATCAAGTACTATTTGTGCAGTATAATAAAAAATTTGCTTTGATTAATGTACCAGGTAATATAGGCTTATTAAGGTGTAATGTGTGTCGTCTGAGTTGGTATAACGTGAGGGAAGGTCTAATGGAAAAAAACCATCGAATTGAAGGTCAACTAAATTGTGGATAATTTTCAAAATAAGAATTAAGTCGTATTTAATCCGTCGGATTTCCAAAGTATCTAAATTGAAGAGACTGAGACGATGTTTATAACTATCATATTTAATATTAAGTTTCCTGCATACCAATCTCGTAAATGTGGCCTGAACAGATTCGTTTTTTTTTATATCACCAACTTGATATGGCATCCATGCACTGACATTGTATTCAAGAATTGGACGTACGCACAATTTGAAAAGATTGGTGAAAAGCATGGGTTCTTAGAATTAAACGTTTTTATAATAAGGAAGACAAAGCTGATTGATTTTCCACAGATTCGAAAACATAATTGCGCCATTTAAAGTCAGATGATAGAGTAATGCCAAGGTCTAGGACCGAAGATACTCGTTGAACAATAAATCTATTGATGGAGTATTGGTTCAAGCAATTTACAGCTGGTTTACGAGAAAAAGTTATAAGTTCAGACTTTGTGGGCTGGATTCTGAGCTGCTAATTCGTAGACCAGTTTTCTACAGTGTGTAGTGTAGTTTGAAGTTTTGAAGGATTGTAAGATAATAGCTTAATAACATCTGCATACACAAACACATTGACATCATCTATAGTCTTCTGACTCGGTCTCCAATGAAAATTAAAAAGATAAGGGGACCCAGAACGGAACCCTGAAGAATACCTTTGGTGACTTGACAGGAAGTAGATAAAGATCTTGCTACAAGAGTTTGTTGGGTTCTATCTGATAAGTAATCTTCAATCCACTGTAAGATAAAGCTGTTGATTTTTAATTTTTGTAAAACAATAATGAGCTTGTTGCTTAAGGCAGAATCAAACGCCTTAGAAAAATCGAGATATATGATGTCACAAGGAGTATTACTTTCATAATGGGCTGTAAGCTCATTAAGAAAAGTGAGATGTTGAGTCAGGGAAGATCTTCGTTTCACAAAGCCATGCTGGACATCAGATATTAGATGGTGCTCCATCAAATGACTGGTCATGTGTCTGTAAATTATATGTTCTTCAGTTCTGCAGATAACTGAAATCAGCAAAACTGGTCTGCAGTGTTTCTCGGACCCTTTTTATGAATTGGAGTAATAACACACAAATTTTTGGAACTCTTCCTCGCCTCAGAGTGATGTTAAAGAGTAGAGATAAAGGTAGTGATAAAGAGGAAGTAGTTTTTCTTAAAAACAAAGCAGGGATCTAGCCAGGAGTGTTGGAAACTGATGATGCTAAAGAAGAAATAGCCTTAGCTTCTGTATCGACCATCATGTCAAGATCTATCATCTGTAGAGACATTTGTAAGAATGTTAAAGTAGGAAAAAGAGGGAGTATTGGTTGCAAGTCTGGTCATTGATACTTTTGGAACGCCCACAAAATCAAGGCATTTAGAGCACATTTGATTGAAAAATTTACTGTAATCATTTTTATCAGTCTTACAGACATTAAAGATGATGGTATTGTTTTCTCTAACTTCACAGTCCAAAGTAAGTTTTATGTTACCTTCTTGGCAAGAAGCTGCACCATGCTAGCATTTTTGTCGGAATCAGAATCAACAACCACCGAGGCCCAGGTTTAGAAATTTTTTGGTTGATTTTGGCAACATCATTTTTTAATTATTATGATTTTTATAAGCTGTGCAATTTTCCAACTGATTGTTTCAATAAAGTCAAATTTAAATATTTTCAACAATGTTTAACTTATTGATATTTTTGGATTTTTATTATCCTATATTTAGTATATTTTTATTTTATTTAAAAAATATTTGAAGTTAATTCAACTATTTGCTTTTGTTTATTTAGCTGTCACGGTACATTAGTGTTAAAAACTTTCTTTTAACGCAAAGCTCCAAATTGAAAGTCGGAGTTAGAGCCTCTTAGGTTGTTTGCAATCCACCAGCTGGGCGCAGCTTCATCAATCCTTCTGTTCTGCCGCATAAACAGGCTAGCGTGGAGACTATACTGCTACTACTTAAAAGATTAACAAATTTGAAATTGCTATTTTTACATTTTGTTGTTAGAGGTTTCGTCCACAAATCACGTGATACATACTGTGTAGTTTTTTAATTAAAATTTTGTTGTCTACCTATGTGTATAGAATTAATTGCTATATAACAGTTTGTTTATAGAGTGTGGGGTTTGTGTACAGCAAACATATTGATAAAATTATACGTGAGAGCATTTCTGCACGTGGTCTGCAAAATTATCTTGTCAACAAAGCTATAACAAAAGATCCAAAACTTAAAAATGATAAGTTGTGTATATAACAAATAGCAACAAATTTTATTTGTAAATATGTACACTTCTAAAAGATTTCATTCGATTTTGTTTGATTAAGAATGAACATCTGTCTGAGTTCAAACAACCTTTGACCCAACATTTTTTTCTCAAAATTATTTTATTTTTAGAATCATTAGGAACAAATTGCATCCTGAGTTATAAAAACACAAAATTACTAAAACAACTTTCTAATTTGATCACTTGAAATAACAGATCATTTTAGTTGTCTAATATTTCAAACTAAAATGCTACTTAAATAATCTTATGAGTAAATAAGCAACAGATATTACAATTGATCTAAATTTATAATATTTAATTTAAACCTTAACACCGAAGTCTTAGTGAAATTTAGAATCAAACTATCTGATTGGCACAGAGCTCAAATTTACCTGCAGCAAAATTTGAAACATTATTTATCTGAAGTATAAAGAAAAATCTGTTTGAAGTTTTCAAGTTTACATTTTACTTCAAACAACTCTGCATAACATATGAGTGATTTTAGTCATAAAAAGGATTGCTTTGTCAGAAGTAGCTTAAAAGAGGAACTCTTTAAATCATCTAAATTGAGTTGAGTTCATATAATTGAGATAAACAATTAGTTACCGTAGCCAACCTTATAAAAGCCAGTTTAAAGAGTTTGATTCTCTCAAAAGCCTATTTTAAATTGCTGAAAATAATTTTAGTGTAATATTACATTTACAGTAATAAATAATACATTACTAATTAAAAATAAACTAATTATTGATCTTAATTATCGATAAAAATATTTTTGTTTCCAATTATTTATCCAACATTAACAAAAATGAACTGAAAGAAGTTCATTTCAGATACTTACCATAAAATTGTTTACCAGTTTCCTTGTAGTATGACAATCATTAAGAATAATACAAAGCTATAGTGTAGTTAAAAAGACAGATTTTTTATTGAAATCAGTACAATAACATACAAAAATTCAAAATATGGTTAAATAATTACAAGTATTTGTAAAAAAGATTAGGTTTTGACTGCATTTGGGTTAACAGTAGATAGAATTTGATAAATTATGTCTAGACAAATACAGGAAGTTGTAGAAATGTTTTTTTTACCACAGTGGTTGCTGATGGCTTCAAAAGAAAACTACTGTAGTAACTTTTACTTCAATTCAATCTTTAAAAATTTTTATAGCTTCTGATTAGTCTGAAATAGTAATCAAACTTTAATAAGTTAGCTTTTTGGTATTGAGTTGAACTTTAAATATCAAAAGTTAAGTAAATGTTTTGTAGAAACAACCTTCAGTGTAATCAGCAATCAAAGTTGAAATGAAAAAAGGGAGTGCAAACAATAAAAGCTCCAATAATTGGCCATTGAAGTCAGATCTGGTTTTGCAAATTAGTTACTACTTTGTATGAAATGGATGATGGTTTTTAATATTTAGCTTTTTTCAAATTTGTCAATTTCAATTATTTTGATAAAATTAATGATAAAAACTTTTATAGTCAAAGGTTTTGAGAAGGTATTAGAATGTCTTCTGTTAGTGTATTATTACTTCTATTTTTGTGTGGACTGTCTGCAGCCACTAATCAAGGCAACAACGGAAAGTAAGTTATTTTTGAAATTTTGTAAAATTAATTTTATTAATTCGTTAAGAAATACTTTCATTTTTATTTTTAAAAGTTTTAAATTAAATTAAAGTTTTGTTGCTACTTTTTTGTTGCTTAATACTAATGTCTAATAATGTTTAAAACTAATCAATATTATCTAAACTTCAAAACCCAAAAAAACGCTTCTTGGTGTTACTTTATTACTTTTTTTTAAATCAATCACTTATTGATTGATAAAATGTGAATTCTGGTCTAACATATTTTAATATTGTCAAATTAAAAGTTCATACAGAAGAACTTATTATTATGGAATGCAGCCAGGAGTTAAGAGTAATCAAGGAGTCCGTGTTCCCGGACGTAACTATCGAACTTACCGATATAAAATACCCTCATCAGTAAACGTAGTTCAACCAGCTTCCGAAAATGCTGTTCCAGTGAAATCAGTACCATATGGAAGAAGTTATCAACGGGTTAGAGATTAGATGATCAAAACATAAAAATTATTACTTTTGTTGAATCTTATTTTGATTCTGTGGAATGTTTATTTGAAATATTTTTAATCTTCAGTCTTGGAATATTATGAGCCCTCAGCGCGTCAAATCATCTTTAGTAGCTGCAAATGAAACTCAACCATCAAATAGCTTTTTCAAGTAAAATTATTGGATAATAATTCTATTCAAAAACCTAAAATATGTAAAAAGCAAATAAATTTTCACAGAAAAAAGTTTGTTTCAAATTTAACTTTCAAAAAATTTTCATCTAATTTTAATAAACAGAAAGTTTTTGAATCTAATGAAAAACAACATGAGTAAAACTTATAACCTGGTTCCGATGACTACAAATACTTGTGGATGGGATACATGTGGCTCAAAAGCTGTAACTAAACTAGTTGAAGCTTCACTTGAAGATAGAGTTGGAAGCTACAACCTTCAATATGTCAATCAACGACAAGTAAATAGCTTTATTAAATCAGCAGTAGTTCAGAATTAATACATTTTTAGGAGTCTTTTACTACAAAATGTTCTACAAGCTGTGAGACTGACCATAAAGTTTCAGCAACTTTTAAAATAGGTGAATCAGATTGCGACTTTGAAGACAAATGTGACTGCAAGATACCAGAATCGGTAATTATATAGTTGATTCAACTACCAACTTTTAATTTGTATTTTAGAGTGAAATGATTCGCTGCACAGCAAGCGGTAAGTATCATGAAGATGATGATGTAATCAGTGGATTGGATTTGTCTTGTGATGATGATGAAGTGGTCAGTATATTTTGAATGATCTGTTGAAAGTTGACAGTCAATTTCAATTTAATCTAAACATTTCTCAGCAATTATTACTCTAATATGAGACTGAGTAAGATTTTTTTAAACTTTTGAATAGCACAAAATTGATATAGTTTTAATATTGTTTAGATCTGTCCAAATTTAAATTTCATTTTTTAGTAGCTCTCGTTGCTTATTTTTTATCTTAAATTATTTAATTAAAACTCGAGTTAAACAAACTAAGATAGTCAAAGTAACATTCATACCATTATTACTTTCTAATAAATTATTCTTAAAATCATACGTTTAGTTTTAGATAATTTATATAGAAATGGTTTTTAGATTTTAAATTTTTCAGTAAAAGTTTAACAAATGTTCATTTTACAGCAAGAAAATGTAGACGAATAAACTTCTGATCTAGAATCAGTATAATGGCTCATCAGCAAATTTAAAAACAAATAACTCATTAAAGCTGATTGTTACATAGCCTAACACTTTTCATTGTAATTTAATTGTAAAATAATTGATATTAAGAATATTATAATAAAAACTTCGCCATTATATGTGTCATAAAAGTTTCAAGTAGTTTACAGAAAACATGATTCTCATTCATTTATCAAAAAATTTGCATTTGTTGTAATAAATAAAATAAATGATATAAGTTAAATATTAGTTTAGTAGACTGTCAACAAAAGACTTTACCTTCAACTCAAAGCTTTTGTAAAAATTATTTAGATTGATCATATTTCATTCTTGGTTCTACAAGAACAAACTGTCTTCAAAATCATGTTTGAAGCTTAAAACATCTTTAAAGATATAATTTAGGTAGCATCAAAAAACAAAAGTATCTAGTTCTATTTTTTACATGACTGAAAAAAAAACTTGCTGATAGTTAGAAAACTTATTAAAACCTGTTCTCTAAGATAACGCAAGTTATTTAGCTAGCATACAACAACCTCAAAGTTAATTATTTCTTCAGTTCTCTAAAGCACCTTGTATCACGAAATGAAGACCAATTCTGTTTCAATTTATGACATGGTTTACGATTTTTTATAAATTAAATTGTTGGATTGACCTAATTGCTATTAATTTTTATGTTTGATCAAAAGCGTAAATCAGTGTTACTGGCTTAAAGATTTAAAAATACTTTAACTCTGTCAGGCAAGTTCTTTTTACTTCAAAAAATCAAGAAACAAAATAATAAAGTTTTACTGTCGTTGAAATTGTTAAACATATTTAAAGAAGAACTTTTAAAGAATTTTTAAGGCTTAAAAAAGAAGCTGACTTAGTTCTACAGAAAGTAATATAAATAGCGACATGAATCCTTTGTTTAGTTTTAGAATTCAGAAGAGTTACTTTAAATTATCCAAATACCAACATTTTTAAGTAGGTGCAATATAAGGTTGATAAAAAATGAGTATATGAAAATCATATTGCTGAAACGATAATAAAACTGAAAAAGAAAGTAAATTAAAAATAGCATCAGAACAATAAAGAATAAATAAAGACATTTTTTACTAGAACAATTAGTTCTTAATAACGATATTTGTAAACTTTGCAATTGGTATTAAATTTTTAAACAAGTTTTGTTACAGCTACAATAAGTTATTAATTTACAAAACTTTATATAATACTTTAATTCTAGTTAAAACACAATGGTACTTATAAATATAAGTTTAAATGTTTAATACTTAACTAGTTGTCAACAAGATTGCTTCTAAAATGCAAATTAAACTTTGTTGCTTGATATTTAATTATATCCGAAATTCAACTATGACATTTTTTTATCTGCAGCAATATATTTTTGGAAGCCACCAAATGTTTGCATCTGATGTTTACTTCTAGTTTTTACCAAAATGTTTTCCCACAAAATTACAGATGAAATAATTTTTACTTTATTTACGTGTCTATTAGTATCATGATTTTTTAACCTTATAAACATTATTTGAACGAATTTTAAATCAGGAAATCTTTCGATAAATCTTTTTGATTTTGAAAGTTGTTGATATTTACTTTAAGTAGATTTTAAAAAAGATCAAATTTGATTTGATGGAGATTTGTGAAAATTGTTTTTAACTGAAATTCAGAAGATCTTAAATTCTCTGTTTAAACTAATTAAACTGTTATTCCTGAAATAACATTTTAAGTAACTTTTCAATTTCATTTCAATTTGAAATAAAAATTTTCACAAAATCTCTAAAAAAGTGAAAAAGTCAAAAATTTTTTGAATGAATTAAAAATTCATTTTAATATGATGACGTTATTAATTCATCACCCATAATATCCAAAAAGAAAGACACAAACACAAAGCATTACAATGCAGCTGACATCAGCAATGAGTTTTGGAGTCGTTTGCTCTTCAATTGATGCAAGAGCTGGAGATTGAGAAGACACAGATTTTTCTGAACTTGAATTATTCAATCCGCAGAAGAGCAAAATGGATTTTTTCAAACATGAAACTGGCTCATCACTAACATCATCTTTCTGCTCCGTTTCACTTGACAACTTCTAAAAGTTCCGTGGCATTATCAACAAATGTGACGTCATAGTAAACAACCAACCTGCGGTTTGATGACGTCATCGATTTCAATTCTTGCTTTTGTGATGAACCGCGTAAACCAAGTGAGGCGGAATTGCTGAAAAAAATAAAAATGAAAATAGAATGAAACTCTCGTGACGTCACTCACGTTCTGTCGGTTGTTAGGGGGCGTTACTAGAGAAATGGAGATAGAAACGATCGTTGTGATGATAGCTAAGATGATCGCAAAATATAAATAATGAACCTTTGAAGGAAATGTTAATTGTAGGAAGTTCAACAATTCGGGAATGTGTTTTACTTTGGCAGCAATTATTGGTCGATATTCCGGCTCATCACAGCGTGGAGCTCCGATCCCAAAATCAATTATCATTCGAGTTAATCCGATCATCAAACCTGTCATTAGGCCCCAAAAAGCGCCCTGAATATCAAATTTATTTAATTGAAGCGACAAAAGTGGAATTTCAACATACCGGTTCATTTAAAGTAGGCCAAAAAATTGCCATGACAAAAACTACAATAATTGGAGGTCCTAAATAGCTTGTTATTGACTGGATGTAATCAAACAGCTGACCGCTAGCTGAAGATTGGACCAATGGAACCCAAGCAATACTTACAGCAACCATACAAAGCATAAAAACTCTAGAAAATTGAAATAAATATTTTTTTAATCTTTTAAGTATTTACTTTTTACCTTCCCACTATCATTAACTCTCTTTCATTTGCGTGACGTCGAATTTTCTGCCACAGATCACAAGTAAACAGCGTCGAAGCGCTATTAAACACTGACGTCAGAGATGACATCAATGCAGCGATCATTGCAGCTAATAGTAAACCTTTAACGATTAAATGACGTTACTAATCATCACAAGTAAAGACTTTATCACCTTTTAAACCAACTGGCATGATTCCAACTACTAAAGTTGGATATGCAAGGTTTGTACAACCAACTGCTGTTCCACAAAACTTTATACATTCTTCACTAGTAGCACAAGCGATTGTTTCTATAAATAACTTAATCAGTTGACGCTACGGCTGAGTGGCTTATCACCTGGATACAACACGCGGCTAACCATTCCAACCATCACTGACATATACATGGGAAGGACTTTTAGGAAGCCAGCCATCACACAACCGCCCTTTGCATGGGTCAAATTACGAGCTGCTAATGTTCTTTGAGCAATAACCTGGTCCGCACACCAGTACCAAGTTGCAATAATGGTTAAACCAAAAGTAAGTCCAGGCCATGGTAAATCACCATCAATAGGATCACGAAACACATGAAAAGCATCTTCACGTGGGATTCCACAATTTGTTCCATTTTGGCGTATTTCAGGAATGGCCTTAAAATATTGTTCTTCTAAACCACTAATTCCTCCAACTTTTTGAAAAGCTGGAATGATAACATCAGCGTTTGAATTGAAGGCGTCACAACTGAGAACTTACACAAGACCATCATCACAAGAGCGCCAGCTAACATGATAAATGTCTGAACTGTATCAGTGTATATAACAGCAGCTAGTCCCCCAGTAATCGTATAAAGACCAGTAATTACCAAAAGGACCACCATAGATAAGTACAAGTCCCATCCAAGAGCAACTTGAATGAAAATCGCCCCAGAAAATAGATCAGACTACAAAATATGACTTGATTATTTAATTAGAAGTTTTATGAGAGTTTTTATCCCACCGAAACTTTTGTAAGAACGTAAAGAAGTAGAGACAACACAGAAATGTACATTTGAATTCGCTCGCCACCAAATCTTTTCTGTAAGTATTCAGGCATCGTAACCACTCCTGAAGTGATGTAGATTGGAGCAAAAATCCAGCCAAGAAAGTAAAGACAAAACATTGCCTTAAAACATCAAAGAAAAATAAATCATAAAATATTGAAGTATTTTTTCCAATCATTATTCCAAAGCCGTCATTTGGAACAACAATTTGAAATTTTGTTACTTAAAAGTACAAAAATAAATTGCTATTTATTCTTTTTTTAAAAGTCAGCTTTCTGAAACAATCTTCATGTTTAAAAATTGTCTTGAAAGCAATGTAATAAGAATAAAATAAGTGATTTCATTGATCTAGAAGCCAAAAAACTTTTCAGTAAGAAGAATTAGAGAAGGAGTAAGAGTAGATAAAAGCAGGTTGACTCCCATACTTCGTTTCTGCAATAGGACTTTGATGTGGGGCGACATACTCTCCTTGTACCTAGCATTGATTTTGTAGGAGTTACCCCCTTTGCAGTTACCCCCTCCCTTAGAATCAATGTTCGGTGATACGCCACAATCAGCTAGGTCAGTGACCTTGAGGTCATCGGATTGTTGGTTTTGTTTCACACTTTTTATGTCCTAGATGAAATACCTGCTACAGCTTGAAACTTACATTCCATTCAAATGCTCCAACAGCAATTCCTGCTGCTGCTCCTGTCCCAGCCAAACCCACAAAGCTACCGCTTCCAATATTACTACTAAATAAAGATGCTCCAACTGGAAACCAACTCATATTCCTTCCAGCCAAAAAGAATCCGTCAACATTACTTCGATCTGTTTTATACATCGCCTGAAATAAATCAAATTCAAAAAGATTTCTTACAAAAATTATATTTATTACCCATAATCCAACGAGTAATATAAAGACAAAATATACACCAATCACAACATAATCAGCTGTTTCTAAAGTTTTTGTTTCCATTCTCTTTTTTGTAAACTTCAGTTTCTGTCTTTAATTATCTTTTTTTATACACTTTGAGACTTTTTTTATATTGAAATTTAAAAACAATAAACTAGTTCTTTTAAGTTTCAATGAATTTCTTATCTGATTTTTGTTCGCTAAATTCAGGTAAAAAGTTTTTTAAATACTAATAAATCATTAACAAGCTTCAAATAAAATCTAAAAATTTTAATAAATTTTTACATTGATGTTCACTAAAGTGAATTTTTATTTGCATAAATTGTTGCCTAAAAATTAACTTTTGTTAACATATGTAAGGCTTGTTATCAATGTTTTTCTTATTGTTTGTTTTATCTTTTAATTGTTTTTTAATCATCAGTTGACTATTGAGAAACCTAAAGCTTTGGTTTAAACGAATATTGCTTATTTAAGGCTTATTCAGTTGATGTCTTGTACAAATTTACTTACTAAAGCAGAAAATCATTTTATATTTATATCCTTTAAAAAATTTTAAAATTTGTAAGAAATTTCTAAAAGTTCTAATGATACAATTGGTAAAAAGCTTAAATGGTTCTTGTAAGAACCGTGATAGAAGTTTTATAATATGGTGTTTGCTAAGTTTTGTTGCTTTAAGTTCTTGAGCAATGATAATTTTTAAAATTAAAAAGAGAAACTAAAAACTAAATTATCATTTGTGAGTGGTTTCATATGTAAATAAGCTTTTTTTTTTACAATTGAATTATTGATGATTGTTAAACGATCAAATACAAAATTAAGATTGAAAAAAAAAACAGTTTTAAATGTTATTTTTTGATTCTCAAATAATTAATTAATTTTGTAATTATTGAGAATCAATTCACAAAACTAAAATTAAATCACTAAAATTAAAGAAACTTTCTGAATCCATTCATAAATTTACAAAGTTGATTCACAAGCTTCAAATTATCTTCTTTGTTAATTTTCTTCATTTTTATTTTATAAAAAGAGTTGAAATGAATCAAGTTGAAGAAGATCATCATTTTCTAATTATAATGATCTCCTATTTCAAGATTTTCAGATATATATGAGCTTCCAATTTTCATCCAAAAAAGAACTCATGAAGCTTCGAGGAAAATAACAAAACAGAAACAGTTCGGTAAATTAAATCCAGCAAAAAAAATATTATAAAAAAAATAATTGAAAAATTATTATCTAAATTTCAAACCTGTTCTTATTTAGTTGAAGCTCTGCAAGATAACTTTACTTTCAGAAATTTGTATATCAGGACACAAATAGTGTTGATTATGAAAGGTGGAAAGATTGAAAATATACAAACAAATATGATAACATTAGTTTTATTCAAACTCCAATCCGTCAATGGACCATAAACAGCAGATTTAATGTCTAACAAATAAACTATATAAAGATTCAACGAATAAGCAACTCCAAAGATTACAGAAAAAAGAAAATGAATGAATCTGATTGGATAACAAAAAGCAATTGTATTAATCACTAGTACAACAAGCATAATTGCATGTAAATGAACTGACAAAAACATTATGGATGTTCTTGTAGGAGCTATAAAAATCCAGAATAAAAAAGTGACAGCTATCTGGGTGCTCAAAGAAATAGATTGTAAAATACAACTAATTCTCAACAAGAATTTTTCTACTCCTTTTGGCTGGTCTGAAATTGAACAATCTCAAATTTATATTTTCTACAAATATCAACAGGTAAGGAATTTAAATGAAACAAATTAAATTTATTGATATCTTCTGCTTCTAACCTGAAGTTTTGTTGCAGATTACGAGCAAGAGTGATACAGATGATGTCAGCAGATATATAATCACAATAAATTCAGACCAATGTGTTAACTGATAAAAGGAAGTTTTTCCACCTCCTTTTAGATAGTTGATACATGAACAAGTTATTGCATATGACAAAGAGATAACTCGAATGAGGAATATTGTCAGTTGAGTTAGTTTTGCTTTTTCCTGGAAAATGTTGATTAGCTGTTTAATCTTAGGTTTAGTTAAATTAAGAAAAAAAATGATAACACAATTTACTAGAATTAGTTTTACTTTTTAGTTTTAAATACTTAGATTTTGTTATCTCAAGTAACTTGCTGTTACAAACCAATTTTACAAAAAGTTTCGTAGACTAAAAGATAAACTAAAATTTGCAAATCTTTATTAAAAGCAACTTACTTTGAGTAGATAATAAAAATCAAAATGAGTCAAAAGAAGATGTTTTAGTTTTAATTCTTCAACAAAATCTTCCTTAAACTTTTCCATCTTCTCAGCGTAAATTTATCTGCAAAATAATACTGAAGCATAAAATAATCGAAAAAATTTATGAGATTCTCAATCAAACTTAATTCGAAACTGAAAGAATATTTTTAAAAATTTATGAAGAATCAAAAAGTATAAACAAAAATGTATTGCTTAGAAATACAGAAAAAAATTCGGAGAAAAAATATATAAATAGGAAAACATCTTATGATCTAAAAAGCATAAGTAGTTTATTTAATATGCAAATTTTTTTACTAAACTATTTAAATAGATAGAACAAAACTACTATATACGATATAAGGTTTGCTAAATGCTTATCATAAAACACAATTAAAAAATATTTTTACATTTCATTCTGAAGTTTTTCTTTCATAAACTACTCTTGTATAAACTGTGAACGACCAAATAGTTTAACACTGAATTGATAAAGGTCCCAGAAACATCAAAGTAGTTATTAAACTTATTATTTGATAGTTGAAGCTTTTCATAGCTTCAACGTTTCATGAAAAATTAGTTTCAACTAAAAATAGTTTAAATTTAGAAACTAAATTTGTTACTGAGCTTAAAATTAAAATCGTTTTCGAAATGTTTTAAAATTATCTAAAATAAAATTGTTTAAACTGATGATAAAATCACCAAATTTTAGTAAATTATTTAAAAGCTAAACTAAAAAGTAGTTCTACATTTAGCTGAAAGCAAAATAGGAACAATGTAGACAATAAATTTAAAAATATTTGTCTATAACAATTTCTATTAAATATTTTTCTAAACCTAAAGAATTTAAAGAAATTTGAAGAATTTTTGTCACAAAATATTTACTAAAGTAAAAATAGCGCCTGCTAAAAGGTTTATATATATGCTAATTTTTTAAAACCAATTTTTAATGTCATAAAAGTTTATTTTGTTTGATACAGCATACAATCAATATAAGTATATTTGAAATGTTTAAATCATGATATCTAGATAAATTTATTTATAAAATAAACGAGAAGATTAACTTTTAAACTTTAAAAGTTGTTTAAGTAACAAAGCTAATATTGATGTCAAGACAATAGATATATTTACTACAAAATGACTTTTATTATTTTTTCTACAAATCGTACAGTATTATGCCAACAAATACTCTTACAAATGGACTTCTGTGAATATTTGATTTTAATAATATATATATAATAAACAGCTTCACAAGTTTTAAAGATGAAGATAAAAATTTCCAAAAATGGCAAAACATCTAAAACACTCTTGATAAAAGTGATTTGATCTTCTAAGTGACATTTCGATTTTTGTTACAAATGAAGCTATTATTATTGAAAAAAACCTTCAACAAAATCAAATTAAACTCAATCTAAAGGTCTTTTGAAATTCAAAGAAAACCTTTAATGACATCTAAAAAAATTGTTGACAAGAACTAGTTTAAATCAAATAATTATTAGTATTTATCATTTTAATTAACTAATAAAAAGAGTTAGTGGCTCTATAAATAAAGAACTTTAGCTATACAAATATTCTGTATCAATCACTACTAGTACAAACTTTTTGTTAAAAAGAATTTTAATTTGTAAACAATTCAGAGAACTAATTAAATTTGAAAAATGTTATAAACGCTCAGTATGATTTCAAAATCTTTTTAAAACGATATTTTAGCTTTTAGCTAAAAAGCTATTTTTGTAAATATGTAAACAATATTTACTAGTGAGATAAAATACAAAAAAGAGATTTGAGTGAATATATAAAAAACTATTTCATAAATAGATTTATTAGATAAATTAAATAAACCCAACATGCTTTGATTGTTTGATAAAAACCAAACTTTTTCAAAAAGAAATAGTACATTTTGAGTTTTTCGCAAAAGAATCAAAACTTCTCTTTACCTAACTTAATCTTAACAAGTGCAAAACAAACAATAGAATTAAAAGATCAACTCTATAAATAAAATATAATTAAACGTTTTGTTTTGTTGGAAAAAATCTAAAAAGTTTGATTTTAACTCAAACCTAAAAATAGAAATCTTGATTTTGTTTAATTTTTTTGTGTTTATCTTTTAAGGTTTGTTTGAAAAAAAAGTGTCAAAAATAATTGTCGGTGATATTTTTCTAAAAACTAGTTTTTTTTTAATAATTTTTCGTAAAATCACCTTAAATAATTTGTATAAAAGCTTTGTTAAGGTTTTAAAAGGACTAAATTTAAAGTAAATGCAAAAAATAATATATAAAAACAATATATTTTTTTATTTAAATAAGCTGAAAAATTGGTTTTAAGTCACAATTGCTTTATTTTTGTATTTGATACTCATTAAAATAGAAAATTGTTTCAAACGCAGATAAATCTTGGATAAAATCTAATAAGTTCTGAAATTAAACAAAAACTGTTTAACAAAATCAGAAACAAATTTAGTTTAAAAAAATCTTTTCAAGTTTTGACAAAATTAGAAAAAAACATTTTTTTCTTATTAATATATTTGAAATAAATTAAGAGCAATATTCTTAAAATCTAAAAATGAAGTTATGAACAGAGAGACTTGTAAAATGGGAATTCATTAAATAGAATTCTATTATTTGTAAATTCATTGATTTTTTATGATGAATCCATCATCAAAGTATGATTTGAATCTTCTGTACTTTATGTTGAAATGATGTTGTTGAAAGAAGACGTCAAATTTAAATTCACTGCAAAGTTAAAGTAAAGGAACCAAATCTCAATGGCAAAGGAAGTCAAGATAAATAGGTTTAAAAAGAAACCATTAGTCTCCTCTGACCTTTTAACCTATTAAATCACAGCAGAGATAGCAAATGGTTTATTGAGTCAAGTCTAGTTCTACTTTGTCATGCTTGAAGATAATGAACTTAGAAAAATACCTAAAAAAATTGACATTAAAAAAAGGAACTGAAAATGAAATCCATGATGAAAAAATCTCACATCTCAAGTAATCAGAAAAGATTATGAAAAAATAAAATTAACGGGTCATTCAAAGTAGATATGGACACTGTTAAAACTCTATTCTACTTACGTTTGTACTAAGTTAGAGTTTAGAGTCTTTTATTTTTTTAAATTCAAAATCTTCTGTATTTAAGCTTCCACCTTAAATAGAATATTATAAGATTTGAATGTGTCCAAAGATAGTTTATTAAACTTTTTTAAGATGTGCTATACTCTTTTTCTTTTACAAAGACATTCTCCTTAAGCTGAATCCCTGCAACGTATATGTTTTCTCTCAGGACTTTTATTACTGTTTAGAATTATTAATGGTTTCTTTTCAGACTATGATTTTTTCTCAGAGGTTTTCTGGATTAACCCTACTATTAATTTATTTACACTCAGTTAATTTAATAGAGTAGTTTTGATTTGTAGCTTTTTTTTTTCTATCACTAAACTCTTTGAAAATTATTTTGAAAAACATAATATCAGTAATCTTGTTGACGAATAATATACAACAATTTTTTCATTTACACCGTAGTTTTTAATTCATATTTTCATAGTATACTAAAATTTATTTTTGAAATACAAAAACTTATTGATAAAATAATCAAGAAAAACTTCTGCAGCAGTGTTTTTGAAATTTATTATAAAAATGAAAGAAGAAATTAGAATGCCACAAACAAATTGAGAAAAGTTGAAATTTGATAAAAAAAAATTGTAACACTTTTCATAGTTGAGCTGGTTGGCTGGTAAATAAAAGGTTGTCAAAAAAGTTTCTAAGCTTTTAACTATGATAAGGTTTTGGTAGAAGACAACAAAGTTGATACTTTTATCAAACTATTTTTATAAACACTACCGTTAAGATTTATATGAAATGTAGCTAGCTAGTGGTTTGCTTATTCAATTATTACGAAAAACAGTAAGCAGATTATTGTTTTAAATTAATCATTAAAACAATTTTTATATTATTAATAATTAATAAAGTTTTCCGTTCCTGCTGAATACTCTAATCTGATAATTGAAGCGAAATTGATCTTACGGTTTTGGTTTGTCAAACGTAAACAATAATTTGAATTTGTGTAAGTAAGTTTCAAAGTTGATTTTATCAAATCATTATATAACATCTAATGCAATTAAGTAATTAAATCTTTTAAACTATCAAACAACTCAGATACATATTCCGTTATTTAAGCTTTAAGTAAACTTATCTTAAACAATTCAACTTTCAGAATACAAATCTTACTGCTGTAACAGATAAAGAGCTTTTTTACTTCTTTCAGCGATAAAGACAAGAGATGCCTTCAATTTAAAAAATGACTTAGTGTAGATGGCCAACAACTTTCCAGATTGGATACTACTACTAAATCTAAAACACAGGCTAAAACACAAATTACTTGACTAACATTTTAATCAGAAGAAAATAATACAAGAAAAGAACAATAAAAGGATAGTCTATACAAAAATGCTTTACAATGTATTAAAAGTATTTGGTGGTAAATCTAGCATAATAATATTATACAAAAAATAATTGAAAAATTATTATTTAAATTTCAAACCTGTTCTTATTTAGTTGAAGCTCTGCAAGATAACTTTACTTTCAGAAATTTGTATATCAGGACACAAATAGTGTTGATTATGAAAGGTGGAAAGATTGAAAATATACAAACAAATATGACAACATTAGTTTTATTCAAACTCCAATCCGTCAATGGACCATAAACAGCAGATTTAATGTCTAACAAATAAACTATATAAAGATTCAACGAATAAGCAACTCCAAAGATTACAGAAAAAAGAAAATGAATGAATCTAATTGGATAACAAAAAGCAATTGTATTAATCACTAGTACAACAAGCATAATTGCATGAAAATGAACTGACAAAAACATTATGGATGTTCTTGTAGGAGCTATAAAAATCCAGAATAAAAAAGTGACAGCTATCTGGGTGCTCAAAGAAATAGATTGTAAAATACAACTAATTCTCAACAAGAATTTTTCTACTCCTTTTGGCTGGTCTGAAATTGAACAATCTCAAATTTATATTTTCTACAAATATCAACAGGTAAGGAATTTAAATGAAACAAATTAAATTTATTGACATCTTCTGCTTCTAACCTGAAGTTTTGTTGCAGATTACGAGCAAGAGTGATACAGATGATGTCAGCAGATATATAATCACAATAAATTCAGACCAATGTGTTAACTGATAAAAGGAAGTTTTTCCACCTCCTTTTAGATAGTTGATACATGAACAAGTTATTGCATAAGACAAAGAGATAACTCGAATGAGGAATATTGTCAGTTGAGTTAATTTCGCTTTTTCCTGAAAAATGTTGATTAGCTGTTTAAGTTAAAGATTAGTTAAACTATTAAAAATAATTTCTAAATGAAAAAATTACTTTGAATGAATGATAAAATTCAAATTGGTTCAAAAACAAATGCGTTAATTTGAATTCTTCCAAAAAAATCTTCAAAGATTTGTTCATTTTATTATCTTAGCTGGAAAAGACTGATTAAAAATTCTAAAAAAGACATAAAAATGTCAAACTTGTTTTAAAGAATTTTTGAAAAACATTTCTATAGTTTTTAAGAACACTTTTTCAAATAACAATTTTTAGTTTTGTTCCTGGCGAGTTTAAATATTCAAAGTACAAAAAAAGGATGAAATCCAAAACAACTACTAGTTGATATATAGCTTAATTTTCACTGAGCAATTCCAATGCTAATCAAAAAGTTAACTGTAAAAATTGTACCAAGTACAAATAAGGTAAACGTTTTGAAAAATCGTTTGACAATTTCTATCTTTGAAATTTTTTTTAATATATAGCTTTAGTCTTAAGCAATATAAAACAACATTTAAATAAACAATTTCATAAAACATTTACACAATTAATAAACTTCAAATAGAATAAACAACTAAACTAAATGCAATGATCATTTAGAAATTGCAGATAATTTTTTGAAATTTTTAATTTTTTTTAAAGATATTATGTAATGTTAAGTTAAACTGTTTTATTCAATTTGTTTTTTCTTACTTTTTATCAGGATCAAAAACGGTTGAATATTTGTAGAATTTATTGTCAAATTATTGCTTTGTAGATTATGGTTGCTTAAAAATTTTGAACTATAAAACTCAGGGAAAGTTGAAGGTATTTGTCTAGTTTTATGCGTCTTGAGAACAAAATACTTTGGTGTAGCTACTTAAATAAGTCTTCACCATCTCAATAATTGCTATAAACTTTCTAGGATAGATTCAAGTAGCTGATAAACCAAATTTATTGTTTAAAAAGCCATTTTAGAATGTTTCTCATCAAAAACTCTTTTAATTAGTATCAATAAGCAATCTTAAAGTAACTTTAAATAAAGTGGTAGAGATAAAATATTTAATTGAAAAAGTAAATATGAGAAAAATATTATTTAGATATGCTGTGCAGGAAAAATTTTAAAGCAGTTGTAACTCAACTATTTCAAAATATAGTTTTATCAAATTAAAAAACTGTGTATTAAAAGTAATATTTGTAGTTTGGTTGTTGTTGGTTTAACAGTTGTTAGACAACTTTTCATTAGGCGGATATTACAAACTAAAGTCTGAAATTTATTTAAAGTTGAGTTGAAAAATATTTAAATTTTTGTAATAGAATTACAAATTAGAAATAAACTTTGTTTCTTGTGGTCGTTAATAAACTGAAGGACTTTAGAAAGAATTTGATAATATATTGTTAACTGCAATGTTTAATCAGTAATTGATTTATTTGCTTTCAAGTTATACATATTTTCATTAGACTAATTTGGTGAAAAACGTTAGCTTATTTTTAAGAGATCTCTTGTAAAAAATAATTTTTAATAAAAGACAACTTCTTATATATATATTTGAGAAAAGATGTTTACAAGTTGAGTAAATATTTAAATATCTAACTCAAATGGTGAGCAAGCTTTCACTTTATAACTTTTAAGTCATAAACAGTAAATGATATTTCATCAATTGACATTTGAGAAGTCTTAAAATAGTCTAATATACTTGTTATCAAAAATTTTAACAAAAACAAGTACATAAAGTTTTACTGAGAAAAACTATTTATTGACAGCGTTTGTTAAATCAAAAAAAGAAAATTGCAAGATAAACATAATTGTAAAAATTTCTGCAAATTAATTTAAAATAAACGAAAAAGCAAATTTAATCAAATCAAGTTTTATTGAACTTTCGACTTAAATTTCAATGAATTTCAAAATATTTTCAGACTTTTTTAAATAGAACTTAAGGTGGCATGACATTTAAAAAATTGATAATAATATAATTATCGCAATTTTCTTATTTCACTATCTAGACCATTAAACAAAATTTTGAGCTGAAAACAGTTTTATCGACACAAGCTAGAAAAGCTAGATTAAATAATAAATAATATTTTTAGAGTTTTCTTTTGAATGTGAAGCATTCATATTTGTTTGAATAACAAATCATACAGAAATAATTAATTATCTAAGATTAATCTACAATTTTTATAATTTGTTTTATAAATAATTTATTTGCTTGCCTCTTTACTTAATGAAGATTTACATTTTATTTTTCCCAACATATCTTCAATAATTTTAAATGGTAAAAATATTTACAAAATGAAAAGCAACATTGATATCTTTCACTAACAATTCTGTTTCTTTCATAAATGTGAAAATTTTTAATTTATTCATAATCAGTATCAAAATTATTTTCAAGTTAAACTGCTTATAATTTTACTTGTAATTAATTATTCTATAACCGCAGTGTAGCATCATCAAGCCCACCTAACACGACGAAGGTTTCGACAAGTATCTGTCTAATAAATTATTTGAGAATTAAGATCATACATTTAAAAACACAAACAGAAACTTAATTCAAAATAAACCCTTTGGTAAGAAAGTAATTTCTTCAAAAGCTTCTTAGTAACCTAACGCTATTTAGTAGTCATCTTTATGATGAGATTTCAAAAATGGATTATCTGAACCTAACTGATGAGAAAAGTAATTATTTTATTTGTCGAATACTACAGCGAGGTCTAATGGAAACACATTTTTTAAATTGGTTAAATTTCATTCCTTCAAAATAAACTAATGGAAATTTTAAAAATGTATCTTTTTGTCGTTTGAAAATGCGGGTAAAAGATAAGACTGAACAAGAAAAATTAATTTATTCTGAAAATTGCAGTTTAGAAATAAAAATCAAATTTACATAATCTTGAATATTTTTGAATATAAATAAAGCATAGTTAGTTTATTCGTAAAAAAATAATTTAGAAAGTTATTGAAAGCATCCTGTGAAATATCCCAAAAATTGGTATTGAGAATAGAAAAGGTTCTACAAAATAAAATAGAAAAATCAGATACAGAAAAGCAGATTATGCTCAAGTTGAAGGTTAAATACAAGTCTTATCAAACTCGGCTTGATTGGTTTTCAGATGAGCTTGGATGTTTAAGCTCATAAGAGTTTTGCGAAAAACAATTGATCAAGATTTTGTAATCTGAAAACGAATAAAAACTTGATAAGACAAACACAAAAATATTAATATCGTATATGACCACTTTGTAAATTTTTGGAGCAGTTTTTGCAATACAAAACTCAGAAATAATCTTACAAATACTGATTGATAAAAGCATAGTAAAAGTACTGATTACAGACAAACGAATAACATTTTTCAAATCTGCTGATTTTTTATCAGTTACGTTTTTCTTCGAATTTTTGAGAAAAACCTTGGTCTGGTTAACATGAACTTTCAAGGGATACACAAATAACCCAAAGAGCAAGACTTGAGAAACAAAAGTCAGTACAAACCCAAAAGTAGAAGCTACATCAAAAATCGATCGTTCTTTACTTCTAACACATCCATGTTCTGTCATCGTGTATGAACTTGATAAGTAAACCATGCAAAATGTACCCAGACAACCGAAATTAAACATTATAAGAGTCAACCAACTGATTATATTCACAAATTTAGTGCTCAAATGCTTTAACATTTTATTTTTATACAAAACTTGATTTCTAAACCATAAGAAGTTGAAAATAGTTACAAAGCATAATCCATGTAAAGTAAAAAGAATATCCACCATAATTCCACAAGGAGTTGTCCGACCGATCATTGGATGAAGCAATTCCATAATTAAAAGAGTGTTGGATGCAAGATATCTCAAAATAACAAAACTAAGAAAAAGCTGAATAACACTCCACATAATTTTATACTTAATAATATTATTTTGTTTTGTCAATTCTTGCAACTTCATCTTTTTATACCTTTTAAATGAAACCATAAAATAAATAGTTAAAACCAACAAGATTAAAAGAATAACTTGAGGAAGAATCCATAAGTATTTATAAACTTGATTTTGATTTTCAGTAAAATTTGAGTTTACAGATGAATTATCGACCAAAACAGTGTTCTC
This sequence comes from Pegea sp. RAD2-039, assembly GCA_034620365.1. Classification (NCBI taxonomy): domain Eukaryota; kingdom Metazoa; phylum Chordata; class Thaliacea; order Salpida; family Salpidae; genus Pegea; species Pegea sp. RAD2-039. The sequence goes on from JAQGEQ010000240.1 coordinate 314,476, forward strand.
CATTAAAAAAATGATTTTAAAAATCCCACAAATATTTATACAATCCACTATAAAAAATATCAATTATTAGATTTATCTAATCAGGCTACAATATGATTATTTATAGCAGAGGCTTGTGTAAATTATAATTCTTAGAAAATAAAGATTAAAAAAATTATTTACAAAATGCTTCAACATACATTTAGAAATATAAGCTAATTTTATTGAAACTTTTTAACAGTAACAAATCTTTTTCTAGTTTGTTTGTTTTCAAATTATTCTTAAACTATATTCTATTATAAATTTAACAAGATGAAGATGAGATTATGAAAGCTATGTAGATAGTTTCGCTAGTTTAGGTCTATGAGAAAGTTTTGAGCAAAAGTTTTCTTTATACTCATTCAGAAAACTTAATAAATTGATTTTTATAATAATTTTTATTTTTGTAAGTAGTTAAAATTTGATTTTCTTATCATTTTGTATCTTCATACAAAAGAAAGTTCATATTAAAGAATAAAATCTCCAAACTAACTCCACTTAAAGTAAAAATAATTATTCATCTCTATTCTTATTTCTGCCTTTTAGGATGAGTTTCTTAATAATACTTAATTTGTAAATACAAATATACAAAATGTCATTTTTAATATTACTTCCCTCTGTAAGATGCAAGTTGGAATAGATTGAACAAAAATCAACCAAAAATAAAAACGATATATGTAAACAGGAAGCTCTTTTGCAAAACTATTTTTTAAAATAATATCTGTGTTAAAACAAATAAACATTATAAATATATTATCAAACTTCATTGAAGTATTCCGAAATATTTATAAAAACGTTTTTATTACTACTCTATACAAATTCAATTAATTGAAAAATCAACTAGTCATCAATAAGTAGCTAAAATAATTATTCAAAATTTCCTTCAAATAGTTTCAAAATATTTAGCTTTTATAAATAGTTCGAAAATAGATTCAGTAAAAACAAAAATTTCATACGAGTAGAAATATTTAAAATTTCAAAATTTAAATTTATTCTTCATTTTCTAAACAAATACTTTTGTATCTTTACTATTTAGATTAAGTGCTTAAACAAAATTATAAACAATCAATAAGAAACTGAAAAGTTAAAAAGAAGTTTAATACTAAGATGAGCTGTAAGTATTGTGTAAGTTATGTAGTAAAAAAAGTATCAAAGTATGTATTAAAAGATGACTAGCAAATAAGAAAATTGTCGATATTAGCAAAATTACCAATTTTTTAAAAATAAACTTATTAAAAAAAACCAAAGCTATTTTAAAGCAAATCAAATTTTTATTGTTTGATAGGTAAACGGTTAAAATAGTTTTATTTAAAAAAAAATTATATATATTTTAAAATAGACTTTGTGTCAATTTTAAGGGTAAACGTTTCTAAGTATTATAACCTGACTGTCTATTTATCTAAAAATAAACAAAATATTTTAGCTAGTTATACCAAAAATTTTACTTTAACCTCATAATATATATATACAAAAAACTACCTTTTTTATTAATAGTTAAGTAAAAGTTTATAAGATATAGCCACATCATAAGATATAAAAAGCGAATAATTTTATATTTTGCAAAAACAAAGAAAATCAGTTGCTCTAAAATCTTATCACTTTAAATTATCACTTTTACCATAAAAACAACAAGCACAAGTTTGTTTTATCCACAGCTTCAAATTTTTAGTAAACTTCGAAAGTAAATTTCTCAACTTTAAATAATGTCAATTTTTTCACAAATTTTTAGATAGATCTATAACTTTAATATAAAGTATACGTTAATTTAAAAAATAGCAAAGAAGTTTAAATTTAGAAGTACAAATAAGCATCAAAAACTAAGAAAGCTGTTTTACGCTATAAACAAATTTTATCTTCAAGACCCTTTTTATCAATACATTTTACAACAGAAACTGAAACAAAAACTTTGAGAACTCATCATACGAAGAGTGTATTAAGACAATTTACGAAATAAGATATTTAATGACTATGTTAAAAAACCTTCTTAATTTCTGATCTTGATGTGGAACTGAAAGGAGATTGTATTATTTAAAAGTTGAATACAGTTACCTGAAAACTAATTCATTATTAGAAATAAGATGAAAGTTTTCAAAAGGTTTTCAAATTAAAGATGGCTTTCAAAGTATTTAATAAGCAAAACTGCTTAAACTTTACTTAAATAACTTAATAAATTATCTATAAGTTGTCTTTAACAAAATATAACTTTATTTATACCTATATACAACAAATATGCATTTACTCATTTAATAAAGCGATACTTATACTGATTTTTGAACTTTTATTTTTTTTAAGCTAAATTAATGCTTTAAGTTAATGCTAAATTTAAATTAATGCTAAATTAATGCTTTAATTAATGCTCTTGAAAATTTAAAAAGCAATACCAAACTATCATTAAACACATTTTGGGTAATCTTACAAACTTTAAAATGAAAAACATAATTCAAAGTCAATATGCTGGTATGTTATCTACTTGTACATACTTTTATATCTTATGTAATATATACAAAATGTGTGAGAGTTAAGCTAAAAAAATCCTGAGCTTCAAGAGCTTTCAAGCCAGACAGATTATGCAAAGTTTTGTTTAAATTTTGTAAAACTGAAACATAAATATTTGAAAATGTTTTAATAGACTATAATATAATTCTACTATATTATACTATAATTCTTATTGCTTAGCTTTTAAATTCATTAAACGTTATTTCGTTGTTAGTTTTTGATCATTTTAAAATATGCTGCTAATAAACCAGCTCCAACATGAATGAGTAATTGATTATTTAAAAAAATATCTTAATGAATTTCATCTTTGATTACTGTTTGCTGGTCAAAGACTTACCGTTTTTAAAAGAAAAACATTTGTTTCTATCTTTTTTAAAATTTATTTATTTACTTTATTTTAAAAGAATACATTTTTACTTACAGATTTATTTGTAGAATAATATTTAGACCACTCAAAAATTGCTTATTTTATTAAAATAATGGAATTTTTATACAGTTTCCATTTGAAAAAAGATTTTCTGAAAGAAATTCAATTTATACATATACAATAACTAGTGGTTCTTCAAACTATTTTGTTTTTCGATATTATATTTTTTGTTTGCACCAGATAATTTAACAAACGAGCTCCTCTATTGATATTCAAAAGGTTTTGGAAATCTTTATTATTTAAAAATGAAATAAACCACTTATATATATTCTACAAGTAATATTAACTAAGAAACTGTTTATTAAATGAAAGTAACACTAAATACAAGTTAGTAAATAGTCTTATCACAAATAAATAAACTATTATATCCTTCTATATTCCTTTTCTTAAGATATTTTCAATGAATTCTATAGTTTCTTTACCAGCATTAATACTTATTAAACATTTAATAGCAAAAAATAGTTGAACTATAAGCTACTTTTTAAAGATACAATAATCTTAACACTAGTATAAAGTTTATTTTTTGCTAATTCTGACCAAAATTAGAGTTTTTTAAGCAAGTTTCCGCTTCTATCTTCTTTTTTTCATGGCCTGCCAAAAACTGTCATGTTGCAAGCCAGGACACAAATGATGGAGATCCAACTGTTGCCTATTCAGCAGGATTTCACTCACTACGCCAACAAAATACGCAGCGGAACAGAAGGACTGATGTGACTATGTCGATATGACTGAACAGAATAACAAACTCTTATATCCAGGGGTTTTACAGAAAAAAAAAGATCTAAAATGTAACCTTTCAAGTGAATTGGTTAATGAATACATTGAGTTCGAGAGTTAGTAGTTTCAAAGTTTAGGAAGGTGTTATGGGCAGACTCGTCTGAATAAAGAGCAACAGTCTGTGTTGGGTCCCAGATATTTTGGGAAAATCTCTTAACAAGTAAAAGGAATATCAATATAAGATAACACCAACTTCTAGTAAAGAGGAGGAACAATAGTTAAAATTATGAGACAATGTTTACCTTTTCTGTCATAGATCTTATGTTACAATAAGTAGCTAAGAAAGTGTTGAAGGTAGTCTGGTTGACAGTATAACTGTTAGTATCAACCCCCGATAAAAATAGGTTGAAACAAAAAGACGACAAGAACTTAAATCTTGGCAAAATAATCATTAGCATCGGCAAATATATTACTACTCTTGCTCATAATTCGTTTATGGGAAAATCTTTAAGTTCTTGCAAGTTTTTTGCTGTTTATTTGCAGTTTCAAAATAACTTAAGTCATCTTCTTGTGTTAAGAAATTAATTGAAATATCAAAAAGCATTAATTTGTAATTTTTTTTGCTTCTAAACGAAAAGCATCAAGATTTACAGAAAAAATCTTGTTTTTACATTTTAATTAACTGATTTCAATTTTTCATCTTGAATTTATATCATAAAAGAACTAGAATTTTCATAATTTACAAAATGAATTTCCATATAACAATCATTCTTGATAAATTGAAATAAAGAAGTGAAGATCATAATTAGTTGAAAACTTCAAATAGAAATAATTTAATTCTCTGATGCTATTTTAGAAAATTAACATTTTTTGGAGTTAGAACAAAAATAGGCTGAAACAAATTTTTCAATAAAAATTCTTTATTCTTTCTTCCAACATTTTTATATGAGCTATTTTATTTACTTCATCTTTTGTTTATTTATCTTAATTTAATTTTTGAATATACAAACAACCAAATAATGAGAAAAATAACAACTAATTATGGTAATTATTAATTTCCTATTTTTTTTATAAGTGATAAATGTTTTTGAAAAGAAAATTGATCCGACCTCTAACTACAGTAAACTAGAATTTAAATTTTTTAAATTAAATATTTTAACATCTAATTTTCAGATTAAAAATTATTTTTAAACTAACAAACATGATATTTGAAACTATTCTAAAATTCAAAAATTTTAATTTTATTTATTTTATCAATTTTTCGACTAACTTTCAACAATTTGACTATTTTAAAAGTTATTTATGTTTTTCAATGTCTTAATGAAGTTAAAATTTATTAAAACATTTTTAAAACAAAATTTTATTGGTAAATTTATATATAAAAATCTCAATAAAATTTCAAACTAGAAATCCTATTGATTTGATTTAAATTGTGAATAAAAATAATCAATTTAGAATTAAGTCGCAAAGATGTTAGTGTACAAAATAAATAAATGATTAATTTTTGTTCTAAAAAATATTAATAAAAAATATATATTTTCTTAAACAAAATTTTATTTAAAATTAAAAATAAAGTAATTATTACAATTTTTTTGTTAAAAACTATTTATTTGCATTTTATAATTTATACATAATAAATTGATGACAAAATATTTTTTGTAAATCATTATATTATTATATATGTGAAGCATTATACGAGTTTTTATCAAACAACGCTGCAACCTCCGATTAAGTAATTCGAGCTTCGATTCCTCCTGACAAATTTCAATGCAAAGAATCCAAAAAATGCGTTCCAAGAAATTTGGTGAAAAATAGTTTCACTTTTGATTGCTTTAATCCTTTGAAAGTTACAGATAATTCAAATTTTTACTAATTTATTAAAAAATTCTAACCTGCAGCTAACGTAGGTAGTATTTAGGCCACCAAGTTTTGGTTCCTAAAAAATTGGGTCAAATATTGCCATAATTACTATAAGATTTAAAATATTTCAAATTCTTATAACTTAAAGTTAATCACTTAGTTGTTTTGGGTTCCGTTTAATTGGAGTTTTTCCGTTATAACTGAATATATAAGGTTTTAGAAATTAAAATTCTAAAAAAACTATTTTATCAAATGATAAATAAAAGTTATATAACATTAATAAAAGCTGGAAAATACTCAATCAGTTTAATTTAAATTATTCCAACCGATCATAAAAAGCAAAAATCTAAAACATTTTCCTAATAAAGGAATAAAGTCTTGTTCAGATCTGGTTTTTGGCTTTAAATGTCTTGTATCAATGGGTAACACCACGCAAATATCAAATAGTCTGGAAAAAGAAATAAGAACTGTTCCTCAACATTACATTAACAATAACATTTCTATTTGCTTCTCACGAGAAGATAGATGTTACAATGAAGAAAATCAGTTTGTTTGTTCAAGATGTTTAGATAACAAAACTATAATTTCTAAATCACAAATTTGTGACAACTACATCGACTGTCCAGACATGTCAGATGAATGTACATGTGGAAACAATGAAATAGAACCACTTTGTGAGATGATGTATCCAATTACAACTTCTAGTAAGCAATCAAATCAATTAAATTTCAATCAAATTTGTAATCAAGTAGTTGATTTGAAAGATGGAATTGATGAAAGGTTTTGTAATTACAAGGTTCTTTCCTTATTAACTAAGTCAACTACAACAAAGTCACCAATTAATCAAAGTTATAGATGTTTATCTTATAATATAAACAAGAGCACACAACGTTCAGGAAACTTTTGTGATGGAACCGTTGACTGTCCATTGAAAGATGATGAATGTTCATTTGAATGTATAAATGTAGATTCTTTGCATCATTTCTCTAAATGCATCGATCTTCATCAAAAGAATAGGGGACTTAAAATACTCAAACTATATTTCTCCAAATGTGCCAAGTTTGTTCGTTTAGATTATGATCGGGTGTATCTACTTCATAATATTCATGTCGGCCCTTGCTGGATATTTGATTACAAGTCCTTGTACTTCGTTGAAAAGTTTGAAAATATGTCAACTAATTTTAAACCATCCACTGATTTATTAAGCAGATATAAAGCAAAAAAAATTAATGTTTATAACTTTGGACATTCAGATAGTATAATGAACATTGAAGGCGGCCAAAATACTAGTTTTAGCAAATTTAGTGATTTGTGTAACTTGGAAAAATTCATTTGTCCGTGGAGATTTTATTGTCATTCAAACATCACTCAAAGCATTGATTTAAAATATCGTTGTGATTTAAACAAAGATTGTTCAGATGGCTCAGATGAAATGAATTGTTCATCTAAAACTCATTTCTATTGTTTGAATAAAGAACCAATCTTTATAGACAGAAATAAAGTTTTAGATTGCAAAAAAGATTGTTCTGATGGTTCTGATGAAGATATTAAAGATGAATTTTTTTCATCTTTTGAAATGATCAAAAGTAAACATCTTCATCTCTTTATTTGGTTTAATTCAATAATTACAATCCTCGTTAACCTGATAGTGCTTCAAAAGCATCTAGTAAAGTTGCTAAAAATTCAAAATAAAAGCTCTCTTAATTACATTAACACTTGGCTATTGTGTCAACTTGCTTTTGCTGATCTTATAATGGGTTTTGTTCTACTGATACTTGGTATCAAATCACAACAGTTTTCAGGTGAATATTGTTACCATGATCTTGAATGGCGATCAAGCGTCACTTGTAATGTTATTGGTGTACTAACTGTTCTTTCATCACAAACATCAATGAGTATATTAGTTATAATCACAATTTTGAGATTGCATGCTGTGATTTGTCCTTTAAAATCAAACCAACTAAACTTTAAACTATTTTTTCTTGTTTCAACTACTGTTTGGTTGTTATCACTTCTATTTGCTTTAATTCTTATTTGGTTCAAAACTGTTTTACTGACAAGTTTTATATCGAACCAAATCTATTTTTTCCGCAGCCAGTTATTTTTCTAGCTCTTAAAATGTTTTATAAAAAAAGAAATTTTTGAATTATACTTTATACAAATAAATCTGTATGTTAAATATTAGAACAGTTTATTGTTTTCCATAAACATACTATATAGATTCCTTTGGTTTCTTCCATTCATAATTCATTTTTTACTTATATTCTATCATAAAGTTTAATTAACACTTTAAACTAAAACTTATAAAGCAGTTTGTATTTATTTGGTTTTGAAATGATAACAAAAATTCTCATTAATGTCGCATCAGATAAATCAAATGCTTTCGTTTGTTCTTTTATCATGAGGTGGGTACATGATTACTTTTCAAATCAATTGTGTATAAATAATAAGAAATAAAATAATAAATAAGTATAAAACAGGAATAAAATAATCAACAGTTTGCACAAATGATATCTTTACCGAATCTTTTTATACATTCATCTATGATTCGAGCAAACTTTTCAAAATTCTCATCGAGAATTTTGAAGAAATTTGGTGGCAAAACCATCATGGTAATTAAGCTATCGATTTCATTTTTCAGCAAGCATCGTTTTGATCGGAACAAGTTTCTTCTTTGGATCATACCAGAAGTGAATTGGCAGTTATTGAAGTAAGGAATATAATCTGAGATCGGATCAACAAACGCGTGATCAGTCTTCATAAAGATCAACAATCCGTTTAAAGATATGTGTCCTCTAGTTGGAAATGGAATTGAAGCTAAATGACCAAGCAGCAAATATTCTAAATCACTGATTTGCTTTTTACTAAAAGGCGTTACTGCATCGGTGATGACGTCAAGTTTCGGTACAGTAACGTAATGCTCGAAAGTCCATATGTCTAATCTGGGTACAATGGCACCTAGAAGAGCCCCATCTTCATCTTTTAATTGCTTAAAATCATCAAATACAGATCCACCAATGTCTGTAGGAAAACCAGCTGTGAGCAGCTCACTTGCGTTCAAAGATCTCTCAATCACTGGAGGAGATTTAAAAAGTCCAAAGATGCGATCTAGATGATAAGTGGCAACTTGAGATGATGAATACTCATTAGGACCCTCTTTTGCGATAAACAGTGATCTAATATGAAGATCAGAAAGCTCTATATTCATCTGGCCACCAGCTAAGCTATTCTTAGACAAGATAAGATTATCAGCATTAATCACATGACTATTGGAAGCTAAATCAGACCATTGTTGCCAATGCTCAACATGAAATGCATCAATCAAAGTTTGCTGATTGATATCTCTGTACTTTTCATCTATTCCTGCAATCTTCTGAAGACAACTACTTTCATTAAACATTGTCAAAAGTGCGCTAAGTTTATCGCTCTTCAAGCGGTATGACGTCACACCTGATTTTGGAGTTAAATCTTGTGAATTACTCTTCATCACTGCATGAATTTGATGAAGATTTTCTGAGTCTGGGATTACTACAAAGCTCTGACAGCTCTCATCATGAAGACAGAACTGAGCAGCCGATTCCAACGAACTCGTGCTTATGACACATCCCCAATCTACAGCACTCAAGTCACAAACAAAATTGTACTTTGGTGAAAAATCAAAATTGTCCCTTTTTTCAAATAGATCTAAAACTGGGATCAACTCTTCTTCTTCTACATCTTCATTCTCATTAACGTCTAGATGCTGCAAAGGAAAGTTTTCAGCATCCAAATTGTTGATGAGTACTTCTGACGTCATCGTAGTCGCGCGTTTATTCTTCGATCGTCCTTTGATCTTCTGAATATATTGAAGTGCTCCTTTGATTGATATTCTAAAGTCCTTGAGACCCTCAATTAGCTCCCTAACTAATTCGGGATCAGATTCGCTGTCGGAAGCAAGGAGCAGATTTCCGAGAATAAGATGTTCTGTTACTCCCAGAAGATTCTTTTTCCAATTGATCCCGATGCATCTGTTATGTTCACACTGGCCTTGAACTTTTCTAATAACACAGTCATTGGAAGAGTCACAAGATTGTTCCTGTATCTGAAGATCGTTTGCAAGGATCTGCATCTTTATTATAGATCCGTTAATAATGAAACTATCCGGATACCATGACTTTACTGCAACTGATCCGAAAGGAGATTCGGATAGATAGAGAATTAGATTGAGGAGCTGATCTGAGATGTCGAGTCTTTGTTCTAAAGGAAGTTGCTGACTTTGATGAATGTTGAAAAGATCACCAAATTCATGGAAGATTACAAATCCGGCTGAATTGATTGGCCTCTGATTTAAGTTAGAGTCTTTTCGAAAGATACAGACTCCCTTGATGTGGAGGATGTTAGGATGGTTCATCTTTATAAGAATCATCAGATCTTGGATCATCTTTAAATTCTTTAACAAAAAACATCGATCTTGAAAATCTTCATCTTCAGATCGGATCTCGCAGTTAGATGCAAGCATACGATCAATATCAAGTCTTGGAGTTTGGATCAAGATTCTCTGATCTTGATGTAAGGCATGATAGAAAAAACTATCTTCTGTGATCTTAAATAAACTCCCAATCTTCATCATCTCGAAATCTGAACAAGACCACCAATTAGCAACAAAACTGAACATGTTGAAGGACAGGATTAAGTCATTTAGATGATAAGTAAAGTCCAAGGAGTTTTCTGATGAAGATGATTTGATCAAGGAGATTATTGATTGGATTTTCGAGTTGAGAAATTGGTCTGCTGATGACAAGGAGTCAGTTGGGATTAGATTTGCAAAAGATGAAGAGATGAGAAGAAAATAGAAGATAAATGATATCATTTTTTGAGATGACTCTGAAATAAATTCCACAAATTTTTGAGCCGTTTACGTTTAAAGGTTTGAAATATTTATAATTGAAAGAAAATCTTAAAAACAAAAGTAATTTATTTACAATTTAAACTCGTCATCGTGTTAAGTCAAATATTTGTTTTCTAGCTTCAAAATGCAATTATAGGTTTCATTTGATTTATATAAAAAATATTTTATTAAAAAATCATTTTTGAATTTTATAATAACTTTAACAATAAAATAATACTTAAAGTATTTTTATAAATATTGAATGTTTTCAACTTTTTTATAAAAGCGAAAAAGAACAAAACTCAATAATGATATATTAAAAGCTTAATCTGAAGTTTTAAATTTTTTTGTATTGCGTTGCAGTCTTATATTAAAAAATGTTTTTTCTTGAGCTGTTTTTGATAAGTTCAAATTAATTAAGCTTAATAATTATTGACGGTCAGTTACGAAGGCTAAGGTCTGCTCCAAATCGATTTTTAATTCTTTTTTAGTAAAAACAAAAAAAACTAAACCATCACTATCAATTTATCAAAAACAATGAAATAAAATTCGATTAACTACAATTGACTACCTTATTGTTTACTTTTTTAATTGCTCATATTTTTCATTCATGATTTTTCACTTAAAGTGACCTTTTTTAGATTTCTATCAAAATTGACTAATTATTAACAAGTACATGTTTGTGGCGTTTGTAAAATTTATTGCAAAAAGATTTAGTAGCTCATAACTTCATCGCAGTAATTTTCTAACTTTTTTATTGAAACTTTTTTATCATTGTAAACCTGACAAACAAGTTTAGGAATGTGAAATAGTTCAAATAATACAATATTTCCTTAATAATTTTCTTTTCAAAAAATCTCAAACTAAATTGTAGAATATATGCTTAAACTACACTAGTACAAATTTTCTAATTACCAACAACTTAGATGCCTTACTTGATGAGGCGTCTAAAGTTTTTGATGTTTATAAAACTTTGAAATTTTTTAACTCTAAAATACTAAATTGAACGTGTTGATACAAGACGTCTGACAACACTATCAACTCAGTTATGTTTACTATTTCATGAGAAAGAAAACAGACTTCAAATAATTTAAATTTCTTGCAAGAAAACAGACCCTATCAAACAAATAGTTCGTTAAAAAGTTATTTTTTGTCGCTACTACAGTCATGCTCATATGCCGAAGGGCTTCAATGTAACACAAACTAACTACAGTTCTTTGAAAAGTCTCAAATAATTATCTAACTATTCTTTAACTAGTGAATTGACATGATAAAAGCCTAAGGCAGAATAATTTTTGATCGTGAAGTCATGAACATAACGAGGACTTTCTAAACAGCCTTAACGACATTTTAAAACAGTAATAACAAATTTCAAGTATTTTTATTTACTACAAAGATACACAGAAATAATATAAAAATTTGGCTTTCTATTTCACCAAGCATCGTGTGCGACAACACATCGAGAACCGCTTTGTTTGATTCATCCTTTTTCTAATTTTTTGAACCTGGAAAAGGATCATTATGTTGCTCTTTAGATGAAGAAAGCAAGGATTCTCATAAAGGTCCGCAAAATGTTCATTCATCTAACATTCGTATTTAAGGAGATATCTTTCAATAAAAGAGATGATCTAATGAACTCAGATCAACTTTTTGATTAAAAGAATCATAGATTGATTCATTGATGCAGAAGATCTACACTTCTTTTTGGAGTTTTTCATTATTCTTCTAATTTCAATGACTTTCTAGTCATAAGGATCATCTTGCAACCATCTGTCGTTACTGACTTCATCATTCCTTGTTGGTTCGAATCAGCTAATATTCTTATTCATGATGAAGGATCATCTTTCGAATCAGTTCAAAACTGTGATGAAGATCATTCTGATGAAGTTTCTGAATGTAGAAAGTGAATTTATAAAGAGTTTGAGGAACAAATTATCTTTAAAGATTAGGATTGAATTAACAAATGATTTGTAAACTCTATTCTTCTTCTTCTTCATCTTTGGAGGCTTTAAGTCATTTTGTTCATCATTAAAGGGAGTAGTCATAAAGAAATGAGTTTTATTATCAGCATCAAAAACTTTAAAATTGTCAAAATCTTACCAATCTTAAATATTTTAATAAAGTTTTTTAGTCACCAATAATTGAAATTTTTTATTGATAGATTGCCTTTTAAAAATGTTTATCAACATCCACAAGTAATTCAGGTTTTGTTTCAAGTTGTATATGATACTCAGCAGAAATTTAATAAAGTTTATTTTTCCACCTCTGAGCTTAGAAAGTTCCACCAGATGACATTTTAATCCATTTTATAACTTCTTTGTGTTAAGTTTCTTTCCCAAGTGTTTATGATTAGATGTCATGGAAGATTCTTTAATAGCACAATTACATAACAAAATGAACTTTTATATTAACATTTTCAACAAATGTATTACTTAAAATTCATCATTAAGTTCTTTGCACTTAGGGTCTTTCGATTACTTTTCTGCAGAGTGTTTCCTTTAAGTTCTTTTTAATTTGATATTTTCAGCCATACATAAAATGAAAATATATTTCAAAGAATTCAGAGATATTTTGGGAACCAAATTTTTAATATTTAACATTACCTGAATTCCATAAATATTCAGATATTGTCCAAGCACTTTAAATGTTTCCCAAGCTATGTCCCAATAGATTTTAAGATATTTTGTATAACTTCTCGTTATTTTACTTATATTCAACTTATTTTTTCTTTCAGTCTATTCTTTATATTTTCTTAAAGATTTTGAGACAACATCTTTGATATTACAACAAAGTTTATTTTAAATAGAAAGTTGCTTAGTTGCTAAGATAAGGTTCAACCCGACAGATATGAAGCTAATTGAATCCTGAGATCCCACTAACTCTTGAAAATGAGCTGTAAATGGAATATGAGATAAAAGTTAAAAGTGTGATAAGTCACACAGAAGTTTACAGAAAACTTTGGGATAAGCTTGAACAATTTAGTTCTCAAATTTCCAAGTATTTCTTCAAAGTTTAATTTTTTTTATTTCAAATTTGTTCCAATTTTCTTAGAACAATTTTCGATTAACTCTAAATTTTCTGGAAGCTAGAGATGGTGTGATCTTAAAAAAATAAAATAAATTATAATTTCATAAATCTTCTTGTGTTTGTTCAAAATATAAAAAGTAAAATCTTTGGAATTTAAAATAGATTTACAATCAAATCCTAGTGACAAAAGATATATTCTCAACTAATATTTGATTTTTATTTCCCCACACAAAATTTTAGATGAAAATCAAATATTATATATGATTATTAAAAAAAATTTGTTTACAATTTAATCATAATAAAATATGTTTTAATATGGTTAAAGAATATTAGCCTAAAAATATAAATAGATTTATTTAATACTTAAGAAACATAAATTAAAAGTATTTTATTTATTGACATTTCATTTAAAAAGGATGGAACCTAGAAAAATATAAAAGAACAAACAAAAGTAAGTTATTTGTAAAAACTCTCAGTAAACTACTTTTAAAATTTCTTTCTATTTAAATTACTCTTAATTTTTACCAATGAAAACTTTTAATATATTTCATATAAATCAAAGTTTAATAGAAAGAAATTAGTTACTGCAAAGTTTAAAAAATTTTCTTATTTTGGTGGAAATAAAATAATGTTAAACATAAAAATGTTATTTCTATTTTTGACTAAATGTCTACACATTTCAAAATTGTTTATAATCGCGACTAGTCAAGCGAAACGTTTCGTTATAGTAAACTCTAAAATGGAACCTTAAAAAAGTAATTAAATAGTTCATTAGAAGCTTGAAATTTTAAAAAGATATTACTTTATCACAATAAGTTTCATTATAAAATAAAAATTATACAGACAGTAAAGCAATTATCTTAATGATATAGAGGAAAAACTAATAAATATCTTGTTGAATAAAAAAACATTAAAGTAAAAATCAATTAAATAATCGCAATCTATCAATGGACTTTTATATTTTGATTATAAAAACAATATCAAAGAAATAAAGTGCACTAACGATTTAATATTTCTTGAAAATCAAATTAATCTTAGAATAATAACAAATCGTTAAAATTTGTACTTCTGCTTATGCTGAAAAAATAAAAAAGTTTAAGCTACAACAGATTAGAATAAATGTTACATTCAATCACTTTATAAATCAGTTAAATAATCGAAGTGACGAAATATGGATTTAAAACAATTAACAGTTTCACAAATTAAACAGAGACCTTCCAACTTTGTGAACTTTTTGTAACGTTTTGGTGCTTATAGGTCATAAGCAACTAGCAAAAACGCTTTTAATTGTAAACAATAAATTTCAAATTGTGTTTTAAAACCTAATTAGAGTATAAACATAAGCAAAAATTACTTTATTAAAACATAAATAGAGTCATTACACATAATAAATTCAGGAGGCAAATTAACTTGAAATTTCTTTTGGGAAAATATTCAAGTTTTGAACCAATACCACTTGCTCAAAAAACTTAAATGGTTAAATCCAACAAGTAAGAAATAAACAACTTTTAGTAAACAGAACTTACATTCCGTTTCCATAATTTCAATATTAAACAAAAAAACAATGATACTGTTTTGCAAAAAAGTCAGTTTAGTCTCATTAAAATTCATATCTTTTCCACTGAATTAATAACAAAAGTAATAAACGTACCTAGTAATTCCGTGCCAAGAAAATACAACACCCTTGACTAAATGCAGTTTATGTATTTAAGTAAAAAAAAAATTAAAAAATTACAAATTTAAAAATTACTTTGTATATTAGTTATTTGCTAAAATCTTAAAAGAAAGTTTTCTATATATATATTTTATATTATTTTTATGTTTGTAAGATTTATGTAACTCATATCTAGTTTCATTCTAGCTTGTATTTTAGCTTCTAAAATACACTTCTAAATACATCTACATAAAATTGATGTTTTCAAAGCTTTACACCTTAAACAAAATATAGAGTTTTAATTCAAATGTCAGATACATTAGAAAATATTTTTTTCTTTAAAGTTGATTATTAGTTATGTTTAAGTATAAAATCTTAAGATTCGTTTAATAAGTTTATTTCTAATAACTTTTTTAATTACTAATTTAGTATTTTTCTGGAATAACTAAATTTATCTGTGTTTAAGAAAAACTTGTTTAGTTTATTATTTAAACTAACAAGGATCTGATTTACTTTGAGAATAAAATTTACAATTCAAAGATGTAAGTCTTAAAAATCTGAAGCATTTTATAAAAAGTCTAAAATTAATTTTTTGCTTTCTATATCTCTGTTAACATCTGTCACTAAAGTGAATGAATTACTTTTGTAATTAAAGTTTAATTGAAATTTTAATTCCAGTTGTATTTATATCTTCGTGATTTGAAATTAAAAAACTCATTTAATGAAACAACAACATGTCCCCAAATCTTGTTTAAAAGATTTTTTCGGAACTGATAAGCTTGTTGGTAACTTAAACTTATATTCATCAATTCAAATACAACAGAGATATTAATAATGCTGAATGAAAATTTATAAAAGTTTAATTTAAATTAAATATTTTAACTCTTTCTACAGTTTTCAACGATTTTAATTTTAGTAAAAATTAAATCAAAATTTTATTATAGTTGTATTTTTCAATGTCATCATTATTATATCAGACTTAAAACCAGTTTCCTTATCAAGCTGTTGTAGCTTGGATTTTGTTAAAGTTTTTTTTAAAGATGTAACAATGTTTGCAAATTACTTACTTATACCAAGCTTAATAATAAAATTGAAAGCAGATCACAAATCATAATTTACATAAAGCTCATGTATTTAAGTAAAAAACTTCTACATATTTACACATTTAGAAAATACTTTGTATTTTAGTTATCTGCTAAAATCTTAAAAGAAAGTTCCCTATAAAAGATAATAACTTTATTTAAAGAGTTTAAAAAATATCAAAGGAATCGTTTTTGATTTAGTTTCTTTTCTAGGACTTTTATAGAGTTTGACAAAAAACAATTTTACACCAAAAATTACTTGAAATTTATTTAAATATTTTTCCAAAATATACTATTTAGTTTGTAATATGATAGAGACAGTTTTAGTACAAATAATTTGATTAAAAGCAAAAAGCACAACAATTTTATATCAAAAGATGATGAAAAGTTAGAACATTTATATAATTCAATTTATTTTATTTTGAACACATTTTGACAAGATCTTTGTTATTTGCGACACATTGACAAGCCTTAGGAAGAAGTAATCTTCCTATATTTCCTTCTTGATCTTTAACTTCTTCGGTGAAAAGGATTGCCTCATTATGAAATCTAACCATTTTTCCACATGTAGTAGGATTGAGGCAATATGGATGACATCTTTTGATCATGATTAGACCAGTTCGAAGATTTCCACAATAAATCTCGATATCACTTGATTGAGATATAGTGAACAAGTTCTTTCTTCGGCGAGTAAAACTTTCACAATTCTTCAAAATGAAATCTTTGGTAGATCTTGGAATTCCTTTTAAAATAATTGAAGATGGTAGCAGTTGTTTTTGAGCTTTCACCAAAAGAGGACAAGTTATTGAAAAAATGATGAAGAAAATAATTGATTTCATTTCAGTTGTTTTGAAACTTGTTGATAATCAGTATTACTATAATATCAGTTACTTTATGATATTACTTGAAATGTGTTTGCTTATATATTATCTTACCGAAAGTTGAAATAATATTTAAAAATAGAAATTAAACTAAATCGAAAACTTTATGTTGACGTTCAGTTAACTAACGTTAAAACATCACAAAAATTTACAACTTATATCAATTTAACTTCCTTCTTCAAGTAGTAAATTCAGTAATTGTTGCAACATTGCAGATTTAGTTTTTTATGATAATGTTTCAATAGGTTATTTATATATATGGGGTTTTGATAAACTTTCTGGGGAAAATAGAAGTGGTGAAAACTAAAATCTAAAAGAAGTTAAATGAATCATAGATAATTTTTAATATAAACATTTTATATTATTTTTTTGTTTGTGACATTTATGTTATATATGTAACTCATATCTAGTTTCTTTCTAACTTGTATTATAGCTTTTAAAATATACTTCTAAATACATCTACTAATATTGATATTTTCAAATCATTACACCTTAAACAAAATCTAGAGTTTTAATTCAAAAGTCAAATACAACAGAGACATTAAAAATACTGAATGAAAATTTATAAAAGTTAAATTTAAATTAAATATTTTAACTCTTTCTACAGTTTTCAACGATTTTAATTTTAGTAAAAATTAAATTAAAATTTTATTAGATCTCTATTTTTCAATGTCATCATTATTATATCAGACTTAAAACCAGTTTCTTTATAGAGCTGACGTAGCTTGGATTTTGTTAAAGCTTTTTTAAAGATGTAACAATGTATGCAATTTACTTACTTATACCAAACTATATAATAAAATTGAAAGCAGATCACAAATCATAATTAACATAAAGCTCATGTATTTAAGTAAAAAACTTCTACATAATTACATGTTTAGAAAATACTTTGTATTTTAGTTATCTGCTAAAATCTTGAAAGAAAGTTTTCTATAAAAGATAATAACTTTATTTAACATATTAAAAAAACATCAAAGATGTCGTTGTAGATTTAGTTTCTTTTTTAAAACTTTTACATAATTTGATAATAAATAATTTTACTCAGATGTTTAAACGAAACTTATTTAAATATTTTTCTAAAATATACTATTTACCTTGACTTAGTTTGTAATATGAAAGAGAAAGTTTTTTTACAAAAAATTTTATTAAAAGCGAAAAGCACAAAAATTTTATACTAAAAGATGATGAAAAGTTAGAACATTTATATAATTCAATTTAATTTATTTTGAACACATTTTGACAAGATCTTTGTTATTTACGACACATTGACAGGCCTTAGGAAGAAGTAATCTTCCTATATTTCCTTCTTGATCTTTAACTTCTTCGGTGAAAAGGATTGCCTCATTATGAAATCTAACCATTTTTCGACATGTAGTAGGATTGAGGCAATCTGGATGACATCTTTTGATCATGATTACACCAGTTCGCAGATTTCCACAATAAATCTCGATATCACTTGATTGAGATATAGTGAACAAGTTCTTTCTTCGGCGAGTAAAACTTTCACAATTCTTCAAAATGAAATCTTTGGTAGATCTTGGAATTCCTTTTAAAATAATTGAAGATGGTAGCAGTTGTTGTTGAGCTTTCACCAAAAGATGACAAGTTATTGAAAAAATGATAAAGAAAATAGTTGATTTCATTTCAGTTGTTTTGAAACTTGTTGATAATCAGTATTACTATAATATCAATTACTTTAGTGATATTACTTGAAATGTGCTTGCTTATATATTATCTTACCGAAAGTTGAAATAATATTTAAAAATAGAAATTAAACTTAATCAAAAACTTTGTGTTGACGTTCAGGTAACTAACGTTAAAACGTCAGATAGATTTACAGTTTATATCAATTTAACTTCCTTCTTCAAGTAGTAAATTCAGTAATTGTTGCAACATTGCAGATATAGTTTTTTTGTTAATGTTTCAATAGGTTATTTTTATATATATGGGATTTTGATAAACTTTCTGGGGAAAATAGAAGTGGTGAAAACTAAAATCTAAAAGAAGTTAAATGAATCATAGATAATTTTTAATATAAATATTTTATATTATTTTTATGTTTGTGAAATTTATGTAATTTATGTAACTCTTATCTAGTTTTTTTCTAACTTGTATTATAGCTTCTAAAATATACTTCTAAATACATCTACTAAAAATTGATGTTTTCAAATCTTTACACCTTAAACAAAATATAGAGTTTTAATTCAAAAGTCAGCTACATTAGAAAAAAATTTTTTCTTTAAAATTGGTTATTAGTTTTTATTTAAATATAAAATCTTAAGATTGGTTTAATATATTTATTTGTAATAACTTTTTTAATTCCAAATTTAGTGTTTTTTGGAATAACTACATTTGTCTGTGTTTAAAAATATTTGTTTAGTTTATTTTATAAACTATCAAGGATCTGATTTACTTTGAGAATAAAATTTACAATTCAAAGATGTAAATCTTCAAAATTTGAAGCATTTTATAAAAAGTCTAAAATTATTTTGTTGCTTTCTATATCTCTTTTAACATCTGTCACTAAAGTGAATGAATTACTTTTGTAATTAAAGTTTAATTGAGATTTTAATTCCAGTTGTATTTATATCTTTGTGATTTGAAATTTAAAAACTCATTTAATGCAACAACATGTCCCCAAATCTTGTTTAAAAGATTTTTCGGAACTGATAAGCTTGTTGGTAACTTAAACTTCTATTCATCAATTCAAATACAACAGAGACATTAATAATGCTGAATGAAAATTTACAAAAATTTAATTTAAATTAATTATTTTAACTCTTTCTACAGTTTTCAACGATTTTAATTTTAGTAAAAATTAAATCAAAATTTTATTAT
The DNA here is from genome assembly GCA_034620365.1 of Pegea sp. RAD2-039. Classification (NCBI taxonomy): domain Eukaryota; kingdom Metazoa; phylum Chordata; class Thaliacea; order Salpida; family Salpidae; genus Pegea; species Pegea sp. RAD2-039. Next base: position 334,343 of record JAQGEQ010000240.1, read on the forward strand.
AGTTGTATTTTTCAATGTCATCATTATTATATCAGACTTAAAACCAGTTTCTTTATCAAGATGTCGTAGCTTGGATTTTGTTAAAGTTTTTTTAAAAGATGTAACAATGTTTGCAAATTACTTACTTATACTAAACTATATAATAAAATTGAAAGCAGATCACAAATCATAATTTACATAAAGCTCATGTATTTAAGTAGAAAACCTCTACATAATTACATGTTTAGAAAATACTTTGTATTTTAGTTATCTGCTAAAATCTTAAAAGAAAGTGTTCTATAAAACTATCGACTTTATTTAACGTATTAAAATAACATCAAAGAAGTTGTTTTTGATTTAGTTTCTTTTTTAAAACTGTTTCAGAATTTGATAGAAAATGATTTTACTCAAAAGTTTAAACAAATTTTATTTAAATGTTTTTCTAAAATATACTATTTACCTTGACTTAATTTGTAATATGAAAGAGACAGTTTGTTTACAAATGATTTTATTAAAAGCAAAAAGCACAACAATTTTATACTTAAAGTAGATGAAAAGTTAGAACATTTATATAATTCAATTTAATTTATTTTGAACACGTTTTGACAAGATCTTTGTTATTTACGACACATTGACAAGCCTTAGGAAGAAGTAATCTTCCTATATTTCCTTCTTGATCTTTAACTTCTTCGGTGAAAAGGATTGCCTCATTATGAAATCTAACCATTTTTCGACATGTAGTAGGATTGAGGCAATCTGGATGACATCTTTTGATCATGATTACACCAGTTCGCAGATTTCCACAATAAATCTCGATATCACTTGATTGAGATATAGTGAACAAGTTCTTTCTTCGGCGAGTAAAACTTTCACAATTCTTCAAAATGAAATCTTTGGTAGATCTTGGAATTCCTTTTAAAATAATTGAAGATGGTAGCAGTTGTTGTTGAGCTTTCACCAAAAGATGACAAGTTATTGAAAAAATGATGAAGAAAATAGTTGATTTCATTTCAGTTGTTTTGAAACTTGTTGATAATCAGTATTACTATAATATCAGTTACTTTAGTGATATTACTTGAAATGTGCTTGCTTATATATTATCTTACCGAAAGTTGAAATAATATTTAAAAATAGAAATTAAACTTAATCGAAAACTTTATGTTGACGTTCAGGTAACTAACGTTAAAACGTCACATAAATTTACAGTTTATATCAATTTAACTTCCTTCTTCAAGTAGTAAATTCAGTAATTGTTGCAACATTGCAGATATAGTTTTTTATGATAATGTTTCAGCAAGTTATTTATATATATATGGGATTTTGATAAACTTTCGGGGGAAAATAGAAGTGGTGAAAACTAAAATCTAAAAGAAGTTAAATGAATCATAGATAATTTTTAATATAAACATTTTATATTATTTTTATGTTTGTGAGATTTATGTAATTTATGTAACTCATATCTAGTTTCTTTCTAACTTGTATTTTAGCTTTTAAAATATACTTCTAAACACATCTACTATTATTGATGTTTTCAAATCTTTACACCTTAAACAAAATCTAGAGTTTTAATTCAAAAGTCAGCTACATTAGAAAAAAATTTTTTCTTTAAAATTGGTTATTAGTTTTTATTTAAATATAAAATCTTAAGATTGGTTTAATATATTTATTTGTAATAACTTTTTTAATTCCAAATTTAGTGTTTTTTGGAATAACTACATTTGTCTGTGTTTAAAAATATTTGTTTAGTTTATTTTATAAACTATCAAGGATCTGATTTACTTTGAGAATAAAATTTACAATTCAAAGATGCAAATCTTAAAAATTTGAAACATTTTATAAATAGTCTAAAATTATTTTGTTGCTTTCTATATTTCTTTTAACATCTGTCACTAAAGTGAATGAATTACTTTTGTAATTAAAGTTTAATTGAGATTTTAATTCCAGTTGTATTTATATCTTTGTGATTTGAAATTTAAAAACTCATTTAATGAAACAACAACATGTCCCCAAATCTTGTTTAAAAGATTTTTCGGAACTGATAAGCTTGTTGGTAACTTAAACTTCTATTCATCAATTCAAATACAACAGAGACATTAATAATACTGAATGAAAATTTATAAAAATTTAATTTAAATTAAATCTTTTAACTCTTTCTACAGTTTTCAACGATTTTAATTTTAGTAAAAATTAAATCAAAATTTTATTATAGTTGTATTTTTCAATGTCATCATTATTATATCAGACTTAAAACCAGTTTCTTTATCAAGATGTCGCAGCTTGGATTTTGTTAAAGTTTTTTTAAAAGATGTAACAATGTTTGCAAATTACTTACTTATACTAAACTATATAATAAAATTGAAAGCAGATCACAAATCATAATTTACATAAAGCTCATGTATTTAAGTAAAAAACCTCTATATAATTACATGTTTAGAAAATACTTTGTATTTTAGTTATCTGCTAAAATCTTAAAAGAAAGTGTTCTATAAAAGCTATCGACTTTATTTAACGTATTAAAATAACATCACAGAAGTTGTTTTTGATTTAGTTTCTTTTTTAAAACTGTTTCAGAATTTGATAGAAAATGATTTTACTCAAAAGTTTAAACAAATTTTATTTAAATGTTTTTCTAAAATATACTATTTACCTTGACTTAATTTGTAATATGAAAGAGACAGTTTGTTTACAAATGATTTTATTAAAAGCAAAAAGCACAACAATTTTATACTTAAAGTAGATGAAAAGTTAGAACATTTATATAATTCAATTTAATTTATTTTGAACACGTTTTGACAAGATCTTTCTTATTTACGACACATTGACAAGCCTTAGGAAGAAGTAATCTTCCTATATTTCCTTCTTGATCTTTAACTTCTTCGGTGAAAAGGATTGCCTCATTATGAAATCTAACCATTTTTCGACATGTAGTAGGATTGAGGCAATCTGGATGACATCTTTTGATCATGATTACACCAGTTCGCAGATTTCCACAATAAATCTCGATATCACTTGATTGAGATATAGTGAACAAGTTCTTTCTTCGGCGAGTAAAACTTTCACAATTCTTCAAAATGAAATCTTTGGTAGATCTTGGAATTCCTTTTAAAATAATTGAAGATGGTAGCAGTTGTTGTTGAGCTTTCACCAAAAGATGACAAGTTATTGAAAAAATGATGAAGAAAATAGTTGATTTCATTTCAGTTGTTTTGAAACTTGTTGATAATCAGTATTACTATAATATCAGTTACTTTAGTGATGTTACTTGAAATGTGCTTGCTTATATATTATCTTACCGAAAGTTGAAATAATATTTAAAAATAGAAATTAAACTAAATCAAAAACTTTGTGTTGACGTTCAGGTAACTAACGTTAAAACGTCAGATAGATTTACAGATTATATCACTTTAACTTCCTTCTTCAAGTAGTAAATTCACTAATTGTTGCAACATTGCAGATATAGTATTTTATGATAATGTTTCAGCAAGTTATTTATATATATATGGGATTTTGATAAACTTTCTGGGGAAAATAGAAGTGGTACAAACTAAAATCTAAAAGAAGTTAGATGAATCATAGATAATTTTTAATATAAACACTTTATATTATTTTTTTGTTTGTGACATTTATGTTATATATGTAACTCTTATCTAGTTTCTTTCTAACTTGTATTTAGCTTTTAAAATATACTTCTAAATACATCTACTAATATTGATGTTTTCAAATCTTTACACCTTAAACAAAATCTAGAGTTTTAATTCAAAAGTCAGCTACATTAGAAAAAACTTTTTTATTTAAAATTGGTTATTAGTTTTTATTTAAATATATAATCTTAAGATTGGTTTAATATATTTATTTTGTAATAACTTTTTTAATTCCAAATTTAGTGTTTTTTGGAATAACTACATTTGTCTGTGTTTAAAAATATTTGTTTAGTTTATTTTATAAACTATCAAGGATCTGATTTACTTTGAGAATAAAATTTACAATTCAAAGATGTAAATCTTCAAAATTTGAAGCATTTTATAAAAAGTCTAAAATTATTTTGTTGCTTTCTATATCTCTTTTAACATCTGTCACTAAAGTGAATGAATTACTTTTGTAATTAAAGTTTAATTGAGATTTTAATTCCAGTTGTATTTATATCTTTGTGATTTGAAATTTAAAAACTCATTTAATGAAACAACAACATGTCCCCAAATCTTGTTTAAAAGATTTTTCGGAACTGATAAGCTTGTTGGTAACTTAAACTTCTATTCATCAATTCAAATACAACAGAGACATTAATAATGCTGAATGAAAATTTATAAAAATTTAATTTAAATTAATTATTTTAACTCTTTCTACAGTTTTCAAACGATTTTAATTTTAGTAAAAATTAAATCAAAATTTTATTATAGTTGTATTTTTCAATGTCATCATTATTATATCAGACTTAAAACCAGTTTCTTTATCAAGATGTCGTAGCTTGGATTTTGTTAAAGTTTTTTTAAAAGATGTAACAATGTTTGCAAATTACTTACTTATACTAAACTATATAATAAAATTGAAAGCAGATCACAAATCATAATTTACATAAAGCTCATGTATTTAAGTAAAAAACCTCTACATAATTACATGTTTAGAAAATACTTTGTATTTTAGTTATCTGCTAAAATCTTAAAAGAAAGTGTTCTATAAAAGCTATCGACTTTATTTAACGTATTAAAATAACATCAAAGAAGTTGTTTTTGATTTAGTTTCTTTTTTTAAACTGTTTCAGAATTTGATAGAAAATGATTTTACTTAAACGTTTAAACGAAACTTATTTAAATATTTTGCTAAAATATACTATTTACCTTGACTTAGTTTTTTAATATGAAAGAGACTATTTTTTTACAAATGATTTTAATAAAAACGAAAAGCACAACAATTTTATATAAAAGTAGATGAAAAGTTAGAACATTTCTGTAATTCAAATTAATTTATTTTGAACACATTTTGACAAGATCTTTGTTATTTGCGACACATTGACAAGCCTTAGGAAGAAGTAATCTTCCTATATTTCCTTCTTGATCTTTAACTTCTTCGGTGAAAAGGATTGCCTCATTATGAAATCTAACCATTTTTCGACATGTAGTAGGATTGAGGCAATCTGGATGACATCTTTTGATCATGATTAGACCAGTTCGCAGATTTCCACAATAAATCTCGATATCACTTGATTGAGATATAGTGAACAAGTTCTTTCTACGGCGAGTAAAACTTTCACAATTCTTCAAAATGAAATCTTTGGTAGATCTTGGAATTCCTTTTAAAATAATTGAAGATGGTAGCAGTTGTTGTTGAGCTTTCACCAAAAGATGACAAGTTATTGAAAAAATGATGAAGAAAATAGTAGATTTCATTTCAGTTGTTTTGAAACTTGTTGATAATCAGTATTACTATAATATCAGTTACTTTAGTGATATTACTTGAAATGTGCTTGCTTATATATTATCTTACCGAAAGTTGAAATAATATTTAAAAATAGAAATTAAACTTAATCGAAAACTTTATGTTGACGTTCAGGTAACTAACGTTAAAACGTCACATAAATTTACAGTTATATCAATTTAACTTCCTTCTTCAAGTAGTAAATTCAGTAATTGTTGCAACATTGCAGATATAGTTTTTTATGATAATGTTTCAGCAAGTTATTTATATATATATGGGATTTTGATAAACTTTCGGGGGAAAATATAAGTGGTGAAAACTAAAATCTAAAAGAAGTTAGATGAATCATAGATAATTTTTAATATAAACATTTTATATTATTTTTATGTTTGTGAGATTTATGTAATTTATGTAACTCATATCTAGTTTCTTTCTAACTTGTATTTTAGCTTCTAAAATATACTTCTAAATACATCTACTTAAAATTGATGTTTTCAAATATTTACACCTTAAACAAAATCTAGAGTTTTAATTCAAATGTCAGATACATTAGAAAAAAATTTTTTGTTTAAAATTGGTTATTAGTTTTTATTTAAATATATAATCTTAAGATTGGTTTAATATATTTATTTGTAATAACTTTTTTAATTCCAAATTTAGTGTTTTTTGGAATAACTACATTTGTCTGTGTTTAAAAATATTTGTTTAGTTTATTTTATAAACTATCAAGGATCTGATTTACTTTGAGAATAAAATTTACAATTCAAAGATGCAAATCTTAAAAATTTGAAGCATTTTATAAAAAGTCTAAAATTATTTTGTTGCTTTCTATATCTCTTTTAACATCTGTCATTAAAGTGAATGAATTACTTTTGTAATTAAAGTTTAATTGAGATTTTAATTCCAGTTGTATTTATATCTTTGTGATTTGAAATTTAAAAACTCATTTAATGAAACAACAACATGTCCCCAAATCTTGTTTATAAGATTTTTTCGGAACTGATAAGCTTGTTGGTAACTTAAACTTCTATTCATCAATTCAAATACAACAGAGATATTAATAATGCTGAATGAAAATTTATAAAAATTTAATTTAAATTAAATCTTTTAACTCTTTCTACAGTTTTCAACGATTTTAATTTTAGTAAAAATTAAATCAAAATTTTATTATAGTTGTATTTTTCAATGTCATCATTATTATATCAGACTTAAAACCAGTTTCTTATCAAGCTGTCGTAGCTTGGATTTTGTTAAAGTTTTTTTAAAAGATGTAACAATGTTTGCAAATTACTTACTTATACTAAACTATATAATAAAATTGAAAGCAGATCACAAATCATAATTTACATAAAGCTCATGTATTTAAGTAAAAAACTTCTACATAATTACACATTTAGAAAATACTTTGTATTTTAGTTATCTGCTAAAATCTTAAAAGAAAGTGTTCTATAAAAGCTATCGACTTTATTTAACGTATTAAAATAACATCAAAGAAGTCGTTTTTGATTTAGTTTCTTTTTTTAAACTGTTTCAGAATTTGATAGAAAATGATTTTACTTAAACGTTTAAACGAAACTTATTTAAATATTTTTCTAAAATATACTATTTACCTTGACTTAGTTTGTAATATGAAAGAGACTAGTTTTTTTACAAATGATTTTATTAAAAGCGAAAAGCACAACAATTTTATACTAAAAGATGATGAAAAGTTAGAACATTTATATAATTCAAATTAATTTATTTTGAACACGTTTTGACAAGATCTTTGTTATTTACGACACATTGACAAGCCTTAGGAAGAAGTAATCTTCCTATATTTCCTTCTTGATCTTTAACTTCTTCGGTGAAAAGGATTGCCTCATTATGAAATCTAACCATTTTTCGACATGTAGTAGGATTGAGGCAATCTGGATGACATCTTTTGATCATGATTACACCAGTTTGTAGATTTCCACAATAAATCTCGATATCACTTGATTGAGATATAGTGAACAAGTTCTTTCTTCGGCGAGTAAAACTTTCACAATTCTTCAAAATGAAATCTTTGGTAGATCCTGGAATTCCTTTTAAAATAATTGAAGATGGTAGCAGTTGTTGTTGAGCTTTCACCAAAAGATGACAAGTTATTGAAAAAATGATGAAGAAAATAGTTGATTTCATTTCAGTTGTTTTGAAACTTGTTGATAATCAGTATTACTATAATATCAGTTACTTTAGTGATGTTACTTGAAATGTGCTTGCTTATATATTATCTTACCGAAAGTTGAAATAATATTTAAAAATAGAAATTAAACTTAATCGAAAACTTTATGTTGACGTTCAGGTAACTGACGTTAAAACGTCACATAAATTTACAGTTTATATCAATTTAACTTCCTTCTTCAAGTAGTAAATTCAGTAATTGTTGCAACATTGCAGATATAGTTTTTTATGATAATGTTTCAGCAAGTTATTTATATATATATGTGATTTTGATAAACTTTCGGGGGAAAATAGAAGTGGTGAAAACTAAAGTCTAAAAGAAGTTAGATGAATCATAGATAATTTTTAATATAAACATTTTATATTATTTTTATGTTTGTGAGATTTATGTAATTTATGTAACTCATATCTAGTTTCTTTCTAACTTGTATTTTAGCTTTTAAAATATACTTCTAAATACATCTACTTAAAATTGATGTTTTCAAATCTTTACACCTTAAACAAAATCTAGAGTTTTAATTCAAATGTCAGATACATGAGAAAACATTTTGTTGTTTAAAGTTGATTATTAGTTATGTTTAAGTATAAAATCTTAAGATTCGTTTAATAAGTTTATTTGTAATAACTTTTTTAATTACTAATTTAGTATTTTTCTGGAATAACTAAATTTATCTGTGTTTAAGAAAAACTTGTTTAGTTTATTTTATAAACTTTCAAGGATCTGATTTACTTTGAGAATAAAATTTACAATTCAAAGATGTAAATCTTAAAAATCTGAAGTATTTTATAAAAAGTCTAAAATTAATTTTTGCTTTCTATATCTCTGTTAACACCTGTCACTAAAGTGAATGAATTACTTTTGTAATTAAATTTTAATTGAGATTTTAATTCCAGTTGTATTTATATCTTTGTGATTTGAAATTAAAAAACTCATTTAATGAAACAACAACATGTCCCCAAATCTTGTTTATAAGATTTTTTCGGAACTGATAAGCTTGTTGGTAACTTAAACTTCTATTAATCAATTCAAATACAACAGAGACATTAATCATGCTGAATGAAAAATTATAAAAGTTTAATTTAAATTAAATATTTTAACTCTTTCTACAGTTTTCAACGATTTTAATTTTAGTAAAAATTAAATCAAAATTTTATTAGAGTTGTATTTTTCAATGTCCTCATTATTAAATTAGACTTAAAACCAGTTTCCTTATAGAGCTGTCGTAGCTTGCATTTTTTTAAAGCTTTTTTTAAAGATGTATCAATGTTTGCAATTTACTTACTTATACCAAACTATATAATAAAATTGAAAGCAGATCACAAATCATAATTTACATAAAGCTCATGTATTTAAGTAAAAAACTTCTACATAATTACACATTTAGAAAATACTTTGTATTTTAGTTATCTGCTAAAATCTTAAAAGAAAGTTTTCTATAAAAGCTATCGACTTTATTTAACATATTAAAATAACATCAAAGAAGTCGTTTTTGATTTAGTTTCTTTTTTAAAACTGTTTCAGAATTTGATAGAAAATGATTTTACTTAAACGTTTAAACGAAACTTATTTAAATATTTTTTTAAAATATACTATTTACCTTGACTTAGTTTTTTAATATGAAAGAGACTATTTTTTTACAAATGATTTTAATAAAAACGAAAAGCACAACAATTTTATATAAAAGTAGATGAAAAGTTAGAACATTTCTGTAATTCAAATTAATTTATTTTGAACACATTTTGACAAGATCTTTGTTATTTGCGACACATTGACAAGCCTTAGGAAGAAGTAATCTTCCTATATTTCCTTCTTGATCTTTAACTTCTTCGGTGAAAAGGATTGCCTCATTATGAAATCTAACCATTTTTCGACATGTAGTAGGATTGAGGCAATCTGGATGACATCTTTTGATCATGATTAGACCAGTTCGCAGATTTCCACAATAAATCTCGATATCACTTGATTGAGATATAGTGAACAAGTTCTTTCTTCGGCGAGTAAAACTTTCACAATTCTTCAAAATGAAATCTTTGGTAGATCTTGGAATTCCTTTTAAAATAATTGAAGATGGTAGCAGTTGTTGTTGAGCTTTCACCAAAAGATGACAAGTTATTGAAAAAATGATGAAGAAAATAGTTGATTTCATTTCAGTTGTTTTGAAACTTGTTGATAATCAGTATTACTATAATATCAGTTACTTTAGTGATATTACTTGAAATGTGCTTGCTTATATATTATCTTACCGAAAGTTGAAATAATATTTAAAAATAGAAATTAAACTTAATCAAAAACTTTATGTTGACGTTCAGGTAACTAACGTTAAAACGTCACATAAATTTACAGTTTATATCATTTTAACTTCCTTCTTCAAGTAGTAAATTCAGTAATTGTTGCAACATTGCAGATATAGTTTTTTATGATAATGTTTCAGCAAGTTATTTATATATATATGGGATTTTGATAAACTTTCGGGGGAAAATAGAAGTGGTGAAAACTAAAATCTAAAAGAAGTTAGATGAATCATAGATAATTTTTAATATAAACATTTTATATTATTTTTATGTTTGTGACATTTATGTAATTTATGTAACTCATATCTAGTTTCTTTCTAACTTGTATTTTAGCTTTTAAAATATACTTCTAAATACATCTACTAATATTGATGTTTTCAAATCTTTACACCTTAAACAAAATCTAGAGTTTTAATTCAAAAGTCAGCTACATTAGAAAACAATTTTTTATTTAAAATTGGTTATTAGTTTTTATTTAAATATATAATCTTAAGATTGGTTTAATATATTTATTTTGTAATAACTTTTTTAATTCCAAATTTAGTGTTTTTTGGAATAACTACATTTGTCTGTGTTTAAAAATATTTGTTTAGTTTATTTTATAAACTATCAAGGATCTGATTTACTTCGAGAATAAAATTTACAATTCAAAGATGTAAATCTTAAAAATATGAAGCATTTTATGAAAAGTCTAAAATTATTTTGTTGCTTTCTATATCTCTTTTAACATCTGTCACTAAAGTGATTGAATTACTTTTGTAATTAAAGTTTAATTGAGATTTTAATTCCAGTTGTATTTATATCTTTGTGATTTGAAATTTAAAAACTCATTTGATGAAACAACAACATGTCCCCAAATCTTGTTTAAAAGACTTTTTCGGAACTGATAAGCTTGTTGGTAACTTAAACTTTTATTCATCAATTCAAATACAACAGAGATATTAATAATGCTGAATGAAAATTTTTAGAAGTTTAATTTAAATTAAATATTTTAACTCTTTCTACAGTTTTCAACGATTTTAATTTTAGTAAAAATTAAATCAAAATTTTATTATAGTTGTATTTTTCAATGTCATCACTATTTTATCAGCTTTTAAATCAGTTACTTCAACTTTAGATTGCTAACTTGTGATTTGTATAACTACCAGTATCATATTTTCTTCACTTATTTTTGTTTTTTGAGTTTATTGCTTCTGATTTCTTTTATTGATTGATGACCTTTCAATTATCTCTTTGCTCATAAATTTTTTAAACTTTTTATATCTTTTAGCTTGATAATTTTAAAATATTAAAACAAAGTCTTTATGCTAATGAAAGTCTAAATACTATGAAATAATTATAAATACGCTGATTATGTAAAAGTTTGTTAATGGTTTAGTTTTCTTTGAAAAAAGTATCTTTAAGAAAATATCTTCAATAAAGAAAGTAATTAGTAATGTATTCATTTGTTTTATTTCCTTATGATTTCTGAAAAAATTTTTTATTACAATGCAACTAAATTTTCTACTTTAAAAATTACTTTTTATATAATTTTATATAATACATAATCTGAAAAAGAGTTTTCAAATTAATAATTGAATTGGAATTTTTTCTTTATTTATTTATTAATAAAAAAACTTGGAAATAAAAAGTTTTATAAGACTTAAAAAAGCTTGTTATTGAAGTATTTGAACTTCTTCTTCCGATCTTTTATAAATCTCAAAAAATTCTTTTCCCAAAAATTCAAAACATTTTTCTACTCCTTCAAAAGTTTTCTAAAAATTAAAAGATGAAAAGATCAGAAGATGAAAATTAAAGGATATCAGAAGATTGAGCAGGTAAGTAGGATCAGAAAATATGACTTACAGAAGAACATTCAAAATAATTTAGGTTGAATTTTTTAGCCATTTTTTCTGCATCTTCAAAAGAAATTCTTCTTCTTTTCGACAAATCTTTTTTATTTCCAACTAAAATTCCTGAAAAATTATTTATTAAATATTTAATTTAAACATTTAATTTTTGTACCTGGAACTTTTTTGGAAGATGAAAAATTAGAAATTTTCTTGAACCATTTGATGACATTATTAAAAGAACTTAAATTTGTCAAATCAAAAACAATTACAAACATCCCAGTTTCATTCCAATTATTTTCACATAATTCAGAAAATAAATCAGAACCAGAACAGTCATATAAAAAAAAGTCCTAAACAATTTTCAATTAAAATAATTATTTCAATTTTTGCAACAACTTTCTTACCATCATTTCATTATCTCCCAGATTTATAAATTTTTTTATCAAGTCCACTCCTTTAGTCTGAAAAAGAAATTATTAAATATAAACAATTTCAGATTCTTTTTCTACCAAATAATAATTTTTTGTAAAATTTGAACCATCACTATGGAACGATTGAGCTAAAGAAGTTTTTCCAACAGTTGAATCACCTAAAAAATAAAAACATTATTCAGCAAATTAAATGTTTATAATCATTTAATAAATCAGATAGCAATTCATGTTAAATTATATTAAAATTCTTATATGATTTAATTACCAAATCATCATCATTAATAAATAAATGTTATTTAAAAATTTTTATTAATAATAAAAGTATAATTACCCAACAAAACACATTTTGCACGTAATACTAACATCTTAATTTGTTCTATCTTTAATTAAACCTAATATAAAAAATAACCTTTTTAAGCTCCAAATTAATAAAATAAATAAATTTAAAAGTAATTATAAAAATTAGAAATGAAATGTTTTTAGATAAAAAGCAAAATGATAAGGTTCTATCTATTTTCCTTTGTTTACAAAAATTCTACTTTTTATAAACAGAAATTGTTGTTAGGTAAAGCTAGGTTGTTAGGTGAAATCAATCAAGAGTAGTTGAATTATTTGTCTCTTTTGGCTTTATAATTCAAATTGCGCAAAAGAAATCAGTAAAGATAATTTTGTTCTAATTTGATCTTATTTTACATATTAAAGCATCTTAAGAGCAATTTTTAAGACTTTTGTAAATGATTTACGTACAACAAAAGAGTATTTTTTATTAAGTGATATTTATCCGTTTAAATGAAGTATTTTAAACTGATTGCTTGAAATTTCTCTCTCAATAAGTTTCGATTTAAAATATACAGAAACATTGAAAAAATGCAATTTTATGCATAAAAAGTAAGATTAATAAAAGTTGAACAAATTTAATTAATAATCTTTACAATCTTATATACGTTAAGGGTTATCGAAATACCATGTGTTACATCTTTTGCTTTCTATATTTTTGACTAAATAGATGTTATTCGTGAGAATGTGTATTAGCGAGAAGTGCTCTCTTCAGGTACCCTTCTTTGCACTTATTGTAATAAATAAATAAATCAAAACTGACTTTGAAGATCTGTTAACAAATAAGTGATTTACAAATGCTTAAATAAAGAATCTTTACAATAAAATAAATGTTGTGCTTAAATGTATTATGTTTGCAAGATAGTATTCACAAAAGAAGTATTATAAGCCTGGTTAATTATTTAATTACAAAAATGCAAAATTACAACTTTGCAGAAAACTGTTTAGTATAAAGTTTGACTCAACAATCTCGTTTAAATTTATTTTTTTGTTTTTGAACTACGTCATAAAAAATTTAAGGCTTTTATGATTTTATTTATTCGTTGATTATTTCAATTACTCATCTTTATTTTTCTAGAGATTAGGTAAATCGCATAAAAGTTTTTTAAATTAGAGTAGGTTGTTGACTTTTAGTTAAATTTTTTTCTCCATGAGAAAGTCGTTAAAAGCAATTATTATCGAATACTTTGATAATTTTCAAAACGCTCAATGAATTTATAAGCTATATATATATATATATTGTATGATTTAAATCATCAACAATCTAAGAAAATTTTTTGAAAATGAAGTAAGCCATTCAAAGTCGAACGCTGCCGAAAGTAGTTAGCTTTTAAAAATATTTTAATCCACTGACATAACCCTACTCTTGATATTTTTTTATATAAATAAAGATATTTGTATAAAATAATATTTATTAATTAATTATAATTTTTTTTTTGCTATCTATTACAATAATAAAGGCTTAATTATAATTTGAAGTAAATTTAAAAAATTAGAATTTGTTTGTAACTAATATGGCCATTGTATACTTTGTTGCTTAAAACAAAGTGAATGTTTTGAAATAATTTATAAATCTTAAAAAAAATAATAAAATTTTAATTTTCTAGTACTTTAGTTAAATTTGATTCTTATTTTATCTATTTGCTGATTATATATTTTTTAATTGCTTATAAAAATCTTGCTATTTTTTATTATTTTTGTTGTTATCTTATATATATAATTTTACCAAATTATTAAATTTCATTTTTAATAAAAACAACTTATATAAACTAAAATTTTGTTTATTATAAAATATTATAATTATAAAGCTTTAAATTTTCAATTGAAATCATAAAAATGATATTATTTACTAAAATATATAAACTATGAAAAATATTTTATGAATTTCATTTAAATTTTCAGCATTTAGAAAGTTTTCTGTAAAGTTTTTTATTAGTATTGAATAGATTTTACCTGAAAACTAAAAGTTTTAAAATAAAAATAAAATCTCTAAAATAAAGCTTTTAACTAAACGAAAACCATAATTCCACAAAACCTGGCATCTAAATAATTAAAATGAAAATATTTATATGAAAGTTTTTCAAGTTTTTTTTATAATTTTTTCAGGTTTTTGTTAAAAAAAAAAGTAATTTTATAAAAAGAAATTGAGAATGAGTGAAAACTTGATTGAAGGAATTGGTGATGACGTCACTTACGCTGTTGGTGCTTTAGCTATTATTGCTTTTCTTACATCTATTTGGTGGAGTACAAGAGTTGAATCTAGGTGAGAAAAAAGTAAAAATTCCCCAAAACTAAATTTTCTTTCAGTAGAAATCATGAACCAGAGCCGGAAGTTGAAGAAACTCAACAAGTAGACGAGATGACGTCATCACCACCTGAAGATTCAGTAGAAGGTAACTTCTTTGCCTCCTTTTATGATGTCATCATTTTCTTCGTGTGACGTCATCAGTAACTGTCCTTGATGTCATTAGTTACTTTTTGTGACGTCATCAGCTAGTTTTTCTGGCGTCATCAGTAACTGCCTTTGACGTCATCAGTTTTTTAGGAACTTTTACGGTTCGTTTGAAATATTTGGATGACACTGAACGCGAAATTGAAGTTTTTGGAAATCTTTCAGTTGAAGATTTTCGAAGGTAATCTAAAAAAATATTTTTTTTTCTGGATTTTTAGTTTTGTTGTTTTAAGAGGCGGTGTTTTCCCGTTTCTGAAACTTCTCGGTTTTCATTAATCTTTAGAGGAAGGATTTTAAGAGATGGAAGCAATTTAAGAAGTTATGGAATAGTTCAAACAACTGTAAGATCACTAATGACGAAATGAAATCGTTAACCACATGTAACGTCATAGAACGCTGAAGGAGTCGTTGATGTTCCAGTGATTCATTGTTTTCAAGTTCAAAATCAAAATTCGACAAATCAAACACAAAATGATCATTTTGATGAGATTCCAAATTTGTTTAGCGATCTTAGAATTCATTTCTTGCCAATTTTAGGTTTGTTGTTGTTTTGGAAATTCGTTAGATTTTACCAATGACGTCATTTTTGCAGGTTTTTTGTTGGCGGTTTTTTGGGGGGTATTTTTCACTTTTTCTTCCTGTTTTAATCTTGTTTCTGTAATTAATCTTCTTGTGATTTCATCATTTTTCTTTATTCTCGTTTTCAATCATTACGCGTGACGTCATCACTTCTCGTGCTGTACGAAGCTTTCAAAATTCATTCGCAAAAAAAACTCAACAAAAAACACAAAAAAAACAAATTAAAAATGAGAAGCATGTGATAAACTACAAAATATTTATCTATAAAGTTGTATATAGATTAAAGGTTTTAAATAGGTTCGAAAAATTAAAATTTGTTTTTTAGTAATTAGATTTTCTTAATTCAAACCAACTTTTTGAAATTGGAGTTGATATTTTGTAGTTTTCAACATTTAGAAAAAAAGTTTGAGGAAATTTGTTTGTATTTTAAAGGTTTTAATAAAAATATTTGAAGTTTTTACCAAAATTTAATCACTTTTTATTTATCAATTTAATCACTTGTTTAGAAAAAATATGAATTTTTAATTAGGGTCCGAAAAGTAATATTCAAAGAAACGAACAAATTTGTTTTCAATTTTAATAAAGCTTTCTGCAAAAAAATTGTTTTGGAACTTTGAAATAATATTAAACAGTAAGAGGAAATGACTTGAGATCTACACTTGGAAATATCGATGTTGAGGATTCAACTTCTTTTGAACGATTCAACCAACTTCTCCATTTAATAAAACTCGAGTCATACGCATGACTATATCCTAAAAATTAAAAAAAATATTTCGTGAAAATCATTCATTTTATTAATTTTTCAGTCACCGTTGTTAAGGGTGCTTTTTTCAATTTCAGCATGTAGTTTTCTTCTTGTATTTCTCACAGACATTTCTTGTTCAGCAACTATATTAAACGGCGCTTCAATTAACGTATTAATCACTTGATTTGTATCAACTTTATTTTCGAAGAATTGCCATACTGTTAAACCTTCACAAGGTTTCATTTTATTTGTTAGCCTAAAAAATATCAAGTTTAAGAATTATATGTTCTTCTTAAAATGTTAAATCTCAAACCATTCAAAATCTTTTAATTTTTCTTTTCGAACAGGAACTGAATTTAACCATTTTCTTAGAAATCTTTTTCTATCTTTCTGTATGATCGGTTGCTGATCTTAAAACAGCAAAAGAAAAGTTCAGCTATCAGACTTGAAGATGTTTTTACTTCTATTTAAAGAGCTCTTAGTCTAATTTGAAAATGGTGAAAACTTTTTACAGTTTTGAAATCATTACTTTTTAGCTGAAACTTAAATCAAAAAATGCTATTCAAATTTATTTAGAAGTTTGAAGTATTTAAAAAATAAAACTAAAGAAAATTGATTTAAAAATTACAAATAAAATAAATAGATGAAAGTAAAATACTTTGATATGCTAAAATTCTATTTTATTACCTCTAGAGTTATTTTTTTCCAAAGGAGCTGATTTTTGAAGTGATTTTATCTGAAGGTGATCTTTGAGCTTTAGATCTTTGTAGTCAGTATTAATAGTTTTTTCATCAGTTTTATTTTGTTCTAAGATATCATCTGGTTATATTTCAGGATTAATTATTGAGAAATAAAACTTACTGTTAGATAAACTCGTGAAATTGTTTTTTGTAACATTAGATCGTGAAATTATTTTTTTGTCGCTTCTTATTTCCTGTAATGATGTCTCTTGTACGACGGCTTTTAACGTTTGAACATCTTCCACAACTTGCTCTATTTGAATATTAAAATATTTCTAGGTTTGAATGCAACTTTTTTGGTTTTAGATAGTAGTTAGAATAATAGTTGTTAAAATAAATAATCAAGTAGTTTACAGTTTTTCATATTCATCAAATCATGTTATTGTGACAAACGCTAACTTTGAATCTTTTTATCCTTTGAAAAAAATGACTCATCTGATTCATTTTGAAACTTCTCCAAGCTTAACGAGTTCTTCATTTCTTCAAAGGCATCATCAACTGATATTTCTGTTCAATATTTATTTACTTCAAACTTATACCGAAATAAATAGTAAATTTTTCAGCACTACTTTAACAAACTTCAAAGTTATTTTAAACTTACCTTTATCTTTCAATCTTGCGAGAAAATGCTGACATTCGTTTAATATTTTCATTCTTAATACCTTCAAGTCTTTTCCATTCTCATTTTGGACTAAACCCATTTCTTCTTTCATTTGAGTTTTGTGCATTTTCATATTCCAGTAATAATTGTTAAGCCGTTCCAATTGTTCCTCTTCTTTTGCGCCTATGAAACGATCAATTGAAATTTTGAAGCTTATATTTGAAGTAACTCACTTAACGGTCTTTGAGTTTTCCTGTTGTGCAAATCAGACATTAAATTGAAAGTTATTCGCTGACGTTTTCTCCATCTACCAAAAAGATGTTCAAACAAAAACTTTTAACAAAACTGTCATCAACAAAATTCGATTTGTTCTAATTTGTCAAATAAACAAACCTTTTATATCTAATATACATCATGAAAAAGTTCCTAGTCAACTGATGTATCTTTTCTCTGTACATCGTTTTTAATTTTAGTAAATAATTGAAAGATTTTTTATCAAAAATCGAGTTCCAATTACTTAAACCAATTTGTTTTCCACTCACAGCTTTGTGACTTTCCAGTTCCTTCTAAGATGCAAAAGATAATCAAAGTGTGAATAAAAGATGTTACAAAAAGATGAAACCTGTTCTTGCTCTTTTGCTAATGTCTCAGGTGCCCTCAGGTCAAGACTTTGCATTTTTAATCTGTTTTCAAAATTTCTTTTTTGAGATTCAAAACTGGGCTTTGCACTTTTAGATCGATTCGATATACTTTTTTTTTCATTTAAAGACTTATTACATTTTCGAAAAGAAGTGATGACGTCATCAGTCGTGTAGTAACGCTTGAGTTGCTGGTTTTTGACTTTGGGTGTTTTTTTCAGTTCAAACAAATCAGATGCAGAAACGAAACTGGGGGTGAAAGTTGTTACCAAGTCTTCTTTGTTTCCAGATGAAGATGCTTCTTTATCCAATCCTTCATCTTTTATTTCGTTTTTAGACTTAAAATTAATGATTTCAAAATTAGTAAATTTCAAATTTTTATAGTTTTACAACAAACTTTTATGTAAATTGAAATTATCTAAATAGCAGATTTGATCTAAGTACCTCTTCAAAACTTTCAAGATCTTGATGAGATTTTCTTAGTTCACCACTTGTCCAATCTTTCTCAACCTTCATATGAAGAGATTTTTCTTTTTTTATTGTAGCAATCAATGACTTGATCGAAGCCAGGAATAATTCAAAGGTGTTTTCCATCCTTCAAATTTTTGTATTTTAAAAACAACAATTATTATCATCAATCCACATTTTTCAATTGTAAACAAATAAATTATTGTTTATAAATTTGGTTTCTTTTCAATTTACTCTTTATTATGTTGTTGTAAAGTTGAAGAAAATCCACCAGATTGAATCTCATCAAAAGAAAATGTTAAAGCTACTCTGTTTGATTCGTCAGTCAAGCCTTCTCTGATCAACAATTTCACCAAACTGTTCCTAAAACTAAAAAAAAGATGAATGAAAACGTTGAGGCACTTTAAGGATTACTTGTAGATAATTCTTTCCGTTTTGGAGGATTCTTTTTTGATCCGCTCGTAGGAGTCACTTAATTAAAGTAAGAATTAAAATAAGGTGTTGATGAGTTTATGATAAGTGACTCACTAAGGATCAGCGTGTTTATCTGTTTGAATCAGCTGATCTTGCAACTTGTCACTTTTATTTTCTACAATATTATGTCAAGCATTCATAAACGTTACTCGAAAACCTATCAGTAAATAGATCATTTTTTCATAAATACCTGAATCAAGTCTTATTTTAGAAAACTTTTCCAAATTTGAATAACTTTTTAGCTTATTTCCTTTATTCTTTTTCTTTATAATCTTGTTTCCTACAATTTGTTGATTTGTACTATTTTTAGTTTCATTTTGAAGTTGTTTAATAATATCTTCTTTTCTTTGAAGTTTTTCTTTAGCGTCCTCTAGTGACTCCATTACTTTTTCAAGCTTTCTCTCGCGATCTTTTAAACGACTTTCGATGTCTCTAGCGTGCACCGACATATCTTTTAGTTTCTCTGCGACCAATCGTAAGTGTGTTTTACTGTAAGTTGCTTTTTTCGTATTTCTATTCAACAATTCAGGACTTTGAATCGATTTTTCAGCAATGGAGTCATCTTCATCTTCATCCTCATCTTTTGTATCGATAAACTCAAATTTACTTTCATCTTCTTTCAGAGAATTCTCTTTAAATTCAGAAATCAAATCATTTTCTCTGTTTATTTCTATAAAGCTCAGAGTCAGGAGCGGTTTGTTTGACTTCTTCTGATCCGGAGGTTGGACTCCTTTATATTTTGCTCCGATTGCCTCTTTTTCATTTTCAATATTAAATATTTTGTCTTCCAATTTGATAATCTGAAGAAAATTATTTGTTAGTTGACGATTGACGAAACTATCTTTACCTTCTGTTTATATTCTATCAGTTTCTTTTCTAGACTCGAAAGTTGTTTTTTCATTTGATTTTTCACTTCAGAAATTTGTAAGGTTGTAACCTTTAAGTCATCATACATACTTTTCCATTTGGAACTTTCCTTCACCATGTTTTTAATAACTTCATCCATTGCATCAAATTCTTGCTGCAAAGTTTGAAATTCCATTTCTTTCAAAAGAGCCTTCAGAAGACACTTTCAATAATCATCTCGAATTTCTTTGATCTTCTACTTACAAGCTCTTCACGATTTTTTATGATTTCTTCAACAAGAGTAAATAGAAACAGGGTCCAACGAATATTCTTTTTCTGATCTTGGTTCATCAAACGTATGTCATGTAAAGTAAACAGCGAAATCCGGATTGCTTCTCTAATGTCCTTAAAAGAGAATGAAGGTGAAATAATCATTGAAGATAATCCATCTTACTTTTAATTGGTCACTGTTTCTTGAAATTTCGTTGATTATATCGCGAAAAATTTCTTTATCTTGTGAACCTTGTTGAATTAATGAAATAAAATCTAGTTTCATAAAAAAAGTTGTTTGAATTTTCATATTATCAGCAGCAGCAGCAGAAAAGTTTTTACTTTTATGAATTTCATTTGGATTTTTATTCCCAGATGCTACCATCGCATGACGTAATTGTTTCTTGTTAGCATCTGAACATGTTCTAAAATTAACAGATATTTGAAAAATAATTCTTTTTAAATTAGAAATTGTTTTTACTTAAACGCTGCCATTAAAATTTTCTTCATCTTAGCTTCTGGAGAAGAACCATTTAGCATTTCCACTGCCATCAAGCTTAAACGATTCAAAGCTTTTAAACTTTTATCATATGCAAATGACATTAATCTTTCGGAGTCTTTTAAACTTTTTTCATTTATAGTATCTCCACGTTTTTTTCCTGTTTCTTTTCTCAATAATTTGTCATGCTTGTAAAGCCAAAATAATGTTTCACGCAATAAGCTATCTCTATAAAAGCAAAATAAGTTTAGTTTTAATGTTTTCAAATAAGATTAAATCGTTGTTTGATACTTCCAATAGAAAAATAGTTTAAAATAGATCACCTTATTTTTCCTGTTTCTACAATACTTTCAATTAAAGTACGAAAATAAATTTTTCTTTCATTATCTTCACTAACTGAAAATTCATCATACAAGCTAATAGGAACTGTACTTAAATTTTCTAAACATGAATCTGGTAACACTGCATCATAATCTCCTTGATTTAAAATGTAATAAACTCTATTCATTACAAGTTCATTTCTTCTTTCTACAAGCTGTTTTTTAAAACATAATAATAGAAAAGTTTTTCAAAGTTTTAAAAATAAAAGTTTTTTTTTCGTAATTTTAAATTTATTGTTAGAAATTTTATACAATTAGAAAATTTGAAATATTAAAAGTTCCACAATTAATTCTTACTTCTAAGTTTTGCTTTCTGGTTGCACAATTCCTTATTGCCATCCGAGTTACAATATCAGAACTAATCATATCACTAGATTTATCGAAAATCTGCGAATTGATTCTTAAATCTTCAACATTTGGTTGACTTTCAGTTGGCCAAGGTGGTATTGCTGTTAATCGTACCCTAGATTCATTGAACTCATTTCTTTTTTTACTTTTATTTTGCAAACTTTGTGTTTTTAGATGTTGATTACTAGAACTATTTTTGATACACAAGTTCGATTTTACTCCATATAATTTTCCATTGAACAGGTGGCTTGTAGCAGATTTGTTGTACAATGTCATTAATGTGACCGGCTCTATTACTGATAAAAAAACAATTAAAAGTTAATTTATAAAATCTAGAAGATTTTCGATTGAAATTACAAATTGTTGTAAAATGAAAGTGGTATTTTAGTAATAAAACGTATTTTTACTTACTCTCAGACATTTTATCATCGACAAATGGTTTCTGATAATCTGTAACCTAAATATTAAATGATAAGAAACTGCATTCTGTTAAACAATTTGATTATGAGAGTTATCGATTGATTATGACGTCATAATAGTTGGTGAGTTAAAGATGTTTCTTCATATAAAAACTAAACTTCAATTTTAAATAAATATTAAGAATATATTTGATAGAATTAATGATAAAACATCAAAGTTATTTCAAAAGCACAAGGTTTTGGTGCTTAACTGAATTTGAAACTTTTCTAATCTTCTTTTGAATAATGTTTCTAGCTTTCTCTAATCTTTTTCACGACATATATAATCGCATCCTAGCCAAAATCTTACACTCATAAATACTTTTCATCTTATACCGTTCTTCGAGCGTAGTGACTGTTCGTGGAACAGATTATAAGTGAGAAACTAGCAACGGGTGAGTCGCTATCACTTGTAAACGATGACAATTCAGCTAAAATTGAAAACTTAACAAGAATTATTCTTTAACATCATGGGATAGTTCCAGAAATATCAAATTTAGAGTCCAATAGACCACCAAAAGCCAAACGTGGTCGAGTTTCGAGTATTCTGGATCTAGAAAAACATATATTCTGATTGTCATAAAGAGGTAAAAAGACATTAAATAAGACATCAGCGGAAGTGGAATTCCACCAATTGATACAAGAATAAGATGAAGAAGTTGATTGAATGAAGCACGGGGATTGATTGGTCACGCTGAAGCGGCCTACTCTGGGTCCAACTTGACCAAACGTCTCACAACTGTTTTGTCAACCCAAACTTCGAAATTGCCTAGCAACAACAACACTTCAGGACACAAAAAGCTCCTTTAACAGGATGAGCTGACATGATTCAGTAAAGATTCTTCGGACAACGCGACAACTATATATATTATTTCATTAAACATAAGAAGAATATTTAATTCTCATTTAATATTTCTAAACTTCTAAATATTTCAAGACATTTCAACAGATCAGTTTTCCAACAAAAATATTTTATTGAAATTCTAGAAAATGATTGAAAGCGCAGAAAAATTGATTTTAAAACAAATTAATTTCATTATCGAATATATGTGTTGAGAAGTTGTTATTCGTGGAAAAGGTTGGAAATTAGGCGAGCAGGTGGTACTGGTTTTGCTCAAGTGAATATAATAATACCATTTGTATTCTGCAACGATAATATGTCAGATGATATTTGCAACAACATCAACAACAATGTCACCTTTCATGTACTTTCAACTCAACTATTCTATCTGCAACTTTTCTCAAATAACTTCGATACTTGCAAGATTGACATTCGAACCCGGAATAAATGTCACTGGCACCTGGGGCAACTGGGGAACTTGCAACAGTTTGCAGTTTCATGTTTGACGTTAATTTATAAATTTCACAAATACTAAGATCAGTCTGAAAAAGAAGATTTTAAAAACAATCAAAATTGTTACTATTAAATTACCAAGATAGCATGAGTTTTGATCTTGGATGAAAGACATGAAAAGAGAGGAAGAGACGAGAGTTTTTTTCTTGTCACCATTTCAATTTGCTTTTTTTTATGAGATGTTTGTTTTTCTTTGGTCATCACCTCAACCATCAATTGATTAATCGAACCACCAAAATTTGACAAGCTTGATTGGTTAGCTTTCCTAAAAACACAATCAATTGAATCTCCTCAAATCATTCTCACCAACTCACCCTGCATCTTGATGATGATGATTATGTTGCTGCTGTTCATCTTTCTTCTTCATTCCCCGCTTCACTTCAGATACAATATTGCAAAGAGCAGATTTAATCGAAAGCTCAAAATTGGAATGTTGAAATTTTAACACAGCTTCATCAGCATGTTTGTGGTTGAGGATCACAACACAAGGAACCATCCGTGATGTTGCTCTTATAATAATCTCTCCAAGAGTAGTCTGTGATGTGACGTCATACTCCATCTCCGCAGCGATGCCTTCATCTCTCAACGCTTTTACGACGCTTAGTCGTTCACGTATCATCAGAGATTTGCCAACAGAACAAACAAGAACCTCCACACGAACATCTTGCTTCCAACCACCACCACCACCAATCATCACCAACTACAATTAGAGTCTTAATTTTGCACAGAGATGACGTCACTGATTAATTACGCGATCGATGTCAATACTGACACCAACAACATGATGAGATTGAAGATGAGGATTAGTAAGTTGTAGATGATGAAGATCAGCAAGTAATTTATCATAACGACCTCCAGCTGCAACTACTTCTTTTACTTCGTTTCGAACATCGCTTCGCGTCACCTTTAAAGTTCGCGATTCGAAATCAACCAAATTCTGTTATTTTCTACTAACGCGAAATATGACGTCATCATAGTGATGAAATTGTCTGCACACGTAAGCAAGATTGAAGAATAGAGGAAGCGAGATCTTCAGCGCGCGAACATTTGATTGTAACTTCTCTAACTCCACGATGATCACTTGTACCTCATCTGATATTTTCTCCGGATGCAAACGGATCGCGTTTCGCAGTTCTTGGATAGAACCGCGCGTAGATATGACGTCATAAAGAGATGAAATTTGCCGTTTGCTCATCGCTACTTTACCACTTAGTCGACTAATCAGCTGTTGGAGGCGATTTGTGTCTCAATCATCTTTCATCCTTTCACCTCATCACTTACTACGTCTTTTGTCAGCTCATCAACTAATGTACTAAGAGTTGTCAACACCACTGTCACGTCATCACCATGGCAACCACACGAGTTAAGTAGATGAAGTAATAAACGAAGATGATTGACGTGAAACACGAACTGGTTACTAGCTACAACCTCTGCTGTCAGTGACATCACTTCCGCTGTCGCTTCCAACCTTCAGTTGATACACGTGACATCATAAACGCAAACTAAAGATGTTACCGAGGAACAGGGGTGACGATGTCGAAGCAGCATCTCCACGATTCTTTCGGATGTGATCTTTTGACTTGACGCGCGCGATAAACTTTCGCAATGCTGTATCGACGCATCGAAGTGATATTCTTCGATTTGACGAATCTAGCAAAGGGCACCTGCAAACAGCAATCGAGTCACAATACGTCACGTCAACCTCAAATTAGTACTCGTAAGTTGTAAGGAAGGGTGACAACAGCGCCTCCACTGTCAACTACGGACGCGTAACTATCGCGTTCTATCGCGCTTCCTCCAAGCAAATCATAACGTGGCAACAAAATCGGCGTATCAACGCGAACTGCTCCAAATAATCTCAAAGTTGAATTTAATGATTCAAACATCTTCTGCTTCTCGATGTAATCGTCGAATCGAAACTTGCGCTGTATTGCATCAATATGCATCAATAAATATTAGATCTTCATCAACACACCTGGATGTCAAGATCATATACAGCTGAGACGTGAAGATCATCTTTCTGATTAAACATTTCATCAACTACTAATTTGTAAGCTTTAGTTTGAGGAGTTTGTAAAATCTCATGTAATCCTTTGAGGACATAAGAGCGTTCCAATTGAGGAGCAGGAACAAGACTTGACTGAAAGTTTAGAAATGAAACTAATTTATATAAAAAGTAAATAAATTCACTTTCAACAATTCATCAGCGAAAGGTCGATTTTGTGGATCATGATTCAAACACCATTTGACTATTTTCGCTTCTGCTGTTTCCATATCAATATCACGAGGAAATCTCGGATGCAACTGATGATGTAATAAATCTTCTTACTACTGGGACATGGTACATCAACATCAATTACCTGACGAAGTTCATGTAGAACATTACATCGTTCCATCCTAGTTTTCATTTGATGATAAGACATCTCGAAGAAGATGATTCCTAAACTGTAGATATCAGCTCGGCTTCCATACATCTTCCTATCATCATCAACATCATCATCACAGTAAGACTTTCAAATCTTTATTTCAATCAACAAACTTGGGTTTTTTATCTTGTTTAGAACTAACTCCATCAAGCTCAGGAGCCACATACAAAGCAGTCCCAATCAAACCAGTGGATGCTGTATTCATTTCATCACTTTTAACATCATCTTTCTTCTTTTCTTCTTTTTCCATCATTTGCTGCATACACAGTCAGTGATGACGTCATACTTTGAAGTTAGTCACCTGATTCAGACGACAATTTGCAGCTAGCCCAAAATCCCCGATCTTCACGTGATCATCACGATCCAAGAAGATATTCTGTGGTTTCAGGTCTCGATGAATAATTTGCTTTTTGTGGATATACGTCAATCCTTCTAAGATCTCTCTGGTTCATCACATAGAAATGATTTTTGCTTCGCTCACCACAAACTCACTCACCTTAATAGTCTCCACATCCTCATGTGATCTTTCAATAATCCTTCATCAATGCTACTTCGTAATGTGCTGTTCTCACAATATTCCATCTACATCAGATGATGACGTCTCAGGTGATGACGTTTCAGATGATGACGTATTAGGTGATGACGTCTCAGGTGATGACGTATCAGA
Source organism: Pegea sp. RAD2-039 (assembly GCA_034620365.1). NCBI lineage: Eukaryota > Metazoa > Chordata > Thaliacea > Salpida > Salpidae > Pegea > Pegea sp. RAD2-039. Next base: position 360,772 of record JAQGEQ010000240.1, read on the forward strand.
TGATGACGTATCAGATGATGACGTAGTAATTTTACCTGTATGTAGAGAAACCGTTGAACTTTCATCTGATTTCTTTTCCAAGTTCTTAAAGATTTTTGATTACAAATTTCGAATAATTTTGATTGATCTTCAGGTGAAGCAACAAAAACTATCGAGTCATCATCGCTGACTGAGTTAGCAAGAACAAGATGTTGATAATTGTCATCGTCATCTGATGACATCACACTGCTTTCATCATCATCTTCATCATCTTCATCTTCATCATCTTCATTAGTATAAGATCTACGACAAAATACTTGAAGATTAAAAAGATAAAAAATCTTCTAACTTGTTCCAACTAAATTCATCTTCATCTTCTTTTTTCAGATCATTAACAAAGTTATTACGGTGACTAACATCAACAATTTGAACTTGTACTGAAAACATCAACATTATGACAAGAAGAAGAAATTATCAAAGCTACTTTCTCCTGATTTTGAAGAATCATTATCATCTGAATCTACTGCTTCAAATTTTAAAGTCTCAATCCATGAGTTGTAATATCTATAAAACTTTCATTTGTTTCATATTTCAAAGAGAAAATTGAGATAAAAACCTGACAACGTTTTCATGGTTAAGATCAGATAACAACTGAACCTCTCGGCTTATTCTGCGGTTGAAAAAATTCACCCTGTCTTCCAAATGAATCTTCTTCAATGCGTAGAAGTTCCCGTCAAGACGATTTCGAACCTGATCACAAAATAAACAGCAATTGATCATTTATATTAAAACGACCTTCTGAACGTTCCCAAACGCCCCTTTTCCCAGCATCTCCAACTGTTCAAAGTCTTTACTGACACGGGATTGTAAAGGAAGTGACTGATTTTCATATGTAGTCGTAGAATTTGGTTTAAGTGTATGAGTATCACCAGCTGCAGCAGTATCAACTTCACCACTATAGGTGACAGCAGCCTAAATACAACCAATCAGTCTACATCATCATCATCACTGATCTTCAGATCTTACTGTGATGAAGTCGTGATCCAGAAGATCATTTGCTCCTTTCTTTTTATCTTCAAACACGAAACACAAATGGAGAAAATCTTTCAATTCTCGCGATATTTGTAGTGATGAGAGGTTAGAAGGTACCTCGTTGACCATCTGTCCTTGGACCAGGGACAGGACAATCAAGCCCTATTGATCAGTAGTCAATTGATGAAGATCAAATGTAGACACTCACCAAGCCACGGATGTCACTCTTTATACTCGAATCATTAGAAGACACTTTGGGAGTTTTTTGAGGGAAACCAGATAAAGATTCAGTTCTGAGATTGAAGAGTCTGATGGAGATGAAGAAGATGAAGATGAAATAATCTTGACTTTTCATACAAACCTTTCTCCTATTTCATAATCACAAATCTTCAACACATTGTCTCTTCTCACAATTACACTTGAAGCCTTCAAGAAGAGATGAGATGAATAAGAGATGAAGAAGAGATGAAGATGAGACAAATATGAGATGAACAAACTGTGAAATTGCGGTGAACATGTCCGTTTCGATGTAGAAAATGAAGAGCACTTAGCATTTGTTCCGTATAACTCCGAATTGTATCAACAGGTAGTTTCTCCTTACTAACAAGTTTACTTTCCAAGGTACATCCTAAAAACAAAACATTTGAACATCGCGTCGATGACGTCATCAGCACCTTGGATGAACTCCATGAGGACAGCAAACTGAAGATGATCGCTTTTCACATCTTCCTTCATCGCCAGGTAATGAACTAAGTTTTGATGTTTTAACTTTTTCAAAGCTTCGATCACCTAAAAATAAAAGTAGTTCGAAGCAGCAAGCGCGCGTTACATCGCTTTCACCTCGATAACCACATTTATCGCGCTTCGACATCGATCAAACTTAATTCTTTCTTCCGCAGTCATAAAGCTTTTTCGTCGATCAGGACATAAAATCTCCCACTGATGAATTGCAACTAGAATCCCACTAAGAGCATCCATACCAGCATAGACAATAGAACCGCGCGAACTTTCACCTAGCAACAAATTAGTTAGCAACCAATCAGCAGCAACCAATCAGCAGCAACCAATCAGCAGCAACCAATCAGCAGCAACCAATCAGCAGCAACCAGTCAGCAGCAACTAATCAGCAGCAACTAATCAGCAGCAACCAATCTCACCTAGTAATTCGCCTTTATTGATCAAGTAATTTTTTTGCCTATTGCTTCCTCCCACAAATTTGATCTGTGAAACTCCTTCGGTATGGTCTTCTTCTTCTGATTCAGCTGATGAAGACAACATAAGAAAATATATGACGTCATATGATGACGTAAGCAAATATTACTCACAACCAGGAGAGCATCTATTTCGATCTGCTTTAGCGAGACGTTTATCTTTGTTAATACGGTGTTGGAGCAAATCTTGTAGCTTCTTCTCCTACAATACAAGCTACAACAAACCATCATCAATATTTCTTCTTTATCACCTCTCTTTGCTTTTTCAGCCGCTTTTTTTCAGCAATTTCATCATTTTTCATTTTCTCATATTCTCCTGAAGTAGCTATCATTGGAGCATCTTCATACTCCGTTAAAAGTCCCTGAAAATCTGATTATAAGAAATAGAAAAGTAAGAGGCAAGAAAACCTTACCTCTATTGAGTTACAAATTTCAAAAATCATCATTCCACCTATATTCTTCAGACACAGACCTTTGATCTTTCGATTCATCTCTTGTATGTTGACACGAGTAAGACCTTTAAATGATTCTAGCTTTAACTCTGGTGAGCTGTTTGTATAAAAAAGATTTAATGAAAAAGTTGATAAAAAAAATCTATAAAAATTTATAATTTCAAAACTTTTTTGATTTAGATAAAATCTTTCAAATTATCTAACAAATATTTTTCAATCTACCTGTTAGGATAGTCATCATGAAATTTGACCCAAAGTGAAACAGAACATTTTGTTTCTTTCATGAGTTTGATGTTTTTGCCAGGTGTTAACTGAACTGAAAATTCAGGTGGGCGCTGAACCTAAAAAAATGTTGGTGTGATAGAGTAATGAAGAAAGGAATGATCTACCTTCCAGGCATCATTCTTTCTTAAATCTTCTAAATTTGTTTCATAAATAGAACAGAGTAAAGCGAACTCAGCTTCTTGTGTTTCTTCTCTTTCAGCTTTATTTAATTTATCCATAATTCTAAAATATAAGTTTCTTTGATCATAGCTTTAATTAAGAAATCTCTATAAAAATTTATTGTTTAACTAATAAAACAGCAAAAACATAAAACTAACTGAAATTTAAATGCTGCATAACATTTTCAAGTTTTAATGACTCACTATTACTACTTTATTTACTAATAGTATTTTTCAAACATTTGAAAACTTTTAAGAATAACAAAAAGAAACAGATTTTAAAGTTTAGTTCACAAGCCTAAAACTGATTACAGTTAAAAAACTGCACCAAAAATAGTTTTTGTCTAAACGACTTAAAGAAACTTTTACTTTTTTCAAATGAACTATTATTGATAACTTAATTTTGACTTTCTCAAATAACAAAAATATTTTATAAATAAATGTATTATATATAAATAAACATATTTAAAATTAGAAGTTTCTAGTTATTTGAATGTTCAGTTCTATTAAAAATCTCAAGTAAACTATTAATAAAAATTTTTAGCGTTAACATGAGAATATCTCTACAACTTTAAATTTTTTCACATTTTGTTAAAAGATAAGAAGAAGAAATCAAAAAACAAAATATTAGAAGATATTACTTTGAAAAATTCAAACAAAAATTCAGTTTATAAACATAAAAATGTTCAAAACAAATATAATAAAAATGAAATCACATTACAAAAGTAGTCAAAAAAATTGCTTTATACAATTTGTCAAATTTTTTACCCTTTCTCTTAATTATTAATATCCATAATATTATTTTATGATAATTTAATTATAAAATAAAAAAAGTTACAAAATTTAATTCTTTAAATTCAACAAACTTAAATACATTTTAAATAGTAAAATCAGTATGACAAATTAAATAAGAAGTCAATATAAAAAAATTGAGAAATTATATAAACTATAAATGTGTTTTTTCTCCATAATTCAACGAATGATATAAGCGGAAAACGTGAATAAAATTGATTGGTTTTAAAAAGAATAGTAAAAAATTCCCCTAAACCATTAAGAGTGCGTTTAATAAATAATTTGTCTATTTACAAAGCACTTAAAAATTGTTGTTTAATTTAAGATAACTTAAAACACCGATATTCAATTGCATTTCTAACTCTTTTATCTTTTAAGAAAATTTATTTGATCAATACATAATTAAATTATACGTAAAGTATAAGAAGTATTTAGATTTGCCAATCACACAGTTTCTGTGATCCTTATTTTCAAGTAGTTTTCATCTTATTTTATTTGCAGTTTGATTATAAAAATTTTAGTTTTTGAAAACACTTTTGATCTAATTTTTTGAAAGTGATGTAGAATTTTGATAATATCCTAAAATCTTAGCGACTTTGGTTTGTTATACCAGCAATTCTAGTCCTAATTTGCTGCTTACGTTTGAAACCGCAGCAAAATTTTATAGAAAGCCACGAGCAATGACACTTTAGCTATTAAAGAGCGGCGATTTAACATTGAATAAAAGCCTCTGAGGGCGTTAATAGTTTGAAATAGTAATACAAGATGAAAAGTGGCATGGATATCGAAAGGATTTGATGCTTAGTTTATAGAGGCAGTCTTCAATTAAGTTTCCAAAACCATTTAATGATGTATGACTAAGTACAAAAATCATTTCTGTTTCTAAATACTTGTGAAAATAAACATCAGATTTACAGAAATACTTTTTAAAGAGTTTCAAATGATTTTAGTTTTTTCGAGAAGGTTCTATTTAAATGTACATCATTTAGTGTCGTCATTAGTCTTTTTTTAGAGTTTCTTTTTTTTAAATACCACCTTACTTATTTTTCTGGGCTTAAATAGTGGGCTTAAAACTTTACAAGTAAAATATGGAAATTATTTATCTCATTTTCTCAATCTCTATTTTTGAACCAACATTTCTATCAAGCTAAATCTTTACGTATTACTTAATTCAAAAATGTTATAAAGCAAGTATTTTCTTGAAGTTTCGACTTAAAGCTTCTACAATTGAGTTGTAATTATCTCAGTGAAATAAAGTTTGAACTTATTGGGCGTTAACAGAAATTTTTAATAGTTGAAATACAAGATATTTGAAAGTAGCAGTTTTGTTTTAAAAAAATATCCGCTAGAGGTCTCACTAGTTATCAAAAATATTCTTGAATTTATTTTGTAAAGGAGCTATAAAAGTCTTTTCCACTTAAATATTCTGTCTATTGACATTTCTATATTTAAAGTAACAAGATGTACCAATTGTCAACTTATATGGAAAATTTTGGCTCACTGGTTTTGGTCGCCCACAAACTCTAGACTCTACAACGTGAATAAGTACTCGGAGAATGATGTAAACGTTATCGCTTCTCGGCTCTTTGAGCTAAGATCAAGTGTAGTATCTGTTCTTCTCAGTTTCAAACCTGAGAGGTAGGCCAATGGCCTACTCCAATGTTTGACTGAGTTTTTGGAATGGGATCAGCACGGAGAGCTTGCTCACCTCTGATCATGGGTCGGCCCGGTATTGCAGTGCCTCCGGGAACGGCCCGCCACACCTCCCATTGGGGGGTGACCTAAATATCAATATGTACTTAAGCTAAGTGTTGTTGTTTAAGCGCGCGAAAATCTCTGATTTGTCTAATGAGTCAAATTTCCCAATTTTGATTTTATAGTTTTATTTTAGTAGAAATTTAGCAGAAGGCTGGTTTTTTTTAGACCTTTTTTCTTTTGGTTGATTCTACGTGTTAATCAAATATTCATAAATAAGGCTGCTTGGTAGTTGAAAACGATGCTGTCGTTTTTTTTGTCACCTTCTGAGTTGCTTATCTGTGCAATAGAGACTCTATCTTCAACCATCAAAATACGACCTTTTTCATCTATCATATTCTCTGTATATGTTGATTACAATACCAAGCACAGAACTACTCTCACTCACTCGATACGTTGCTTGTTGCTACAACCATTTAAACTAGGACAGTGAACTCAAAGTCATCAGATTGTGGATACTTTATCGGACTTTGCTGTCTTTAATATTTAACCTGGCAAAGCTGATGAGTCCAATAAAATATTTATAATAAATATTATACATATACTATTATATCTATTTCATTACTTAATATTTTATAAGATATTATTTATTGTATAGATCTGCTTCACAAATAATAATTTGCCATTAAAATAGTTTTTAGCAAAAGATCTTGATATAAAGAATAAATAATTTAGATCATCAAGATCTAGAAACTTCTAAAGTGTTAGTGACAGTAAAAATTCAAGCAGACAATTCTATAAAATAAAATTTAAAATGTGAATACAGAGGGCTCACTTGAAAAATTAACATTTTTAAGACTTTTGTTCAAATAGATTATCAATATCAAACAATATCAAGCATCATTATTTAGTTTACTATTATGTAGCTAGTTTAACTTGTTTAATAATATCAATAACTTTGCTGTTTATAAATTTAGCTTACTACTATAAATAATTAGTATAACTACTTAAGTCGTTTTTTGTCTCAATTGGATTTACTTTACAATGTTAAACAATTTTCTGCATATAGCAGTTTAAGTTTAACTAGAATTTGAAAAAAAATTCATGATTGAAACCAAGAAAATATTAAAAAAACTTAAATAATAAGGACACTTTAAAAATACTTTTTGAATAAGGTCTACCATGCGTAGTTAGTCACACTATTATAATTTCTCAGAAGAAAACAGTACACGGCGATAATAGAAGACCCGCGCCGAATAGCTACAGGCCAAGCAAAAACTATTTAAGACTCATTGTGTTGCCCCAATCCACGGAAATCTTTAGTAAAAGGCGAAAGATTCATTCGTGAACTGAACTGAGGCCAGAGTGCCTTCAATTGCAACTTTATCCATATATATGCAGCCTTACAACTTTGGTATTTGTGGGTGATAACGTCATACTTAAAAAGGGCTCAATTCTAGTTTATTTAAGAAAAGCTTGAAACGTAAATTTACTACATGTTGTTGAAGGTGCATCGAGCTATTAGAAGCTGGCGTCTTTGAAGTAATTTCAGTCGCTAAGCGCAAGATTTTTAGGTACAACAAAATTTCTTCGTACTGATTCTGTAGATTGAAGAGTCTTACAGCTCAATCTATTCCAAATGCTTTTTCCTATCCAGCTGATAAGTTGGCTTTAACGCTTCACGATTTCGTGTCATCCTTGCGCAGGGGCCATGCTAATCTTCTCTGTATCGTTCCAATTTTAGTATATGTACTGCCGAAGCAACTACAAATAAAACAACTCTCAATATATATACAATAGATTCGAGTAAGTTTAGAGTTTGTAGGGTCATCTTGATATAACCGATCAAAGTCATATTATCAGTAGAGGAAGCTACTGTGCAAATATCAAGTTTTTT